>JAKTVN010000001.1:0-600000 GCA_030557235.1 Nakazawaea populi
GCAGGTAACAATGTTTTGCTAAAGTATGCAATCGTCACTTTGTTACCTCCTTGAAATTGTTCTAGCACCAGTCCCAACGCAATTTGTGAAGCATCTGTTGTTAAAATGAATCTATCATTCACATTTGGAAGTCTAAGTATTGGATAATGTATCAACTTATATTTGAGAGTTTCTAAAGCATCTTGTTGTGGTTTCAACCATGTTGACTTTCCAGTTATAAATTGAATTATTGGTTTTGCTATTTCACTCAGGCGTCGAATAAATGTTCTGTAGTATGCAAAAAGTCCTAAAATACGTTGCAGCTGTTTCTTTGTCTTCGGTGGTTGAATATTTTGAATTGGACCGATTTTGTCTGGATTGGGGGTAATTTGATCATAACTTAATTCATAACCAAGATATTTTACTTTATTCATCGCATAAAAACATTTGTTACTATTTGTAACCAAATTATTTTCTACCAATATTTTTAATACTATTTCAAGTTGTGTCAAATGTTCCTGATAACCGTCTGAAAAAATCAATATATCTGTGTCTTCAATTGAGTCTGGTATTGGTGTTTTTGACCTTGACTCAGTTGGTATTTGTTCCTGAGTTGGAATCTCTGGTCCTTGAGTTGGAACCTCTGGTTCTGGACTTCCTTGATGTGACATATTTAACTTCTCTTGTGATTAATTTGGGGGTTAGGCGATTTTGTTTCAAGTGATTTACTTCTGTTTAGGATTGGAGTATGCGGCTTGGACTGAATTGTTCGCGGCGCTACCAATTGTTAGGGATCTCGGGAGTTTATACTTGATATCAAATTCTTTCTTAAATTTCAGGAGCTTGTCTATTCGCTCTACTGTTCGTATACGTATAATCCTATCTAATTATAATATTATTCTCTTAATCCTAATTTATCACTTGCTAATCGCCTGCTTTCTCATCCACTCCATAATGGGAATAATTCTCTCTTTTAATACTTTGGCGAAGCTTACTATTCTTTCTAATCTGTATTCTTATTCTTTCTTATTCTTTCTTATTCTTTCTTATTCTTTCTTACTCTATCTATTATTTGTTCTGCATTCTTAACATTCTGCGGTCGTGCATTCTTTCTAACATTCTGCAATCGTTTCGTTAGGCTAAATCCTAACAACCTGGATTTTGGATTTTAATAATAAAACCTACATTGTGTTACCGTTTTGGTGAACTTTGATATCTTAATCACGACTTTATTCACGATATTTATTGGCAAAGAGATATTTATCTGGTTTATTCATGTCCAAAAGATACTAGAAAAAGAAGCGAGAGTGCGTTGGTAAGTGTATGAGTAGGTCCGATATTTAACGGTTGATGAAAGCAATCATGAATTTGTATTCAGTCACCCCAAAGAGGCTGAGAAAAATGAAGGCCGACATATGATGAGCATTTCGAGGCGCGTTGTTATGCATCAACTCATCTTAAACTATACTGTGCAAGTTAATTTTCAGTTTCAAAGCACTTTGAATAGTTGACAGAAACTTCTCAAATCGTCATATAACTCTTGCCGTGTAGGGGCGTGTTACAGAGAGAAAAATTCAGTGATCCTTTGATCCTTTCCAACCAAATAAACTCTTGGGTCAGAAGCTGGCTAATCCCTAGAATTGTAAATAAGATATCCATAATCATGAAGTCTCAATTCAATTGTGAATAAACATTATATCACCTCAAAAAATGGTCTCTTCTGCAAAAGTTGGATGATTGCATAGCATAATGTGAGGCCTGGAACCTGCTTCCTGACTGCTTCACTACGCGATCATGACAGAAATAGAAACAAAATCGAAGTCATTCTATTGTTGTCAGTACGATTTGGAGTTCATTCAATTTTCTTCTCATATGAATCGAGTTCCCCTGTGCTTCCCCGAGAAAATCAGATGTGGTGAGCAGTTCTGGTGATGACCAAGACGTCATAGATGTAGAACGACCAGCATTCTTAAAGTAGTGAGCTGTAACAGTCGTTCATAAAGGTGATCGTTTCAAGACCACTAATTTTGCATTCAGTATGCAATGTGTTCCAAAGCCCGACAAGACTGAAATATTTAATCTTCATTAAGCTTTGACCATCTTTTGCTTGTATTGCATCTGCTGATATGCATCCACATCATTTCATGGAGAAAAAAAAATCTGAAAAATAAAAAAAATTATTTGGATCGGACCACTCTTCAAAATTCTCGATCAAGCTTTTTAGATTTGTAAACGAGAGGTTGTCTTGCGAATTGATTTCATTAGTTTTATATATCCATATAAAAGATAAATAGATTATCTATACACTTACTCGACCACCACGGTTTCAACATCATAGCAGATCCAGAAAGATTAGGAAAGTGCGCAATATTTGAAGTTGAAAGCAGATCAAAAGTACAAAATGTCAAGCCCAGAGACCCTGATTGGGGAAATGATGAAGGAGTTAGTTTTCAGAAAGCAGAGAGAAATTGTTGCTGGATTAGAGACTTTGGAGACGAAGAAATTTACACCAGATCCATGGGAACGTGGTGACAATGGCGGAGGTGGACTCTCCATGGTGTTACAAGAAGGTAGCACATTTGAGAAAGGTGGTGTCAATGTATCTGCAGTGTACGGTACATTGCCAGCCCCTGCTGTGTCAAGAATGAGGCTGGACCACAAGACCTTGAAAGTCAACGGCGATGGGTCGTTAAAATTCTTTGCCTGTGGTTTGTCAATGGTTATTCACCCATACAATCCACATGCTCCAACTACACATTTGAATTACAGATATTTTGAAACTTGGAATGACGACGGTACACCACAGACATGGTGGTTCGGTGGTGGTTGTGATTTAACCCCATCATATCTTTATGAAGAGGATGCCAAGTTGTTCCATCAATGTCAAAAAGACGCCTTGGATAAACATGACACCTCCTTATACCCAGAATACAAGAAATGGTGTGATGAATACTTTCTCATCGAGCACCGTGGTGAGACCCGTGGTATTGGTGGTATCTTTTTCGATGACTTCAACAGCAAGCCAGCCTTGGAAATCTTGAAGATCGTGGAGGATTGTTTAGATGCCTTCTTGCCCTCGTACTTGCCAATTGTGGCTAGGAGAAAAGACATGCCATATACCGAAGAAGAGAAGGAGTGGCAACAATTGAGAAGAGGTAGATACGTCGAGTTCAACTTAGTTATAGACAGAGGTACAAAGTTTGGGTTGCAAACCCCAGGTTCTAGGGTGGAGAGTATATTGATGACCATGCCCTTGACGGCAACTTGGAAATACAATCATCAACCAAATATCGGAAGTAGGGAACAAAAGTTGCTCGATGTTTTGAAGAGCCCGATTGACTGGGTTTAAAAGCTCAAAGTTGGTACAACGTTTGCTCATGACAAAATGTTATGATATGAATCTGTAGTTTTATACAAAAATAATTTTGAAGAAGCTTGAAACGATATTAGAAACAAAGAATCCTACTCGCCGGGAGTGTGATAATTTTCTTCATCTAAACCAAAAATAACTACAAAAAGCTGCTCATTGATTTTTTGTGATCCTGAAAAAGACAATTGTGAGCTATGTCAAAATCAGAGGTGACCATTTGTGATCGATATCAAAAGTGGTGTATTAAAACTGAAAGAAGAGAGCATCACGCAGACACGACTTTGGCTAACTCTTAAGATCTTTCTAGCTTGTGGTGGCTTGTGTGTCAGGTGATCGCAGCTACATCTGACGGTTATATACAAAACATTGAAAAACCTAACTTCATTGTACAAGAGACGTCAGAAGCTGTTCTGAGAGACTCAACCCAACATGAAATTGGTCTTCGCAAACAAGAAGACGCTTCTTTTGTGTACGCGGCCAAGTTAAGAAGTCATTCAATAAAAATTTGCAATTGGCAACGCGATATCTTAGGAAATAGAATACCATTCAACTCAGGCAACATCATCGGCATTTTAAAGCTTGCTTCCAATTTAAGTGATTGAATACCTAAAGCATGAATGTATATCAAACGAGCATTATCCGCAGTTCTATCGATCCTGTTCCACGATTGAATGAAGGTAATCCATCTGTAATTTTGTGCATAAATCTCATGTTTCAACCCAACCATGCCATACACACCCACTAATGGGAATACAATTTTATAAGAAAATGGCCTTTTGTGAGATGAGAGTTGTCGAGAATTGATAAAAGGGAAAATCTTGAACATAATTACTAAATAGATACAATATTGTCTTATCTGTAATGTGATTCCGCCATTTTAGGATCATAATCATCGTCATCACTCAATCCCTCAATCGAGTGCTTTCTTTTACTATCATCATCATCATCATCATCACTTGATTCCTCTTCAATGACGGCGTTATTGTTGTTGAAGGGTGATGCTATCAGGTTATTACTTTTGTCTTCCAATTCGATATTTAAGTCGAACAAACTCTCACCTTCATCATCCTCTTCAACAATGAGCTCCCGTTGTAGAGTTGGTTCATACTTTGCACCATGGAGCTTGGATTTCTTGCCATTACCAACTTTAACTGTTCTAACACCACCAAGATTGACTATGGAGATGGCAGTCTTTGGTGTATTAGCGTCGAGATTTTCATCGCTATCAAAGTTGACTAACCTAGGCTTGGCTTTGATAGCTGTGGTGGTGTTTAATTGTTCATTCCCCACGATCGAAGCAGTGTCGATGTCTGAGTATATGGATGGGGCAGCAGTCCTGTTGTGCTGTTGGCTATATTTTACAGTAACACCTGGTATATAAGCTATTGGTATTACATTGGAGGCCTTGGTGAACACCGACATAGCCATAGTGGATAGCGTTACTTGGGACAACCTTTTATCACTGTCATTTTGAGATATCGAATGGATCAGATTATCTTTATCGGCAATGTATTTGAATTCTTCATCTAATTCCTTGTTATATTCACTCCTCCTTGGTTTCAAGTAGTATTTGTAGAAAATGAAAAGCCCAACAAGAGCTAGCACTACTATTCCTCCAATTACACCACCTGTGATAGCACCAACTCTCTGTCTCGTATGAGATCCTGATGAAGACAAGTTAGTTAGTGGTGAGCAATAAGTACGAGGACACGAATCACAAGTCTGTGTTGTCAAAATGCATTCTTCATTAGCTTTGCAAGATGGGCAAGAAGGTGTGGATGAACATGAGACACACTCTCTCTTGAATACATTGACGAAAGTCATTTTAGTTTCAGTTTTACTTGATTCAAAGTGTACTTTACGTGTTGTTGTGATATTTGGTGCTTTAAAAAAGAATTTTTTTTGCTCTACACATCTTTTATTACACTGCTTCTATCTACTCCCTTGTAAAGCAAGGGGTAAGGTTTCAGCAGCCCCAATTTTGTATCTTCAGAAAGCACCATACACGACTTTTTACACTACATCACCAATTGTTTTACCTAACTTTTATCAAATGGTATCAAATGGTATCAAAAATAACAATTGATATCTCTACAAAATACTATAGTGTTTTGAAATATATTAGGCTTTGTAGAATCTATGATGGTATACTTGTCAAGTGTCGATACATCAAGTAAGAGTGTTCGATAATGTGACAAGATGATCCCAATTTTGCTTGCCCCCAGTTAGAGCGAAGAGAGAGACATCTTTTTGTCTTGTTGTTTTTGTTCGGGTTGTCGTTGTCTTTATATTTTCAGGGTGCAACATAGGGCAGTAAGTTTTAACAGTAATAGAAAGATGATCAGCGTTGACTGACAATAGACGAGTGCAGTTGCAATAGACGCAGATCAAATAAGTCGTGTATTTGCTGCTAGATACAAACAATTCGGGGAGGAAATAAAAAGCCGTGTGTGGGTGAAGTTTGTGCCATTACGGTTGCTCAAAAGATTGTTGGGTTTGAGAACTGTTGATGTCTAAGCCTTATACCTCCCTCTTTGATATCAAACTTATACAAGTGGCACATACAAAGAGGTGAATTGTGAATTATGAATTTTACATATCAATGCATATATAACCTGAGTCCTTTATAGTCTAAAGCCCCGTCTCATAAACTCATCTTTTAGGCGATATCCACTCACACACATTAAATAAAATACTCGCATATCCGGTAAACTGATCAACTGGTCCGAGCTAAATAAAATTTTATGAGACAGGCAGAGAGCGAGAATTGAATAAAAGACACAATGTAATTGATGAAAAGTGGAGCAAATAATCATCATCATTGCTTTTTGAATTTACTCGGTCACTCAAGGTCAGTCACTTAGGGGGCATAAGCCCACTACACTACCCACATAGATAAGAGATCGGTTTAAAGGTGTGTGTGTATACGAGTAGACTCCTTCTTCCTGACCATTGGTTGGCTGTTTTTTCCCTCTCTGGATCAATTGATTTTTCGCTCCCTTTGAATATGCTAATTAAAATTGTGGGGTAACTGAGTGATCTTTTCATTTTCATTGATCACTAGCAACATGTAAAATCTTCAGTATAGGAGTCCGCGATTATATTATATAAATATATATATATATACAAAAGGACAACATGATCCGCTTTATTGTTATTTCTATCTCATCTAATTCCATTTGACTGATACCTATACATATCACATAAAAAATGTTGAAAACTAGTCACTTGAGATTGCTTTTGAAAATCAACCAAGCACCTTTATATAACTCTTTGAGATTATACTCATCTCATTTGCCACTCTCGGTACCAATCACATTACCAAATGGGCTCAAGTATGAACAGCCAACAGGTTTGTTCATCAACAATGAATTTGTTCCTTCTCAACAGGGCAAGACATTTGAAGTGATCAACCCAACTACTGAAGAAACCATCACTGAAGTCTATGAAAGTAGAGAGGAGGATGTCGACTTGGCTGTTGATGCTGCCAGCGCTGCATTCAACTCTTCTTGGTCTACTGGAGATCCTTCCTTCAGAGGTCAATGTTTGTACAAATTGGCTGAATTGTTGGAGAAGAATCTGGAAACTTTAGCTGGTATAGAGTCTTTAGATAATGGTAAGCTGATCAGTTCAGCTCGTGGCGATATCGGATTGGTTATTGCATACCTCAGATCATGTGCTGGTTGGGCTGATAAGATTGAAGGTTCGCTCATCGAGACAGGTGATACTCATTTCAATTACACCAGAAGAGAACCATTGGGTGTCTGTGGACAAATCATCCCATGGAACTTTCCATTATTGATGTGGTCATGGAAAATTGGTCCTGCTTTGGCCACCGGTAACACTGTGGTTTTGAAAACGGCCGAATCAACCCCTCTTTCCGCCTTGTATGCCTCGACATTTGTCAAGGAGGCTGGTATTCCTCCTGGTGTTATCAACATCGTTAGTGGATTTGGTAAGATTACAGGAAATGCAATTGCTTCCCACCCAAAGGTTAAAAAGATTGCATTCACCGGATCTACCGCTACTGGACGTACTATAATGAAACTGGCTGCAGACTCCAATTTGAAAAAAATCACATTGGAATTGGGTGGTAAATCTCCAAACATTGTCTTTGCCGACGCTGATATCAAAAAAGCTGTTCAAAATATTGTCCTTGGTATCTACTTCAACTCTGGTGAGGTTTGTTGTGCCGGTTCAAGAGTTTATGTTGAGGAAAGTGCATATGACGAAGTTCTGCTGGAATTCAAGGCCGCTGCTGAACTGGTTAAAGTTGGTGATCCATTTGATGAAAGTACATTCCAAGGGGCTCAAACCTCGATGAACCAGATGAAGAAGATTATGGGTTACATTGAGACCGGTAAAAAGGAAGGTGCCAGTTTGATCACCGGTGGTGAAAGAATTGGTGACAAGGGTTACTTTATCAAACCAACTATTTTTGGTAACGTTACAGAGGACATGAAGATTGTCAAGGAGGAGATTTTTGGTCCAGTTGTCACAATTACCAAATTCAAGACCGTTGATGAGGTTATCAAGTTGGCCAATGACACTGATTACGGATTGGCTGGTGGTGTTCACACAACTGACATTAACAAGCTGATCAAGGTTGCCAACAGTGTCAAGGCTGGTACTATCTGGGTTAATACTTACAACGATTTCCATCCAATGGTTCCATTCGGTGGTTTCGGTGAAAGTGGTATTGGAAGAGAGATGGGAACTGCAGCATTGGATAACTATACTCAAGTTAAAGCTGTTAGAGTTGGATTGAGTAACTAAGCTTCTCAAAAACTTTTTATGATGACTTCATGATGATGAATAGTGCTTTCAAGCCCCTTCATCTACTTTACCAATCTATTTTACTTTAAAATATTCCACCATATTCAATTTACTACATGTAGTAGCCTATCTACTCGGTGGAGAATGTTATGCATGAGAGCCTGGTATGTATGTGTATACGGTTCGTATATGGCTTCTTTATTCAAAAAAAAGGATTTTCTCATTATGGTTTATAGTCGGTAGAACAATCAATCGAGATAGAGGCCGAAAAAATGTGCCCTCATGTGGTTGGGGTGCAAATGTAAAGGAGGATATATAACAACACAACACACAACTCACTCGGCTCAATCATGTACACTGAAATCCTGGTTTTCCTCCTCACCTTCAATCGGAACATCTTTATCGAACAACAAGTCTCTGCTCCAAACTTCCGGAATTAAGATCTTGGAATCAAACTGCTGTAATGCCGAAGATAATTTTTCGATATCAAACACGGGATCAACGACATGGTTTTGATCGAAAATCACATTTCTTAACCTTTCATGATTTGAAGAATATTCGATTATCTGATTGAACGACTCTCGCACTTTCCTGTTGTAGGCCACACATCGTTGTGCCAAACCTTCTTCGCTCTCTCCCAGATCCAGCACTCCAGTGATCTCGTTGTAGAAGGGGCATTCATCATGAGAAACCCATAATGACAATTGCGGAAAAAATCTGTGATATGAATGATATTTTTTCTCAATCAGACTTCTTCCATATTCCTTGATAATATTTTGTAAATAATTCAGAGGCAAGTACAGTGGGTGCCCTTCAAATTGTACTGGGATTAACTTGTGAAAGTCTTCATATTGATATGAGTGATAGTTTCGATCTGTCATTAACTCGGACATGTTAGCAATAAACACGTGATCTTCGGGGGACCTAAAATAATCCTCGAAATTTTTAATGACACTTTTCGAGTAATCTTTCAAAGCTCTAGACATGTCTTTATAATCGAATTTTGCTTTTGGTTGAGGATAGGTCTCATTGAAAAATTCGTTATAAGCAACACCTTTGAAAAATCTCTCTGACTGTGCCTTAGTAAACGACCTTAGCAATTCGTACTCAAAAAAGTCACTATACTGATTGGATTCCTCGAAAAATGCTAACAGAGTAATGTCAATGTAAACCCCAGTCTCCGTATCTATTAATCTGGCATCGATATTATTGAGTCGCAGTTGATAGCCATTTCTACGTGGGTAGTTATTGTTTATCTCAAAGTAGAAGCTTCTCATCCCTAACTCGGCAAAGTTATCCACCTTGGTTTCCATATTGACATATCTCTTACTGGACCCACTAAAATCATATATCAAACTATCATTCAAGCATTTCAGCATGCGGTGCAACGACTGTATTGGCAATTGGACGTCTATATCTGCATCGAATGGCATTGCCAATCCATTCCAGTACCACCCAATCAACGGGCCATGGTTTAACCACGTTGGAACTTCAAATTGCAGACAAAGAGCAAACCACGTTCTCGACAATCTATGCAAAACTGATCTATGCAAGTCTGGATTGGACTTTGCCACGGCATCTTTGAAAAATCTCCAATCATAATGGGCTAATTGGTAGTTTTCCAGATTGGGACTTCCAAAGTATTGTTCTTCGTGATACAATTGTAATTGTCGTGTCAAATACTCGAACAATTCAGATTGTGGATCAAGTTTGGCAATTTCATCTGGTAAATACCAATGGAAAAGCGCCTTTTCGATCTCCACTGGAGCTGTTGGCTTCCTTGAGTGTTGTGGGTTATGAATTATCGCAGGACCCTTGATATTCTCTTCACCGAGTGTCATTAGACTAGCTTTGGGTGCAAATTTAGATAGCTGTTCCGGTATCGATATTCCGTTCAACAAGACTTGTTCGACACTCAACGACGAGTTTCGGAGCAACTCCTTATCGATAATATCATTAGTGATATTGGTGTAAAAACTCTGTAAAGGCTTCACGAGATCGTTGTCGCCCATTGAAACTTTCTCCAACGGTATCACAACTGAATCTTTGTCATATGGGTTCAAAAACACCACCTGTTGAGGTGTTGGAAAACTGTCTAGTGTATAGAGCATGTCAAACATTCTTCTGAACAGATAATCTTCAAAATGAACACTCAGCCATTTGATGATGTGGAAAGGTAATTGATATGGATTCGAATAAGTAGGGTCGTCTTCACAATATTTGTATATGTCAAAATCTTTGGGTAATTTCTTTTCCATTTTAAAAAACTTTTCACATGTATACTTCTTCTTTGCAATTTTATAAATGTTTGCATTTTCTTTAATGAGTTCTTGTGTATTTGTTAGCAAATTCCAATTGAAAGGCAACTTGAAATCCTCATCCATAATGCCTTGCCTTTCATTGATCAAGTATAACCAATACAGCGGCAAAAGTCTTCTGTCCCATTGATCATGATTTCGCACCACCAAGTCATACTCCTTGTATTTGTGTGAAGATAGAAGTATATTCAGTCTGTCATAATAATAGCTCAATCTCGACAACGACTTGGTGGTAGTATGTACATGTAATCGTTTTGCTGTGCTTGAACCCGTGTAGTAATGTAAACTGTAAAAAGAAATAATCAAGAAGAGAAGTAGTATGAGTCTAATTAATGTTCGTACAGGGATAACCGGGTTCATACTCTCATTTCTTAATCTAAAGTGAATTTGAAATCCAAGATAATTGAAGATGATCTTGTTATAGTTATATCCACGATAACAGGAGAAAAAAAAGAAAAAATTTAATCTCTATAACGGTATGATGAGATAAAAAACACACTAAAATCTCTTCTTGCATTTCTCTGTTTTGAATTCTTCACCGGACATATCCTAACGGATAGGAAAAAAATAAAACAAAAAAAAGCACCCATGCTGGGAGTCGAACCCAGAATCTTTTGATTAGAAGTCAAACGCGTTAACCATTACGCTACACGGGCTTCTTACGAAAAAATTACAATTTTGTAAATTATATTCTCATAAATTTTGGGAAATGTCACGTGACTGTTTTTTCCTTTGTTAAGTTTCAGCTCTTTTTTAGGAAATGGACCTTTGAAAAATGATGAATTGTCGTGATCCATGATAAATGCATCTTAATATTTACCATTGCCACGGAGTGTTTATTTATGGAAACAGATTAAGTGTTTATTTTTAGTTACTTGTTAAGAAAGTTATGGAATGTTTTAGAAATAACCATTAATAATCATTGCCGCCTATGGAACTGACTAATGAAGTTCATTGGTCAGCAGGTTTGGTTGTCACCAACTACTCATTTGCCACACAAGGCGAATGATATAAAAGGGGGTTTCTGAACTAAAATTATATAGTTTTATTTTATTATAGACAAGACATTTTATACGATATTTTATTCAATAGAAGTTTATTATATTTTTTCGAATTATTCCACACTCCGACTAGAATATCGGCAATACATAAAATGGGTCTCGAATCAACTCCAAGAGGAGCACTCTCAAAACTTCTGTAACGTTTATAAGATGCTTCTTTTAATATTTGCGGATCGTGTTTTTTTAATGCTGTATAACTAAATTATCATTGAGAGGTGAATAGTTCACTATTCATCAAAACTTCTTGAAGATTTTTCCCAACTCCCTATGATTTATCACCTCTTTACTTTATTCAAAGACAAGAAAATATATGTAGTTTTTTATAACCATATATAGTCGAATAAAGTCAATTAGTTAAACAAAAAAAAATCATATTGATGTATAGAAACCAAGTCGATCAGTTCTCTTCAGTAAAATAATAACGTGATTGATGTGTAATTTCTTGTGACGTTGAAAAGGCTCTCACAGTTATTATTATCGCTAGCTCGGCTGAAAATACTACCAAGTTTTATTGCGCGTCGGTTGTTTGAAATATCCAATTCAATTAACTCCCATGTCAGCAGTGGATGTGGTCAGCTGTTAGAAATTCAAAAATCCCACGTATTGGAATCGTATTCACAACCAAATGAGTAAAATTGATAAACAGTTAATAAGTAGATTCATGCGACCTCTTCGACACTAAAGGTGGATGGGGTTAGGAAATCGAAAACCTCGCTTCCCGTATAAATTAGACCGGAATAGCTACTAAGAAATTTGTTGGAATTGCTTCGTAACCATCTGATGATTCTGCGATAAAAGGATCGAAGGGACAAACCTCTTGCTCGAAAACTTATAACATTGTGAAATGATAGATAAAGGATTACAAACTTCTATGATCATGATACAATTATCTAAAAGTGATTTCATATCATCTTATCGTGGTTTGTACTTCACTCAAGACTTAGCATTATAGCTATGTCATTTAATTTTCAACGTAACATTGTACAGTTCCGATCTAGTCATATCTTTGGCAGACACAGGATTTGTTAACTCTCAGTCGCCAAATCACGTTAAGCAAAATTGGGAATGGCGGGCGCCTGAAACTCGAATATGGATTCGAGTCCAACTGTGAACCTACTAGATACCAAGCCCTGCTTTAACTTTTTACGCGATTCTTAATGACATGAAGGTATTCGCCCAATGCGGCATACCACCAAAGGTTACCTAATTCAGAATAGCTATTGTACAGAACAATCTCAACACCTTTAAGGAAGCACCAGTGTTGGCTATGTGGCGTTATTTAATTATATTCCAGTGAAAAAAAAACAAAAACAAAATTGCACTTCACGCGTTTGTATTTGAGATGGTTGATGTTTCAATCAGGGTGGCGAAACACTTATAGTTATAAAAGTGGGTTTAAGTCAAGATCTCAAATCGATGTCTACTGGATTTGTGTTTTTGTCCCCTTCAGGGGAAACAATCTCTTCAACATTTCTCCATTCAGTTATGTCAAAGAGAAATTGGGAAATTGATCAAAAGTCGCGGGAAAAAGAAAAGGGTAAAAAATATGTAAAAAATTTCCAAAAAAAAGACAGAAAAAAAAAATTTAAAACAAAAAAAAAAAGGAAGTTTGTTGAGGTTCTAATTATTAATATTAAATTCATACAATTGAATACGTATTTATATCTCTCATTTCATCCCGTGTGATTGATCAATACCACATTCGAGAACATATATCCGTCATTAATACATATCGGCACTGTTTACAATGTCTGAACCAATCAAGAAGAAGTTGGGTGAGATGGCTGCCGCTCCAACACCTCACAATACGCCTGCTTCTGCCGCGGGTTCTTATATGAGCAGATCACATCAACCGACAATTCCAAACACCATCAGTGAAGAGAAGGAGGAGTTTAAGAAAAAGCTATTGAGCAATCCTGCCTTGTTATCCATGATTGAAGGAAAATTAGGTGAGTTGGTTGGTCAAGACTCTGGTTACGTCAGTAGTTTGCCAAAACTGGTTAAAAAGAGAGTATACGGTTTGAAGTCGGTGCAAAAGAGGCAGTTTGAATTAGAAGCTGAGTTCCAGCAGGAGTTATTGGAATTGGAAAGGAAATATCATGGTAAATACAAACCCCTTTTTGAAAGAAGGTCCAACATCATCACAGGTAGCGTCGACCCTACAGCAGAGGAGATTGAAGAAGGTGAACAATTATTAGAAGAAGAAGACGAGGAGCTTGCTGCAAAAGACAAGATCACAGAGTTGGACGAAGAAGAGGAAGAGGAAAAAGAAGACGAAGATGATTCCCCAAAAGGAATTCCATCTTTCTGGTTAACTGCTTTAGGAAACTTATCGCTTGTACAGGATACCATTACCGATAGAGATACAGAGGTGTTGGAACATTTGATAGATGTCAGATTGGAGTACTTGGATGTTCCAGGTTTCAAGTTGATATTTGAATTTTCCGAGAATGAATTTTTCACAAATAAGATATTGACCAAGACATACTACTATCAAAAGGAATTGGGCTATTCAAGCGACTTCATCTATGATCATGCTGAAGGATGCAATATAAATTGGGTTTCAAATGACACCAATGTTACCTTAATCGTCGAAAGAAGAAAACAGAGAAATAAGCACACAAAACAGGTCAGAACTATTGAAAAATTATCACCAGCAGAGTCATTCTTCAATTTCTTCGATCCACCAAAAGCACCAAAGTCCCTGGGAGACGACGATCAAAGTCCAGACGTTGAAGGTACCAAGTCAGGTGATGACGAGGATTCCGAGGATGAATTGGATGAGGAATTAGAACATAGATTAGAATTGGATTACCAAATTGGTGAGATTTTGAAAGATAAATTAATTCCAAGAGCTGTTGACTGGTTCACAGGTGAAGCATTACAGTACGAGTTCCCTGATGGTGAGTATGGAGATGAAGAGGATGATTTTGACGATGATGAAGTGGATGAAGACGGGGACGACGACGACGATGATGATGATGATGAAGACGAAGACGACAGTGAAGAAGAGGGTGCTGGTGATGGCAAAACACAACCACCTGAATGTAAACAGTCTTGAATTCAATTAGCCTATTATCGTAACAACTTCTCATGCATTTTTCAAAGGTTTTTTATTTGATTCGAATTTCAATTGGTATTTAATGTTTGTTGTAATTCCCATATCTTGTAGACGTTCTAGAAGGCTTCTGTCACGTGTAAATTGGAACACAGGTGTGTTTTATTTTTTTGGCAGCAAAAAAAAAAAACATCATTTTTGCTAATCGAATCAACTGGAACAGATAAAATAATTTATTTGCCTATTTTAATACAAAGCCAGATAAATCATTCTTTATATACATATAATACACTATATTATCAACAGAGAAACTATTATATATAGCACTTTTTTGATTAGTTACAAAATCGTAAGCAGATCAGTTCCGACTTCCCTCAGTGCAATGAATCACTGAGTGTAATATTTTTTATCATTCAGATGAAACAAGGGATTTTACTAACAACAAATTATCTCAGCTCTTTCATATCTGAATGTCAAAACTACCGCCCAGAAGTTTTAGCCCAAATAATTATAGAAATGTCAAGCTAAATACAAATAGCAATTTGATTGGCAAATTGATGCTTTTGTTTTCAATATTGCCAAAATTAACTCATGCTTTACCAATCGCCATCGTACAGCAATTGCAATCACAAGATGACAATGCTCACCGTGCTCCCACCGATGAGCATTTCGCATTGTATCTAGTCACGTCTGCAATATTGGTATTACTTGGTGGTGTCTTTGCAGGTTTAACCTTGGGTCTTATGGGTCAAGATGAAATCTATTTGAAAGTTATTTCCAACTCGGGTACCGAGAAGGAAAAATATCATGCAGATAAGGTGTTGAGATTATTGGGTAGAGGTAAACACTGGGTTTTGGTCACCTTATTGTTATCCAACGTCATCACCAATGAAACCTTGCCAGTGGTCTTGGACAGATGTCTTGGTGGTGGATTGGTTGCCGTCTTTGCCTCTACTGTTTCCATCGTCATATTTGGAGAAATTATCCCACAATCCGTTTGTGTTCGTTTTGGTTTAGAGTTGGGTGCTTACTTTTCTCCATTTGTCTTATTCTTGATGTACCTGATGTATCCTGTTGCTTACCCAACAGCTTTATTGTTGGATCGTATGTTGGGTGAAGATCACGGTACTGTCTACAAAAAAAGTGGATTAAAAACTTTGGTCACGTTACATAGGACTATGGGTGTGGAAAGATTAAATCAGGATGAAGTCACCATTATCAGTGCCGTCTTGGATTTGAAGGAGAAACCCGTTGGGTCCATCATGACTCCTATTGACAAAGTTTACACTATGAGCGCCGATACCATTTTAGATGAAAAAGCAGTCGATGAAATCTTCAATTCTGGGTTTTCAAGAATTCCAATTCATTTACCCAATGAGCCAACCAATTTTATTGGAATGTTGTTGGTGCGAGTTTTGATCAGTTACGATCCAGAAGATGCTTTGCCAGTTGCCGCATTCCCATTGGCTACTTTGCCGGAAACTTCAGAGGACACTTCTTGTTTGAACATTTTAAACTACTTCCAAGAAGGAAAATCACACATGGTCATTGTCAGTGAAACTCCAGGAATGGCATCAGGTGCTAAAGGTGTGTTGACGTTGGAGGATGTTATTGAGGAGTTGATTGGTGAAGAAATTGTTGACGAATCCGATGTCTATATTGACTTGAACAAAAACATCAAGAGAAATGATCCTGGACCGTTATCAAAACGCAATTTATCAACTTATTTGCACAACATTTATGCTGCTCCTCATAGCCAAAGGAATTCAGTGGACCAGCAAAGACGTACATTACCTCAACAAGATGGTGACACTAAGGCAAGCTCTCCTTTTACTGATAGCAATCTCGCATACTATCATAAGAATGCTGCAAAACCATCCAATCTCGCCTCGAATCCACTTGTTGTCAACAAGTCTTTTGTTACGATAAAAAGACAGCCGGAAGATGCTATCTTCAAATTGAGCCATCAGGCCGATAAGGATGCTAGCTCTGAAGCTCCCGTTATCAACCGTGATCAAAGTCCTGGCTACGGTGCCACTACAAATGACAAAAAATTCATTTTGCCTAACGAAAGAGAGCGAGAGGCTGATATTTCGACGATTCCGCTTGTCAAACATGGCCAAAGTGATAAAGACTCGAATAGAGAAAATGACGAAAACGATAATAATTATCATGATGATGAAGATGATGAGTCGCAAACCGACGATATACCCACACCAACTTTAGCCATTGCCCCTTCGTCGTACAAGTTGATCAATCACAACCATAAGACCATTATTTGTGCTGTGGATGAGGAGGATGAGCAGGCTCACAACGCTCACTCGAATGTTGCAACCAGTGGCGAAGAATCTGGTGATAACAGCGATGACGAGTTGATGAAAGATTCTCGTGGTAGAAATGAGAGATCTAAAAATCGTTCTCATTCGTTTATGAAGTATATCACAGGTTCGAATTGATTTTGTTCTTTTTAAAATTGTGTTTTTGTGTTGTGTTTATGAATTTTTTACTTCATCCTCGTTTTTCTTGTAGAGACCCCGTTGACTCTGACAATCATATTTGAGTATTGATTGAGTTTTATGTTACTTTCCCTCGGAATACATCGAGCCCAAGTTTCTATTTTGACATCATTTGGTCGATTTTGACTAATGCCAATTTTTCCGGGGCATAATTTGGACCGAGATGAATCTTAATATCTCATGTTTTTCCCCTCGTCTATGATCTCAGCTAACTTCACCGAATTCAATTTCACTCCGAACATTTTTGCCGATTTCATGCAAACAGCAAAGGCAAGAGAAAAAAAATAATAAAAAAAAAAATCAGTCAAAAAAAATCAGTCAAAAAAAATCAAAGAGAAAGCGAAATTGAGCAAGAAGTGTCAGTCACACGGATTAATACTCTACACTACTCGCTTCAATTCCTCAGTTGACTACATTAATACAACCTCATACACTTGAAGACTGCTACAGTTCACCAAGCTGCAATCAACAATAAGCGAATATTCACCAAGATTCGGTTTTCCAGCTTTTTGCCAAAGTCTCGATTCCGCCATAACCCAGCTAAAACATCGTCGTCAGCAGAGGCAATAGTAACTTCATAGATCATATTGGAGCATTAAAATGCCTTTGAAGAGCAGTAAAAATATTTCTTTGAAAAACATTCCATCACCTCAACTAACAGGTGTGGATGGAGAACTGGGTGATGGAAATTTGAAGCCTCAGCATTCCAATTCTTCATTGGCGAAATTTTTTAACAGATCTTCAAGAGCATCATCTCATTCTTCTTTGCATGGGGTACATTCAAATGATAGCAATGGGAACAGCAATAGGCGAAAGAATAATAACGACAAAGTGGAGAATTTCCAATACAATAAAAGTGCACTTTTGTCGCCCAAGATGTCACAAAGCTCTTCCAATTCAACTACTTCTCAGCATTCCAAAATATCAATATTCGGGAAGAATCATTCTCATCGTGATGGACCTGATTCAAAAGCTCTCCCGCATAGCTCATCTAAGCTAGAATTGAAAAGGTTTTTCAAGAATGTAATGAAACCAGCCACGATGACCCATCACGAGATGAATCACTTGAAGGATAAGGCAGATCACCATAAGGCAAAACATCATGGACACCACCATCATGGGTTTTCGGATAAACACCTGGATAAAACCTCTAACCATCTGCTAGGAACATCACCAAAGAGTGCAAATACCACTGATCAACAACTTCTGCACCAGTTCAATGAAAAGATGTTGTTTGGCGCAGAAACTTCACAAGAGCTCATCAGGAAGTATGGTGTTCCCGGTAAAATTTTGGGTGAAGGTGCTGGAGGATCTGTGGCTATAGTGGAGAGGCCTTCGGATGGGAAAATATTTGCGGTAAAGCAATTTCGAGCCAAAAATGCTAAGGAATCAGATTATGATTATACGAAAAAAGTACAAAGTGAGTTTTTTGTAGGATCAACTTTACATCATCAGAATATCATTGAAACATTTGATATGCTACAAGAAGGTTTGAAATTTTTAATTGTCATGGAATATTGCCCTTACGACTTTTTCACCCTTGTGATGAGTGGATTGTTGCAGAAACATGAAATTGCTTGTTATTTCAAGCAGATCGTCAATGGTGTCAATTATTTACATTCAATGGGTTTGGCTCATCGTGATTTAAAATTGGATAATTGTGTGGTAACAAATCAAGGAATTTTGAAGTTGATTGATTTTGGATCTGCGGTGGTTTTCAAATACCCATTTGAAGATGATTTGATAAAGGCTAAAGGTGTTGTTGGCTCAGACCCTTATTTGGCTCCAGAAGTATTTTCTATATCAAGCTATGATCCAAGACCGGTTGACGTTTGGTCAATAGCTATCATATTTTGTTGTATGACATTGAGAAGATTTCCTTGGAAAGTGCCAAGAATGTCTGATCCGTCATACAAAGCATTTACACAAACACCTGTACTGACAACCCCTAGTTTGAACGATAGTGACAGCACATTGAATTTGGAGCTGTTGAAACACCCAGATCATACGCTTTCGACAAAAGAACTTCACGAGTTACAGTTGAAGACCAATATGATTTCAAATAGTACCACAATGGCTTACGCCCCAAGATCAAAGACTAAGGGACCTTATAGATTGTTGAGGCTATTACCACATTCATCTAGACCGTTGATTGGTGCCATGTTGGAGTTGGATGCTAAGAAGAGAATCAGTATGGAGGATGTATTGAAAGATGAATGGTTCACAAGTATACAAGACTGCTTTTTCGAAGAAAAAGTTTTGCATAAAGCAACAAACCATGATCATCACCTAATAACGGAGGATGAGTTGACAAAAATGCACAAAGAGAAGGAAAAACTGAAGGAGGCAGAGCTGAAGGAAAAGGAGATGCAACAACTGGATGCTTTGGACGAACTGAAGATAATGAGAGAGCCTGATCAGCCTGCTAGAACCGTTGGTGCCGAAGCAGCAATAGGATAGATATGAGTAGTGTCCAAAGAAGTTTCAACATACAATTGTAACAAATTATTTTTTATAAATCGCTAAATAATGACGCTTTTGGTGGGAGAAAATTGGGCAAGCTATTGCATTTACCAAATGATTGAAACGACAATATGTTTATTTTGTATACTTTTTATTTTTATTTTTCATGGTTTATCATGGATTCGAATATAGTATTCGATTATTATACGTCGAATTACTCAATTACTGAAATTTGAATTATAGCATTATGTATATGAGACGTTTCTGTTGATCATGGGGCTAAATGAAGCCGATTTTTTCCTTTCCTCTAAAGGTACTGCAGTATCGCTATAAATAAGTCACTTTTTTTAGCCGTATCATCTCCATGAAACTTCAGGTATTTCCTAATCGGTCCTTTTTAGCCTAATGTGCTCTTATATCAAAATACACTTTTTTGGTGGTAGACTACTCTTCTCATACTTCGGGAGTGCCTCACCGAAAATTGGAAAGTGACTCGGACAGGTTAGACTAAGGGTAAAAACGAGCCATCTAATTGAAAATTTCCAGCAATATGATGGTCATTGATTATGATTTGTAGGCTACTTTTACCCCAGATAATTTAACATGTATGAGAGCTCAATGGCCAGAATGAAGGTATAAAAAGCCATTGAGAATTCAGTATATTCCACTCTTCGTCACTACGAATTTATCATTGAATCAATGAATGAAAAACTTTACCTCACAATGACAATCTCACCACCTACTACTTTAATCAGGGAAAACGATCAAATTCATGAATTGGTTTTGAAAACATTCAGATGCTACATTGCAGACATCGTTCAGCACTACGATGGAGGACATCCAGGATCTGCTATGGGTATGGCAGCGATTGGAATAGCCTTGTACAAGTATCAAATGTTATACAACCCTTTGAATGACCAATGGTTTAACAGAGACAGGTTTATTTTGTCAAATGGACATGTCTGTTTGTGGCAGTACTTATTTCATCATTTAGTTGGATTTCCACACATGACCGAGAAGCAATTACAGATGTACCATGCTGATAAGCCATCTTACTCTCCAGGCCATCCTGAAATTGAGAATCCAGGCATCGAAGTCACCACTGGTCCATTAGGTCAAGGAATTGCAAACGCGGTTGGAATGGCCATCGCTTCCAAGAACTTGGCTGCTATCTACAATAAACCTGGCTATCCTGTTGTCAATAATACAATCTATTGTACTGTTGGAGATGCTTGCTTGCAAGAAGGCGTAGCTTTGGAGGCCATTTCCTTTGCGGGACATTTGAGATTAAACAATTTGGTAGTCATTTATGATGACAACAATGTCACGGTTGATGGTTCCGCGGATTTATATAATGATGAAGATGTGAACCAGAAATTTGCTGCCTGTCATTATAGCATTATCGATGTATTGGAAGGTGATAACAACATTTCAGAAATTATGCGTGCTTTGATGGAGGCCAAATCATCGACTGATAAGCCAACTTTCATTCATGTTCGTACGACTATCGCTAAGGACTCTGCTATTCTGGGCTCATGTGATGCTCATAGCTCTCCGCTTGGGGAGGAGAATGTCGAGAAGTTGAAGTCGCTTTATGGGTTTGATCCAAAGAGAAAGTTTTACATTCCACCTGAAGTTAAAGAGTTTTTCAAAGACTTGCCTGCAAGGGGAACTGCTTTGGAACAAGACTGGAATCTTCTTGTTTCGAACTATGTCAAAGAATTTCCTGAGTTAGGTCAAGAGTTTAAAAGAAGAGTTGAAGGGAAATTACCCGATGATTGGGAAACCTTATTGCCAAAATCTGTCTCAACCCCAATTTCGTCTAGAATGGCACTAAGTGAAGCCACCAGAGCCCTTTGTGCAAACATACCTTCTTTTGTAGCTGGATCAGGAGACTTGGAAGCTTCAATAAAGTTGAGATGGGATGATGCTGTCGATTTCCAAAATCCAAAAGTCAGGGCGGCATGTGCGGTAAACGGTGACTATTCGGGACGTTATATTAGGTTCGGTATCAGAGAGCATGCAATGGCTGCTATTGCTAATGGACTTGCAGCTTATAACAAGGGTACTTTTGTTCCTATCAGCCATACATTTTTGATGTTTTGGTTGTATGCGGCTCCAGCGGTTAGAATGTCGGCATTACAGAGCTTGAAGGTCATATGTGTTGCAAGCCATGATTCTATTGGGTTGGGAGAGGATGGTCCCACCCATCAACCAATTTCAGTTCCAGCCTTTTTCAGATCATTGCCAAACTGTTATTTTTTCAGACCTGCCGACAGAGATGAAGTTTCTGGACTTTTAGAGTATTATATCAATGCAGATGAGGTTGGGCCTTCGATATTTTCTCTTTCAAGACAGAGTTTACCTCAATACACTGGAAAAACAAGCAGGGAAAAAGTCAAATTGGGTGCTTACGTTGTCGAAGATGTTAGCAAGCCTGATTTGCAGTTGATTGGAACTGGATCAGATTTGTCACTTTGTATGGAGCTGGCAAAAGAGTTGACCGGGAAGGGATTGAGAGTTAGAGTTGTGAGCTTTCCTTGTCAAAGGCTTTTTGATCAACAAGATGAAAAATACCAGAAGTCAGTATTGATGAAAGGTGAGATTCCAAGTGTCGTTGTCGAAACTTACTCACCAAATGGTTGGGAGAAGTATGCATCGGCAGGTTATAACATGAATGGATTTGGTAAGTCGTTACCAAGTAATGTGAACTATCAATACTTCCACTTCACCGTTCCTGAGATCACAGAAAAAGTCTACAAGTACTTCAAGTACTACCATAAGAATGAAGATGCTAAGTACTACTTCAAGGATTTAAATTTGGAGTCCGCAATCCATGACTAACTCAAACTTTTGTTTAGGTGCAGTGTTCCAGTTTTTCGATATAGTGTATACGTTTGTTTTGATTTGAGTGAATATTATTTTTGAATTTCAAATTGATCACCAGCCATGATCAAATAACATGCTAACACTTTCACCGTTATGAATCCTTCTTATCAGTTCGGCAAAAACTCTTGAAACATCCAACACTTCGATTTTATCTCCTAACTCTTTAACGTGTTGTTCTTGAGGGACAGAATTTGTCGTTATAATTTTATCAATACTTGACTGTTTCACTCTTCTGATGGCATCACCGCTAAATACTCCGTGCGTTATTATTGCGTATACATACTGCGCACCTTGGTCTTTCAACAATTTCAGCAGTCTTGTTATTGTATATGAAGTGTCCACCAAATCATCGATCAAAATACACACTTTTTCATTGACATCCCCCACCAACATGGTGGTGGCAATGACTTTCTCCGATCTTACCAATGTCTCTTCTTCTATTCTTAAGCTGTTTATCAGTTGTTCTGTAGTAGACAATGAATTAATCTTATGTCTACGCTCTTTGTTGATTAAAGCGAAAGCCATTCCAAGCTGATCAGCAATACTGGTAGCCCTCTTTGCACCACCTGAATCTGGGCTGACAATCACAGCTTCGTTGTAGTTTGGGATCAGCTGCTGTATGTAATGCTGTAATAATGGTTTGGAGTATAAATTGTCCACGGGCATGTCAAAAAATCCTTGGAATTGAGCATCATGCAAATCCATCGTTATTATGTGGTCCGCACCAGCAGTTGTTATCAAATTGGCAATCAATGTACCCGATTGCGACACCCATTTCTTATAGCCTGTAGGTGTCACGCTTTTACTTCCAACGGATGAAGTGTTTGTCAAAATTTGCTTTGGTTGATAAGGTCTTGGCAGAGCCAAATTTGTGGAAGAGCCATTCAACAGATCATCTCTAAGCAAAGAGATAGTGCTGTCATTGTCCAAACGTGACATTGGCCTTGGTGTGGATGGCACACTGTCAAAAGTGTATTCACTTTTACTTCTAGCGGTCAAAGGCGCACCTTTCTTGTTATATGGGACATCTGGTTGTCTAGAATATGGGAATAGTGGCATAACAGCTGTAACTCTTCTTGCAGAAGAAGACTTACAGGCTGTAAGCATAATCAACAATTGGATGAAGTTATCATTGACATGGCCACAACCAGACTGGATGATGAAAACATCCTTTTCTCTGACGGAATCTTTTATTGTTACGGCAGTTTCACCATTACTGAATTTTCGAAGATCCACATGACCCATATCTAAGGACAAGTTGCGGCATACTCTCTCAGCCAAATTAGGGTGTGAAGTCCCTGAGAACACAACTATATCTCTCATTGCAATTTTTTTCAATATAAAACCTGACGATTATGAAACTTAGATGTTATCAATGTACGAAAAGTTTTTTTTTTTTTTTTTTGCTTGTGTCCATAAATTTTAGCATTTAACCGTCGTAAATCGAATGATGATATATCTGAATGACTATTTCTTTTGTCTACCCTATATATAAAAAAAATAAGTATTTAACACATGAACCTTAGTACCTTACCTCATAAGAACCCGCTTGTGAAATATATTTCACCCATTTTATCAGTTTGACACTGTCGTTTTCCAATTTGAAAAAACGGATGTTCAACCCACTGCACGAGTACATATTGATGTTGAACTTCATCATCATTGGTGGCTTTGACCAATTCAAAATGTTTGCGCTGTTGTTGATTTCCAAAGAGCAGTTAATACTCATTTCTGTTTGACCTAAGAATTTTCTAGCCTTCCAAACTATAGCATTCAATGCAGGTTCAAATTTCAGTTTTCCTGTAGATGATTGAAGTGAAGTCTTGATCGTACCATTAGGTACTGGAATGATAAGCTCTAGATCTGTGGCTGATGTCTTTTTGCTAAATAGAGAGCTGATGACAACTTGAATTTCTAAATTGTTGTTCGTTATATTCAAATTTGGCATGATTTTGAAAGGTAAATTGATGTTTTCGCTAGATCTGTATGTCATCAAATCAAACTCCCCATCAGGTGGTATAAATTGGATCACATTGTCATATTCGTGAGCCTTCAAGTCGACACACTGATGAAATTTTTGATCTTCCAATGACACATTTGACTCTATTGAGTCGTTTGTATCGTTTAATCCAATCTTACATACCGGCATACCAGATAAATGAGTTTTGAGTCTGATTTTACCATCGACATAAGAACGGAGTGTTGCACCATTGGCCGATACCAATAAGTTGACGTTTTCGAAGACATCTAAAAAGACTTCATTTTTCCTATATTTGATACCTTTGTTTCTCCAAGGAATGTCAGAGTTCATATTTAGTGATGATAAAGATGCTGTGGTGGACAGTAAAGTTAAACCTGCCTGAGATGACGTTCTTCTCTTCAACAAAGTTGGCCTTCTCCCTATCAATTTGCTTGGATTGGATGATACCGACTTTACCGGCTCAGTGGTCAACTGTAATGTATTTAGCTCTGTCGTTTGTGGGTAACCAAATTCGTAAACTTGATCCAATATTTCGTAAATCGTTGTGAAGTTCAGTTTGACTTCATTTTCACCTATATTGAAGGATTTGCTCAAGATTTGAACTACCTTATATAGACTCTCAAATACTATAGACGCATCAACATTGGACCTGGTGATGCCCACAAACCATAAGTGATTAGACTTGATATGCAAAAATGTTGTTGATCCCAATGTTAAGATTGGAGATCTGATGTCGTTATTAGATATCACTTGAATGCGGAAGACATCTGCAATGGTTCTCTTCACACCTTCCCGAAACAATTTGGATATGAGAACATCACCCTTTGAATTGAATATGAAAAACGCAGTAAGCATCTTGAGCGCGTGTTGTAATACCAGTCTTAACCTGTCTATTCAAAAATGATCTTTGTTTTGATGGTTTTTTTTTTTCCTTCCAGTGCGCTCAAGCTTTTCACCACTTTCTTTCCCATTCTTTATGAACTCAGATGGAACTGAAGTTAGCGAACGATTCTTCAAAGGAAGCAATTAGGAAAATGTTTACAGCAATGTGCCTATACTTATTAGCTGACCACATATCTACTTCCAGAAAGCCGGATCTAAAGTTTTCTATGGACAAGAGTGAGGTGACTGAAATTTCCATTCTAATATGATTCACAAATCAATGTTACTGTATATGGGTATATCATATGAGCTTCTATTAATCTTGACAAGGCAGCGTCTCACGAAATGTCTACAAATTCTTTCAAAAGCAGGCTCTTTAATGCTCGAAATTATAGCCTACAATAACTTAAACTTGGTATGCTCAGCGACATATTATGTTCGGCGGTATCTTAAAAAGAAAGTTCACATTCTTTCCTACATCTACCATGTCGGTATCATTATATGATGATCACAGTCTCTATATTGGACTTACTCTCTTTATTGTCTCGTTCTTAATTCTCTAAATAGTCTCATTCTCCATGTTAGTTGTAGTCTCTACATTGTTCTCAGTGTCCATGCTGTTCTCGTTCTCTCGGCTCCTCTTATTATGTTTCAAAATTTTACCACTAGGATTCTCTTGCCACATCACCAATTGATATACCTCATTTTACCGAAGGGCCTTATCTCGAGAAGCTGATTTATCAACTCATCCACATTATCCAAATGAGGTTTTAATACCTGCAGCTTTTGCTGCATGGTTTTCCTTTCATACCCATCTTTGGTTTTTTCAGACAGTACAGCCGACTCGGACGACAAAGGTGTTGAATGTGATGGACCTTTATTGCTGTTACCATTAGAGATGCTCTGCCGTGAACGGACGCTGAGCTGCGATGTACTGTTAATATCGTTGGCCTGAGTAGCGAATAGCTTTTCCAGAGGAATCTCTCTCTCAGGGATGAGGTAAAACATCAAAAATTCCAATGACTTGTGCTTTACTGTATTTTCAGAGGTTTCATTAAAGATTTCACAGATCAATTGGGGCCCATTGAGGTCCTCAAATAATCGCAAATTTGGAACATTCTTGACCATGAGACAAACCAAAGATTGTATAGTTGTTGTTATCAATTTGGCTGAGTGTGATTCAAAATTTCTCAAAAATGTCAATAACAACAACATGGCGGGTTTCCTTTGAAACAACTTGCGTGAGGGTGGGTGCAATAGCAAACAACCTTGTAACACTTGATTCAGCGAGATTATTATGTTATCGGAATATTTCGTTTCTTTTGAAAGTAGCTGAATGATTTGAGCAGATATATTGTATTGAAAACTGTCTTGCAATTCAACAAACTTCCCGAAAACCGGATCTGAATTTGAGGGTACCTTCCAAACCTTGAGAATTGACTTCTGGGTAGTTCTTGAGTAAAATGTTTTCTTCTGTGGGGAATTGGAAGAAGTCGATGCTTGTAAATTTAACTCATTTGAAAGAATACACAATTGTCCAAGCATGGAGTCCAACTTGTGTAAGGATTCCGCTGAGCTAACAGGATCTTGAATCAACTCTAATGCCTCCTGTATACACAGTTGGACATCAAGCATCTTATGAAACTCTGTTATTTGTTTGTATTTAATGTTATTCGTCCTGCATCTTTATAGAAAGATGTTTGCGAAAGTAAACAAAACTGTCTATTTCGGGATTAGTCTGCTCACAAACACACTACCTTTCAAGTGACTAAAAATAATATCAATTTTTTCTTTTAAAAGCAGACGAAATCTGTTGACGGGACTTAAGGTAGCTTTAATTATCGAACTCCAATCCATACAAATTTGCTGCTGAAGTTTTTCAATTGAATAATAAAATCCTGAACATCTATTAGCAGTTCATGCGTATATAACTCTGCTGTTGTTATCTGAGACTTTTGAAACTTTTAACTACGAATTGTTGTTGCCCCATTTTTTACTGATATTTTAGTTTCAAAGAGTAGATACCCATCGCAACCCAAATTATCACGCTCTTTCACGAACCACTTATATGCAACAACACCAGCAAACGAGATATAACCAACAGCAGTTTATTCTCACTTCTTCAATATAACACAATGATAGGAATACCCACAGTACGACCACGGCAATCAAGTGCATCGATAACAATAGGCATCATATCAGCCGTGTTGTCATCCATCTGTCAGTCAATTGGTTTGATATTGCAACGGAAGTCTCATTTACACTACGAAAATTCTAAGAGTGGCATATACAAGCCCCCATACAAGAGATCGTTATGGAGAGTTGGTTTTTTATTGTTTTTAATATCTAACATTTTCGGAAGTTCCATACAGATAACAACGTTGCCATTGATAATCTTGTCTCCTTTACAGAGTATAGGATTGGTATTCAACTCACTCTTCAGTTCATTGATTCTACACGAGATGTTTACGTTAAATTCTTTTATTGGGACCTTGTTGATTGGAATAGGTGCATTTTTGATTGCAACTTTTGGCCGTTTACCAGAACCCGATTACAATTTAGATCAATTTATTGTATTTTTGCAAAGGCGAAAATTCATCGTTTGGTGCGGTTTCAACTTATTTATTGTAGTGACTCTTCTTGGCTGGATCATTTTGAGCATTAACGTCGAATATTTCAGTACCCCTTTTTCCACCGATGGTGAGCTCACCGAGCTAAATCGTTATGTTATAGCACCACATGCAAGCCAAGGTCATCCACCAAATGACGATGAGGATGAAGAGTCCTTGGTCTTGGATAATGACAATTATATCCACTCAACACCCTCGAATGAATATGAGCATTTTCAGCATGGAGGCTTCACTGAGGAGAATAGGGTCAACAAGTTTATCAAAGACCAATTCACGAGAAGTGAACAAGTTTTGAGAACAGTGAACACTCGCTTATATGAAAATTGTT
The DNA here is from genome assembly GCA_030557235.1 of Nakazawaea populi. Taxonomy (NCBI): domain Eukaryota; kingdom Fungi; phylum Ascomycota; class Pichiomycetes; order Alaninales; family Pachysolenaceae; genus Nakazawaea; species Nakazawaea populi. The sequence goes on from JAKTVN010000001.1 coordinate 28,252, forward strand.
TCAGATTATCTTCCAAGAGCTCTAATCTTCTACAAGGAGTTTTTTTTGGATGGATTAGTGGTACTTTATCGGGGTTTTCGTTGTTATTGGCGAAGTCTACAATCGAGATATTGATCAATTGTTTCAAATCGAAATCGAGTCTTCAAAAGATCTTGACTCAACCAATGATTTGGATAATCATCGGTTCATTTCTTACACTTTGTTTGTCACAGTTGTGGTTTTTAAATAAGGGTTTAACGTTGATCACTACGAGTATCTTGTACCCTTTAGTCTTTTGCATCTACAACATTGTCAACATCGGTAATGAGTTAATTTTTTTCAATCAATGGCTGATTGTGTCAGTATGGCAGTTATTGAATATCTGTTGTGGAACACTACTTGTTTTTATTGGAGTGCTGTTTTTGAGTTGGAGATTGGATGATGTGGATGAGACCACTGATACAAATAGGGAGAATTCCTCCACTTCAATGACTCCTTTATTGAGACAACATTCTCTGTTTCAATCAAGCCATTACCATCATAATCACAAGAGGAATTTCAGTTTAGATACGAATGCCACAAACAAGAGAGTGGGGCTCAGTTCTATTTTGCATATCAATAGTAACAAAAATAAGTCGCTGAAAGATAGATCTGGAGAGTCAATATACGATTCATTATCACAAAAAGCTACACCCAAGTTTAAGGATTATTTCACATTCAACAATGGTAACAACAATAACAACGATAATAACAATAATACATCATCGAGTCAAAAGACCCCCACACATTCCAGAATGGCACCCTTGTCTATAAGCACATCTTTCACAGACAATGATTTCGAAGAAGGACACTCAGAGTATATTTCATTTGGGTCTCCCAACAATAAACAATCACCTTCCACATTGGAGCCAGTTATACTTCAACAAGAGTTGCTTTTATCCCCGTTGTCAAATACAAGCAAGAAGCCACAAACTTTCAACACTTCAACACCGACTAAACTCAAGTTTGACATCAACGGATTCCAAACCACTGATTTTGAGCATTCTTCAATTTTGTCGGCTTCAAGTAATACTGATGGGAATAGCACTCAAAATACACCAAGGAAGATGTATGGGTCAATTGGCAATATATTTGGCGGAAGTCAACAGCAACAACAACAACAACAACAACAACAACAACAACATTCTCAACCACAGCAGTTACATAAACAAAAGCACGAACACAGACATCGGCAACAACGTTCACTGTCACAGAAATCACCAATCTCACCGAATGAGAAAAAAAACAGACGTATTTTAAGCTTTGAACAGAACCAATTGCTCGGTCAATTGCAAAATTTTGGGTGACTTCGAAAGAAAAGAAACGAAAGAAATGCCCAACTCCAGTAAATAGATTTCACAATTTTATACAACGTTCAATTCTACAACTCAATAATTTAATGTCCTTTATGTTTAGTTTTAATTTGTATTGATTAAAAATCATCCAGTATGTATTTGAATGACAGGTATATAAAGATATACTATATCGTCATAGATGACAAATCTAATACTCATTGCATAATAAGCTTATAAACCAGCACCTGTTTCTTCCACTGGAACGTTGAATGCTCCAGCTAAGAACAAAGCAGGCTCGTCCAAGTTATGATGCTGGTAACTCAATACACCAACACCACCGGCATCCAACATAAATTTTGGATTCTTATTCACGGGTAACCCAATCCATCTTGCAGCCAAACATCTCAAGATGTGACCATGGGCAACAACAATAATGTCACATGGGAGACCCTTGCTGATGTACTCGGAATGGGTTTGCTTTATGTTGGCGATAAATTCATCAAGTCTCTTCGTTATATCTTCAGCCTTCTCACCATTCTCACAACCGTATTCCCAGATGTTCCAATCTTGATAAGGTAAACCTCTTTGCTTTCTCAACTCTTTGATTTGTTCGGTGGTAATACCCTCATAGTCCCCGTATTCCCATTCTCTGATCTCGTTGTGCACTTCGATGATAAATTTTGATTTATCCTCTTCTGGTAAATGGGTTAGCAACAAATCGATTGTCTGTTTAGCTCTCTTCCTTGGTGAAGATATCAATTTGACAATATGTTGTGGTTGCACCAAACAGAAAGGTTCATTGCCTATCAACGATTCACCAGTTGCTGTCATTTGTTTGACACCAAATGGTGTCAATGGCAAATCAGTAATGGAGGTGTACTGTCCACTCTTGGACCATTCTGTTTGCCCATGACGGACGAATATCAATCTTGGAGTAGGTGCTTTGGCCATTTTTATCTTTCTGACTATCGATGAGGTAGATCAGTTGTTGTAAGCTTGAAATTTCAGGTTAGATTGTTCACAAAATTGTTTGGTTTTTTTCGCTCCCTCTTTAGTAATCAAGAAGACCGATGATGAGATGATGACGATTTATATTTCCGTTGTGCGCAGGTGATGAGCGGATATTTTAAGACATTGTAATTGATTAATGGATCGATAGAGACAAACAATTTGACAGCTAATGAACAACTCATTACCATGTGCCAAGTTTATGAATCATCCAAGGAGGGAAGCGTATATGCATTATAACAGCAGTAAATATTTTTCAATTGAATAAACACTACTGAATTTGAAACAACAAAACAAAAATGGCAATCTACCGATCATCGCATTACCAATTAAAACAAGTTGGCTGCTCACTGATGAAGAGATACTATGAGTCCACGGTTTCATCAATTCGGATGGAACTTTCTCAATAAGACTTATTGAGTGCTAGAATCTCTTGTTTTCCATCAATTTTTTTTCTCATTCAGTTTCAAATCGGGTCGAAATAGCCTATTAGTTAGTAGCCGTATCTTTCAACAACAAACGAGCAAGACTGCTACCCCAGCTCAATGTTATTTATATGAGAAATTTCATTTCATCTTTTGTTTGTCGTACGAATGGTTCTCTTCAATTGACCAGAGTTGCAAATAATGACTGATTCACATGCCGCGACTCCCACTTGGTGGAAAGAAGCAACCGTTTATCAAGTTTATCCTTCCAGTTTCAAAGATTCCAACGGTGATGGTATCGGAGATCTACAGGGAATCATCTCCAAATTGGATTATATCAAAGACTTGGGAACCGATGTGATTTGGTTATCTCCAATGTACGATTCCCCTCAAGAAGATATGGGTTATGATATCTCGAATTACCAACTGATTTACCCGAAATATGGCAACATGAATGACATGGATGAATTGATTGCTGGATGTCATGATCGTGGAATGAAAATCTTAGTTGATTTGGTGATCAATCATTGTTCTGCAGAACATGAGTGGTTCAAAGAATCAAGGTCTTCTAAAACCAATCCAAAGCGAGACTGGTTTTGGTGGAGACCAGCAAAGTATGATTCACAAGGTCGAAGACACCCACCAAACAACTGGGAATCATTTTTTGGTGGTAGTGCGTGGACTTGGGATGAGAAAACTGAAGAGTACTACTTGAGATTGTTTGCTGAAGGACAACCTGATTTAAATTGGGAAAATGAAGAGACGAGAAAGCTGATCTACGACTCGGCTGTCAAGTTTTGGTTGGTGAAAGGCTGTGACGGGTTCAGGATTGATGTTATCTCCTTATATTCTAAAGTACCTGAGCTACCAGATCTGCCGATTGTCAACCCTGATTCCGAATGGCAACCAAGTTTGGAGTTCACTTTAAATGGTCCACGTATTCACGAGTTTGTTCAAGAGATGAACAAAGAGTGTTTCTCTGGGTATGATCTCATGACTGTTGGCGAAGTCATGCATGGCTCAATTGAGGATGTGTTGAGCTACACTGGTGGAGCCTGTAAGGAGATTAACATGATGTTTTTATTCGATCATGTCTCATTGGGACAAGGAAAACTCTTGAAATACTTATATGAGCCTTTCACCTTGACTGATTTCAAGACGGCAATTAGCAAATCTTTTGAGTTCGTCGATACCTCCGACGCTTGGGCCACCACTTACATCGAAAATCATGATCAAGCCAGATCGATCTCCAGATTTGCTAATGACTCCCCTCAATTTAGAGTCATCTCGGGAAAATTACTATCCTTGATGGAGACAACCTTGACAGGAACTTTGTTCGTATACCAGGGACAAGAAATTGGCATGACCAATATCAAAAATAAGTCTATCGCATTTTATGAGGATATAGAAATTTTGAACAATTATAAAGAACTTCAAAAGAGAAACGATCCACTGATTTTGGAAAAATTTATGGATGGGGTTGCCAAGGTTGCAAGGGATCATGCAAGACTTCCAATTCAATGGGATGACTCCCTGTATGCGGGATTTTCAACAGTGGCACCATGGATTGGTGTCAATGAGAATTATAAAGAGATCAACGTTGCCAATCAAATCGATGATCCCAACTCACTTTTGTCATTCTGGAAAAAGTCTTTGACATTGAGGAAAGAGTACAAATCATTATTCATATATGGGTTCAACTTCACCATCTATGAGATCAACAATGAAACGTTGTTTATTTATTCCAAAGAAAACTCTGATGGTGAAAAGATATATGTCGTTTTGAATTTCAGTAACCAAGATCAAAGTTTCACGAGACATTTACAAGGTGATTACAAGCTCATTAATGCGAACTATGTGAACAGTGACTCTGATATATTGAGAGCTTGGGAGGGGAGAGTATATCTTGTTTGCAATTGATAATGGCAATAAGAACAGTCCAATTTTTATCGATCGGGTGGTGAGTCAACCTCAGATATCATGTATTGGTTTCTGGTAGAAGAAAATGTCTAGCGACAGTTTTTCACTTTCACTGTGAGTTCGATATCTGGTTTGAGAAAATGGAAAATAAACTCATCTCAATGGATTCGGTGATACCGTAGTCTCGCTCACTTTATGCTAATGCACTGACTCGGCTCCAAAAAATAGTCGACATCTCTTCCTAATCTAAACCGATTGTAGGACAAATATTTGGAATATCCAAAACTTCTAAGAAATCCCTAATTTTATTGGGTTTCCCATTCTTTCTTCAAATCTTTTGAATTAATCGGAGATCTTTTCTGAAATTAATGACGATGTTCGACTACGGCGAGGTTAAACTGACAGCATCTACAAACAAGAGAAGTGCATTTGTTATTTGTAATTGAAATATCATACTAAATAGTGTAAAAAAAACCGAATACCAAAAAGTGCTGCAGTCGTCAATCATGCCTTCTCGTTGCTTTCATCTTCGAAAGCATCATTTTGAGCGTTGACAATATTGGCGATTTGTTTTTTACCCAATTTATTAAACAAGTTATCAGCTTCAAATGGATCGACTTCTGTACTTTTGAATTTCCTAGCTTTGATTCGTTGATTAAACAACTCATCGATTTCTGCAAAAGTTCTGCCTTTAGTCTCTGGTAAGTCGAACCACATCCATGCCAGCACGATCAAAGATATTCCTGCCCAAAAAAAACCAGTCTTAGCACCCCAATTCCATTCAGTCGAGTTTAACATGTATGGAGTCCAAATGGCATTGACAATTCCCATAAGGTTATAAAAATTTCTAGCAATGACAATAGTTTTAGTACGCAACCTTGATGAAGGTATCTCTGTGACAAGACAGTAGCAGACGGGTCCGATACCGGAATCGTAAACGAATACAAACACTAAAAGTAAACTACCAATACCCCATGATGCGCCCAGTGAGTCTGAACAACCCAATCCACCAATGATCAATAGCAATACTATTTGAATGCAGATACCAATGAAATATATTTGGAACCTGCCCAATTTTTTTGAAACAAACCAAGATAATAAGGTACCGATTATACCTAAACAGTATTGAATGATCGAAAAAGTGAATGCATAACTTGTGCTCAAGCCTGCTTTTTCGTAAAAGTAGGTTGAGTATCCGAACAAAGCATTTCCGCAAGTGTTTTGTACCACCCAAACCATGGAGGTGATTCTAGTTCTTCTTCCATCAATGCCTTTAAAACATTCCCAATATGAAGACCCCTGTTGCATTTCGAGTTCTTCTTCAGTTGTTATTTTCATTTTTGATACAGCAGCATCGATGAAAATATCCAAGTCACCAATATCATCATTCTTAGACATCAACCTTGTCAAAGACTTTTTGGCGTCTACCAATCTATCTTTTTTAACAAGCCACCAAGGACTCTCTGGGGCTAAATAGATACCAATCATTATTGGAGCCGGCCAGATCCATTGAATCAGAAAGGGAACTCTATAAGCATCATCAGATGTGGAGGTTGCATAAGCTTTTAAAACACCGCTGGAGATCAATTGACCAATGACCCAACAACAATTGACGTATGTGGTCAAATAGAACCTTAAGACTAATGGACAAACCTCAGAGGCATAAGTCACGGTCAAAGTTTGGAATGCACCCCATGGGATACCTAATAAGATCTCACCTACTGCCAATGTGGCGGTATTCTCTGCGAAGAACAATATGAATATGAAACAACAGACAAAGAATAGAGATCCAATCAATGTTTTACGATACCCAATTCGATCACCAATGATACCTGCAAATTGCAAACCGATAATTTCACCAACATTGGTACACATACTCAAGGCAGTCTGCCATTTCAGTGCCACCTCATAGTGGCCATCTTCGGTCAATTCACCGTATTTTTTGGCGAATGCAGGTAATGCATAGAATGAACCTAACAAGTTGGTATCGTAACCTTCCATGATGATAGCAGTGGAAAGAACTATCGACCACAGCGCAGCTTTTGGGTAAGTCTTCAAGCCTTGAAGCAAGGGCATCATCTTCTCTGTGGAATCATTAGCCTTTGCCTCTTCTGAGATCCCCAAAAATTTGGCGATATAGTCTTCCATCTCTGCATCTTTACCTGAGAGATCGATATCCTCGTTGGAAATCTTAGACACTCCCACATTGTAAAACTTATTCTTGGACTCTTCGTTGGTATCTTCAACGTGTGTAATACCGACTTTGTCGATGCTGCTACTACTCATTTTTGTATTGAACTGTGCTTTTTTCTTTAAGAATAAAAAAAGTGAACGAAAAAAAGGATCTAGAACAGGGATATATAATACTTATTTCGCAATTATTTATCTGGAAGCAAATTACTCTCGATGCCCAAGTATAGCTTTTAATGCAAAATGCACTCTTCAGGACCTGGATTTGATGTTCCCCCAATTTACCAATCACAAATGAGGAGCTCAAATCTAATACGTTGCCCTTTTTGTGGATATCTAAGCTGCTAGAAAAAAGAATTTCATATCGACCGCAAGGTAAGGCGCACTTGTAATATGCGTGAATGACGTTTGTCCTGTCAAAAACAAAAACAAAAAACACAAAAAACAACCCGAGGCAAAAATAAATAGACTGCAGAGTATCAATTGAGTAATACAGATGGATGACCCTGAAGTCACACCCCAGCATTGTTATGATAATATCGATTTTACATACTATGCACATGGCATACGACAAATTATCTGTTTTGAAACCTCACCAAGCTTCTTAAACTGAAATTTAGCTTATTACTTTTGGTCACCTTGGGTAATCAAGGTTGTTTGGTTTTCGTGACTATCATCGGTGAGTAACCGGTTTCCTCCAACTTGTTGTTACTCGGTCTACTCATACTGAATTAGATTGGTGAAACAATCAACACAGTCTGCCAAATTATTGGTCACGAAATTGTTTGGCTGCTATTCTTCGGAGAGGATAGTAAGTGGGGGAGCATTGCAATGAAGTGATTACTCCATCTGCTCTTGACTTGTTTCTCAATCGGATAGATACATGTGGGGTTGGAATGATGGAGCCTCCACGAGAGGCTACATCAGGCAAGCCTTGCCACGTATATCAAACACTTGGCTTTTGATTTCCATGAACACACCCACCTTTTGAGCCATTCACCCTAACATTCACCACACGTTGAAAAGATACATTCCTATTTATACTTTTTGGCTTCGTATAAAAATATTAAAATTGATACAAACATCGATACGTACACCTCAAAGATGACAATAACTCAAGATCCCAAATGGTGGAAGGAGGCAGTTGTCTACCAAGTGTGGCCAGCCTCTTTCAAAGATTCTAGCGGTGATGGATTTGGAGATTTACAAGGAATCATCTCCAAATTGGATTATATCAAAGACTTGGGAACCGATGTGATTTGGTTATCTCCAATGTACGATTCTCCCCAGGAAGATATGGGTTATGATATCTCGAATTACCAACTGATTTACCCGAAATATGGCAACATGAATGACATGGATGAATTGATTGTTGGATGTCATGATCGTGGAATGAAAATCTTAGTTGATTTGGTGATCAATCACTGCTCTGCAGAACATGAGTGGTTTAAAGAATCAAGGTCTTCCAAAACCAATCCAAAGAGAGACTGGTTTTGGTGGAGACCAGCAAAGTACGACTCACAAGGTAAGAGACACCCACCAAACAATTGGGAATCTCATTTTGGTGGTAGTGCATGGACTTGGGATGAAAAAACTGAAGAATATTACTTGAGATTATTTGCTGAAGGACAACCTGATTTTAATTGGGAGAATGAAGAGACGAGAAGACTGATCTATGATAATTGTATCATGTATTGGTTGCAAAAAGGATGTGATGGTTTTAGAATTGATACTGTTGGATTATATTCAAAGATGCCTGGATTGCCAGACCTGCCTATACTGAACCCAGATAGCGAATTTCAACCTTCCAATCCATGTACCAAGAACGGTCCCAGAATCCATGAATTTGTCAAGGAGATGAATAGAGAAAATTTCAGCAAGTTTGATATCATGACAGTTGGGGAAGTTGGTGGTGGAGAATTGGATGTTTTGAAACAGTATACAAGCGCTCAAAATCATGAAATTGATGAGATGTTTATCTTTGACGTTACCGATCTTGGAACATCTCCCAATTTTAGATATGACTTGGTTGAGTTTACATTACCTGATTTTAAAAAAGCGTTACTAGGGACTTTTAAATTTGTTGAAGATTCAGATTGTTGGTCCACCATTTATTTGGAAAATCACGATCAGCCGCGTTCAATTTCTCGATTTGGCGATGAGAGTACGATCGAAAATTGGCGTCTAAGTGGCAAATTATTATCAATGTTGCAAGCCACCTTGACAGGAACCTTATATGTTTATCAAGGTCAAGAAATTGGAATGACTAATTTCAAAAACTGGGATATCGACCAGTACGAAGATGTGTCACTGTTAAACTATTATAAACTTGTCAAGCTGAAGAAAGATCCTCAACTGTTACTGAAATTCATGCAGGCGTTAGCACTTGTCTCTAGAGATCATGCTAGAACGCCAGTGCAATGGGATGATAGCTCTAATGCCGGATTCACTGAAGGTGATGATCCTTGGTTTGGAGTAAATGAGAACTATAAGCAGATAAATGTTGCCTCCCAGATTAAGAATCTGGATTCTATTTTAAGTTTTTATAAAGAGATGATCAAATTGCGAAAATTGTACAAAGAAGTGATGATATATGGCACCGAGTTTACAATTTATGAAGAGGAAAATACTCAACTTTTCATCTATTCAAAAAAAAGTGACGACGATTTTTTCATTTATGTGGTTTTGAACTTCAGTGATGAGGCCATCGAATTCAATAAACATTTGAAAGGTAATTATGAATTGGTGAAAACCAATTACATGGAGGTGGTGGATGAAGACAATAAAATCATCAGGCCATGGGAGGGACGGTTGTATTTTGTCAAGACAAAGATTTGAATAGTAGTTTAGTTATTTTATATGTATATATATATATACATATTATCTCATCCCATCCCTCTTTTATTCTTATTATATTTCCAATTACTGTGTACTTCCCGAAAAGGGAACACACACATAGTCGTGTGCCCAACAAAAAAACTTGAGAAGAAGAAGAAGAGATCCTGTTTACAAAGGTATATGCATGATAGGTGTTGACATCACCACCCTGTACCTGTACTAATGGGACATTACATCTGTTTAAAATGGACAAATACATATTTAAGGAGCCTCTTTAATAAGGAGTTACGTTATCTCAATTGCATGACAAAGAAACTTTTTTTTTTTTTTTTCACTCAACTCAACACTCACTCACACTTAAAACACTTAAACACTTTTACGCACCTTAAAAAACAACACAAAAAATATAATTTATTATATTACTTTTACTACTTTACTCATTTCGTTTGCAACAACAAAAAGTAACAGTAATTCAGTCAACGGATTGAATCATTTTAAAAAGATGACACAACACGGATATTAAAATCTAAAAGAAAAAAATATTATTATTTTTATATATAAATACATATAAATAGTTTATGATCCCGACTTAATTCTTTTATCCGAAATTTTTCACCTCTGCTCTGTTCGTTTAACAATTCGATGATAACAAGGTCTTGTCACCACCCTCATCATCATTTTTATCATTACAGGTCATCTTTTACTATACGACACACGATAACTAAATTTATCGCCAACTCCACTACTCAATACAACAAAAATATAATTTATTCAAGAAACATGTCTAGTACAACACCACTCACAGGTCCAACTCCAATAACAAATGTCTCTGGCAGCAACAATAAAAATGGACCATTTACTTTGTCCAAGGAGAGCAGTTTGAAGGATTATCTCGACCAAAACAAATTATACGTGGAGAAGATGAATATTAATCATCCAGAGATTTTCCCATCTAATGCACAAGGTCAATCCCCACATACTTTATACATTGGTTGTTCCGATTCCAGATACAGTGAACTGTGCATCAATGTCTTACCTGGTGAAGTTTTTGTACATAGAAACATTGCCAACATCATTGCATCTCATGATGTCTCTTCAGCTGGTGCCATACAATTTGCTATTGAAGTCTTGAAAGTTCGTAAGATTGTAGTGTGTGGTCATACAGATTGTGGTGGTATTTGGGCTTCGTTGTCTTCAAAGAAAATTGGAGGTGTCTTGGATCAATGGTTATACCCAGTTCGTCATGTTAGATCTCAACATTTGACAGAGTTGAACGATATAAAAGAACCAAAATTGAGATGTCTGAAATTGAGTGAATTTAACGTTGTCAATTCTGTTCAACTGTTGAGAAGACATCCATCACTGATCAAACTGTTACTGAAAGGTGAAATTGAAGTTTACGGATTGTTATATGACGTTGCCACTGGTGAATTGAAAGAGTTGGAAATTCCAGATGATGAGATGGCTTCTGCCTTCCACGTCAGTGATGAACCAGAAGATGAAGAACACAATGCTCATTGAACAAAAAATAAAAATTCACCACAAATCCCCCAAAAAACATACATAATATAAAAAGATCAAAAACCCTTTGATATCATTTGTTTATAGATATTGTCATCATCTCAGCATTAATATAGAAAAAAAAGTAACTCTCAATTGCATACCGTTTTCTTAAAACTGTTCAAGCCAGTGCTATACAAAGTAAAGTCCTTCATATATATTATCTATTAAGACAAAATATTGTGAAGACTCAATTCATTTTCCATTTAATTATCATCGAGCTCTTTCACCAGATCATTTCAGTACCATCATATTTCCAGAATTTGCCACTATTGTCAATAGTCATCTTGTCGAATATATTTTTCTCCAAATCCTCTGCACACTCAGCTGGAGTCAAGAAAGTCATTGTGGCCAACACCTCTTTAGGAGCATTTGGAATGAAATGCTCTTTGACAGCATCTGTGGCAACACTACCTGGATGGATAAGGGCAAACTTGATATCTTGATCTTTCAATTCCCTACTCAACATAACGACACTGAAATTCAAAGCTACTTTACTCATACCATAAGCTGAAATCGGAAATGGTACCGGATTGGTGATCGAGGAACAATCAGTAGAGATAAAGACAACTTTTCTTGTATCTTTCTTCAATAAGTATGGTAAGGCTTCTTTGAAAGTGAAAGGAGCACCTAATGAGTTAACTTTGAAAGCCTTGATATAATCCTCGTATGGTATTTCAAGGAATGGGCTACCACCTCCAGGAGCAATTCCGGAAACACTGATGAAGAAATCAATACCATCCAGGGCAACAGTGGCCAATTCTTTACCAAAAGCCTTGATCGATTCAGAGTCAGTAAGATCACATTTGATAGTTGTGATTCTGCCCGGGTTAGCGTTCTCAACAGCTTCAAGTTTTCCCTTAGTGTTATTGACAGTAGTGATGACCTTTGCATCTGGGTTCTTCAAACATTGTTCGAGGATGGCCAAGCCAATGCCTCCGTTACCTCCTATGATACAATAGGTGAATGCCATTTGTGTATGTCGTGTTGTTGAATGGATCTATGTTATGAAAACGTTAATGGTTCATAGATATATGAGTACATCTCTGGTGGAAGCAGTTCGGGGAGACGACCCTTTTATATGACGTTTTCTTCCGGTCATATATATATATATATAACCACGGAAGAGATCTTCTGAGATCTCCCAAAACTTCGTGCCCTTCTTCTAGGTTTTCTTTTTCAAGCCCTGCTCGTTTGGCCCCAACCCCGCAAAAATAAAAGCCTATTTCGCAATTATCAGTTAGATCAAGACAAAAAAAAAGAGGACGAGGCATAAGCAGCCAAAAGATGGTAATCTTAAATCAATTATCCCAGAAGGTTCCATTAGTAAGCCTAATTTATATTAGAACAGTTTTTTTAACAACAAATTTTGATAGCGGCACCAATTTGTCTCTGTGAACAATACATCGATCGTCTTCTACCAAGCATAGAATCATTTCAAAATTAATCACTTTGAGTTGGCCAGAGCTTTTCATGACACTACACTATTAGATCGTTCAATAATTGCATACATTATTATTTCAATCTATTCAAAATTGCATACTTACAAGATCATTTCAGTACCATCATATTTCCAGAATTTGCCACTATTATCAATAGTCATCTTGTCGTAAATGTTTTTCTCCAAATCTTCTGCACACTCAGCTGGAGTCAAAAAGGTCATTGTGTCCAACAACTCTTTTGGAGCTTTTGCAATAAAATGCTCTTTAACCTTATCTGTGGCAACACTACCTGGATGGATAAGGGCAAACTTGATACCTTGATCTTTCAACTCTCTACTCATCATAATGACACTGAAGTTCAAAGCGACTTTACTCAGACCATAAGCTGAAACCGGTTGTGGTACCGGATTGGTGATCGAGGAACAATCGGTGGAGATAAAGGCAACTTTTTTTGTATCTTTCTTCAATAAGTATGGTAAGGCTTCTTTGAAAGTGAAAGGAGCACCTAATGAGTTAACTTTGAATGCAGTGATATAATCCTCGTAAGGTACTTCAAGGTATGGTGTACCGAATCCAAGTCCAATACCGGAAACACTGATAAAGAAATCAATACCATCCAGGGCAACAGTGGCCAATTTTTTACCAAAAGCCTTGATTGATTCTGGATCAGTGAGATCACACTTGATAGTTGTGATTCTGCCAGGGTTAGCGTTCTCAACAGCTTCAAGTTTTCCCTTTGTGTCATTGACAGTAGTGATGACCTTTGCATCTGGGTTCTTCAAACATTGTTCGAGGATGGCCAAGCCAATGCCTCCGTTACCTCCTATGATACAATAAGTGAATGCCATTTTTGTATGTCGTGTGTTGTTGAATGGATCTATGGAATGAGAATGATATGACTTATATGTATATATATATATGTAAATGAGTAAATCTTCTGAGTGTATCTATCGAAGAACGAGTAGTTCTGGGAGACGTCTCATTTATATGCTGTTTTTCGTACAGTCATATATATATTTATTATATACACAGAAGAGATCTTCCCAAAATTTCGTGCCTTTCCTCTAAGTTTTTTTTGTTGAAGTGCTGTACGTTTGGCCCCAACCCCGCAAAAGAAAAAGCCTATTTTGCAGATATTAGATATATAAAGGCAATAAGAAGGGGACGAGGAGAAGAGCTCATACACAGCCAATGACTGTGGTCTTAAATCAATCATGCCATAAACCTCCTCAAAAATCAAGCTTAAATTTTTCCAATTAAAAAAGTTCCTAAGAACAAATTTTGGTAGTTGGCCTCAATTTGTCTCTTAAATCAAAACATCATCTTCCTACCAAGCAGAGAATTACATCAAACTTAGTTTGAGTTGGCCAGCACTTCTTACAACACTACATTCTAGCATCTTTTAATAATTGCATATATTACTACATTCTATTCAAATTGCTTACTTACAAGATCATTTCAGTACCGTCAAATTTCCAGAATTTGCCGCTATTCTCAATAGTCATCTGGTCAAAGATATTCTTTTCCAAATGCTCGGCACACTCAGCTGGAGTTAAAAAGCTCATTGTAGCCAATAACTCTTTTGGAGCAGTATTGATGAATGCTTCTTTGACAGTGTCTGTGGCAACACTACCTGGATGGATAAGGGCAAACTTGATACCTTGATCTTTTAACTCTCTACTCATCATAACGACACTGAAATTCAAAGCCAGCTTACTCAGACCATAAGCTGACACTGATTGTGGTACCGGGTTAGTGATTGAGGAACAATCAGTTGAGATGAAACCAACTTTTCTTGTATCTTTTTTCAACAAGTATGGTAAGGCCTCTTTAAAAGTGAAAGGAGCACCTAAAGAGTTGACTTTGAATGCAGTGATGTAATCCTCGTATGGCAAGTCAATGTATGGTGTACCGAATCCAAGACCAACACCGGAAACGCTGATGAAGACATCAATACCATCCAGGGCGACAGTGGCCAATTCTTTACCAAAAGCCTTGATTGATTCTGGATCGGTGAGATCACATTGGATAATTGTGATTCTGCCAGGGTTAGCTTTTTCAACAGCTTCAAGTTTACCCTTGCTACCGTTGATGGAGGTGATGATCTTTGCATCTGGGTTCTTCAAGCTTTGTTCGAGGACGGCTAAACCAATACCTCCGTTACCTCCTATGATACAGTATGTGAATGCCATTGTTTATGTATGTTTTATTTATAATTTCTATGTTGCTTATTCAATGTTATGAGTTGAATTGATATGGATTCAAAATAAAAATAGGCTACTAGCAATGCAGGAAACTGGGAGGAGATCCCATCGTCTTTTTATAACGATTATCAGGACAATAACCAAGAGCTCAATTGATGATCAACACCTTTAAAGAAACAAGAGATGAAAAAAAAAATCATCGAAAGATTCGTGTGCCCTTTTGTTTTTTTCTTGTATGTTCTGCCCCACCCCCCACAAAATGCAAAAAAGAAGCCTATTTTTGCAGATAGATAAAGAAAGTTCACCACTCTGTAAGCAGATGAGAGCTATACCCTATTATCGAGTAAATCAACTGGATAATTCACCAGCTACTGATTCAGTTCATAGCTGGTATGTGCGCAAGTGGCATCTTTTCTGCTTATCAGTGTTGATGGATTACTAAAGCATCCACTACGTATATCAAAAATTATCACGGCAAAATGTCTGTAGCAATCCCTCTCACCAACCAGACCCCCCACAAACAATCAGGTTGGGATTTTGTGCAGGGTTACAAGAGGGAGGGCTATTCCGGAACGAGCTTATTGATGATAGTGCAAACACGTAACTAGATCGATCCGAGGAGCATGTTTTGTCGTTCGCTTTTGGTTAGGTTTAGTCATGCACGGCAGCTTTTTTCGCAGATTTTATCAGGGTAGGTAGGTAGTAGGTGGGCGGGCGTGAAGAGATTTGTCCCAGATATTATTACGGAAGACACCTGTTCTATTGAGAGTTGAAAGTTCTTAAAATGATGACGTTGATGAAAGTGATTTACGTTCCAAATAGGTGATGAGTGGAGGTGGGCTAATTGGAAGGACCTTCTATTTTGGTAAGAAGCTTGGAAAAAGGGCACAAAGAAATTGAATGCTTGGATGGACCTTCTTGTGTGCCTTTCTTAGATTTTTTTTTTTTTTTTGGGATTTTTTTTTTTTCTTAAGAGGGGAGTAGTGGTGAGCATTTGATGATAATATGATGATCCTGTTTAATTTTCTAATCTATCAGTAGTGTTTGATCAATTAAATACACACATTTTACACAGACACATTCATAACTCCTCCTAACCATACCCCGGTAGAGTACCAATAAAAGCAAAAAACTATACACCTAAATAATAAATGGGTCTCACCTCAATTTTAAATAAACTGTCAAATTATTAATTAACAACGACAAAAAAACACCACAAAGCAGAAAAGGAAAAACCTTTTGAAATAGCCTATCTATTTGAAATTATCATCAGTCTATAGGAAATTCAACTCCATTGTCGTTCATAACTTGTAAGACTTTATCTCTCCATCTGAATGAGCTCCACAATGCACCGTAGCTCCAAGTCAAGTCTGATGCGCCTTCTAAATATCCCGAATATCTATTGAATTGTTCGCTCATCGATCCAGAATTATCGACATGTTCTCTAATCACATCTAAGAAGGAATCAGCATATTTCACCAAATTGACAGCAAATTTATTGAAATCCTCACTATCACGTGCAATTGTCTTTATGGAATCACAAAGCTGAGGTTGCGTTTGATGTTGATGTTGCTGTTGCTGCTGGGTTTGCCAAATGGATTGATACAATGGCACCAGACTCAAGTCGACATCATCATTATTTTGATACAATTGTATTATGATCTTGTACAACACTTCAGACGCCGTAGCAGTGGCAATAAACCATGGATTACCCTCACTCATGCCATTACCGTTGTAAACATCTTCAGGGTACCTACCCAAGGCGACTCCTATTTGATCCAATCCTACCCGTTTATGATTGATGGGATATCGAGATTTCATATCGTTGACTAAAGCACTCAACGTGTTGATGACGTATGGATCATTGACATCAAATGGAATCTCAAACGTATCCGTTGGGTTATAAAGGTCATGAGATCTTAATGACAGTAATACTGTGGCGATATCGAGTCCAATTCGTGTGTTCTTCCAAAGTAAAGTTGGAGTCTCGATCAAATATGGGATATTGGAATTTTGAAAACCATAAGTCTCGATAAAAGATCTCAATGAGAGAAAAGTGGATTCTAATTGGAAACGAAACAGAGATTCATCATTGTTGTCCTCTTTATAATAATGGTAACTCAATTCTAAACCAATACTCAACGCTTTCAATTGAGTTAAACTAGTGAAAAAATGCTTGGAATAAATCTCTTCCCAAAGATCAAATCCATCCAGTTGCCAATATTTTATGATGTATTGCAAATCGCATTTTATAACATTATCATAAATCCAGATCTCATCTTGTAATAAGGTGGTATTCAAAATGTGTTTATCGTGCTTTTGCAATAGGTTCAAATAATTGGATATCGTGATCAGTCTTAAACCGGGACCATCTCTTTGTGGTCTACCCCAATTTGCTTCAAATGGCGAGTTATCTGGCATGAATTTGGGTTCACCCAAACCTGACAAATCTTCAAAGTCACCACTAGGATTTGTCACTCTTTGTATATGATAGGCGTTGGTGATATAACTCTCAATCACCGGTTGCAAATTGAATTGCTCATCATTGAATCCATTGTCGGTTAAAAATTCAACAAGGGAGTTCATAGTAATGGCGGCGTCTCTAACCCATTGGTAAAAATAGTTGGGATCAGATTTTGATGGAGATGCAATAACCGCGCCTTCAGCAACTTCATCTGCTAAAGGTTTCCCCAAGCCACCAATATTATCCAAAATCTTTTGAAATGAAATTGATTTCTGTTGTTCAAGCCATTTATCAAAGTCTTCTCTATTGATAGATTCAGGACGGTATGGTTTTTGGGGAGTGCTCTTGAAATTTGGGATTTCGTCTTTGGAGATGAAACCGAATGTTGATTGATCTAATGATATGTCGTCATAGTTAAAAAGTAAAGTTGGTAAACAATTTGAAACCAAGATCAGACTTGATATTATAAAAGCTTTAGACAATATCATCCTCAGAACTCGAATTTGGTCAAATAAAGAACTCAAGGCAGGGTTTGAGGATGAATTTGGATGATCTGTAATCTATCTATCTTCAAGATAGTGAAAGCAAGGTGGAAGCTTTGAGAGTTCAAATATTATACACAAATTCACAAATGATCCTAAAGCTCATCTCTTTTAGTTTCTTTTGCGCGCTCACAGGAAAAAAAAAAAAAGATACGACACAAAAGCGGATTTTGTAAACAAGAAAAAACAAAGACAATTTCTCCATTCTGGAAACGAATTTGTATGAAGTTGTTGTTGAAAAAACCTCCTTTAAGGAAGAAAATTAAAAAACATATTTGTGGGGGAAACACGAAAACCTATTAAAAATTGTTGCTTGCTGGAAACAAGATAATAGATACTTTGCTCTATCTTATCTACTCTATACATAAAACCTGGCTGCTCTCTGTCAGTGATTAAATACCCCCATCCAGAAGAAATCTAATCACATATGACGGATAAACAATTGAACCACCCATTGATTTATAAAGAGTTATCACTCCCCATTCCCGTGAGAAGATGGGGATGATCAAGGTTCTGGGAATCAGGAACCCGATTCATCCCAGCCCTTTTGTTCATGTATATTGGGAGGAAAGTCAGCTCTCTCTCTAATTTTTCACATGCCGCTTGATAAGCACGTATAATTTGATAAATGATAAACGACTATTTACAACTATGCGAAATTGAAATATAAAAAGTTGTCATCAGTAGCTTCTCTTCCATGCAGTGATAGTCTGTCACAGATGATAAGTGGGATGTATCGAAGAGACTTACCGGCGATATAGTGTAATTGGCACTATAATTTTAGAAAAGTGAAGACTGAATTTTATTATTGTATTGGGTGAGCTTACCTTGATTTTTTTTTATTCATCCTTTTGCTTTAGTAATCCAGAAGCTTGTGTAATCCAAATCAACATTTATCTCAAAAGTCCAGCCTTTTATTGATGCGCTCGCTTTTACTCAAAAACAAAAAAAAAAAAACGTCGAGCATTGATATACTTTTTAACTAGTTTTCATGTCGATGACATGGTTGTATAGATAACAACAGAAGTTGTTACACTTATATGCATGTTTGATGGAAATACCTAAATTATAGAAATCCAATTTGGTTTACTACATAGAGCACACACACCAGTTTTTGCGTAGTCGTTGATTGATTATTTGTCGTGTACAAACATCACAAAAACATTTTTTTTTAAATTTTTTTTTAAATTTTTTTCTTTTCTGTATCGGTGTTCAACCGCTTTTGACTTCGGAGTTCCTATGAGTGACTGATGACTTAGATCGATGACCACCAAAACCCCCACCACGAGTAATTTTAAAAATTAAAAAAACCCACACAAAATCCTAAAACAGCCAAATTAAAGTAAAATTCAATAAATGTGGTCTGGTGTTTATTCTATTTTTAAATTTAAACATATATATTCTAATGATGATATAAAATTTTTTAATTGAGCATTGATTACATAGATATTTGGAATGATTGAGTAATCATGGTGTCAGAGTGCATCAGTATATATATGTAAATACAGATAATAGAGAACAAAAAAAAGAAACGTAATAGTAATGCGTAACATAGAAGAGTTTTTCCGGTATTAGGAACTAAATGCTGTACCCCGGATTTGAGCTCCTTTCTTTTTGTTTCTTTTATTTTAAAAAATTAAGAAAGAAACAACAACAAAATTTTTTTTCTTTTTGTGGCAGGCGCACACACAAACAAACAAATAGACCGCCGAAGGAAAAAAAGGAGTTCAGTTTTTTATTTTATTTTATTTTTTTTCTTCTTTCTTTTTTTTGTTGTGCCATAATTAGAAGAACTTTTTTTTTTTTGTTTTAAAATCATATATAAATACACATTCCAATTCTTTAAATATTCTTATTAATACAATTCAACAAACTCAATTCATACAGTTTTTCAGACACCTAATCCTTTTAAAACACCTTTATAAATAATATCATGTCAGACCAATTGATTCACGGCGTTACCCCATCCTTCAGATTGGATGGTAAAGTCACCATCATCACTGGTGGTTCCGGTGGCTTGGCCACTGTTATTGCTCAATCATTGTTGGAACAAGGATCACAAATCGCTCTTGTCGATATGGCTTTGGAAAGAACTAAACAAGCTGCTCAAAATTTAATTAGATGGGGGGAAGAGAATATCAAGGATAATACAGCTATACCAAAAGTTTCATTTTGGGCTTGTGATGTTTCAAATGCAACTTCTGTTGATGAAGTATTTGCTGCTATTAATGAAGAGCATGGCCAATTGGCTGATCGTTTAGTTCACACTGCCGGTTATTGTGAAAACTTTCCAGCTCAAGATTATCCAGCTGCCAACGCTGAAAGATTGGTTAAAGTTAATTTGTTGGGTTCATTATACGTTTCTCAATCTTTGGCTAGACCATTGATTGCCGCTGGTCAAAAAGGTGGTTCTATTATTTTAATTGGTTCCATGTCTGGTTCCATTGTTAACACTCCACAACCACAAGTTGCTTACAACATGTCAAAGGCTGGTGTCATCCATTTGTCAAAGACATTGGCTTGTGAATGGGCTCCATATGGTATTAGAGTCAATACAATCTCCCCAGGTTATATTTTGACTGCCTTGACCAAGAATGTCATCTCTGCATCCGAGACCATGAAGAATGAGTGGGAAAGTAGAATCCCAATGAAGAGAATGGCTGAACCAAGTGAATTTGTCGGATCAGTCTTGTACTTGTTATCCAACACTGCTTCATCATATACTACAGGTCACGACTTGGTCGTTGATGGTGGTTATGGTTTGTGGTAGATTACTCATTTATGCATGAGTTTTCTCAAATCAAACAATGTACAATAAAATTATGAAGTTATAATAATGTTTGTGTTTTTTTATTTTGCCCCATTTGTTTTGGCAGAGGTTTTTCTTTATTTAGAAGGTGGATTTTTGAGTTTTTTCAATTTGGGTTTTCGCTCCTTTTTCCGATATATTAAAAGAGAGGTTTATAAATTCGTTCAGTCAATTTTAATGAAACATCAATGAAAAGGTAAGAGATTAATGTTATGTCTTGATTCATCTTTGTATTTAAATGTAAAAGAGGAAGAAAAATCGCACCCGAAAATGATTCAAAATGGAATGAAAATGATAAAAAAAAAAAAAAAACTTGCAGTAATAATCAAATTATTTATTATCACCACCAGCGCCAATGAGATTGAAATCAACAATCAAACACAAGTATGAATTGCATCTTAGAGTAGAAGAGCTCAACAATATTCCACAGCCATCTGGGGCCGCATATTGCAAATTGACAGTTTCAAAACATAATAAAACAACTAAATTCCAAGATTACTCACCACACCTGGAGATTAAAAACAACAGATGTCATTTCAAGTATGAGTTGGTTAGGCCATTTAGCATATACCAGGATATCAAAAAGAATGCATTGCTAGAGTTAAACCTGACCATAGAGTTCTTCAGTCAATTAGAGCATCATAAGACTAAACTTGGTACCGTCAAGATAAACCTTGTTGAATTTTTAAAATTCACTCATTATCAAACGGCTCGTTATTTATTACAAGATAGTAAGATCAATTCCATCTTGAAGATTTCAATCTTCTGGGCCCCCATATCGGCTGCTCCTGCACCAATGACACCAACATCACCTATACACCCTACTTTTCTACTGAGCTCACCTCGCCTTGGTGAAGATCATATCTTTGCAGAGAGCATAGATGGCTTGGAATCACCAGTGCATCAGAATGGTGCCATCGATATCACGGATGGAAAAACCGGTGCAGGAAAGAATAGCCTTCTTCACCATCACCAACAACAACAGCAGCAAGGCACAACCAGTACCGGTATTGGTGACAACGACGATAATAGCAACAATAACAACAACAACACTAGTAATTGTTTAGGTGTTGGGAATTTGGTGATATCCGATGAGCGTATCTTACGAATAGTCGAGAAGTCATTCCAGATCCCATGGACTGATGAATACGAAGAATTCACGCCGAAAGAGTGTGTTGATGATATCTTTGATAAGAATGGTCCCGGTTTCAAACGTAATGATGAAGGACTGCTCTTGGTGGAATTATACTCTGCCAAGAGACTTCGACTGGATTTCGGATTAATTGAAAACGTTAATACCAATGATGAGAGGAGAGGAGAGTATCTTAATCTTGATGAACGTCGGTTATCATTATCTTCCTCCTCCTCGAGCTCGGAAGACGATGTAGATGAAGAGGAGGATTTACCACTGGGAGGCAGTTTTAGAGATACGTTACGATCCCAGTATCATCAGTCAAGAAGAAGGAATAAATATGGTGGACAACAAGTTAATGAGAAGGATGTTAGGCCCGATTTGAAAAGCTGGATTGTTGGTTGAAATTGCCAGAGAGTATATTATTCCCAGTATCATCAGTCACAAAGAAGGAAAAAAAAATACACTGGCAAACAAGTTAATGAGAAGGATGTGAGGCCCGATTTTGAAGAGCTGGATTGTTGGCTGAAATTGCGAGAGAGTAAAAGTGTGACTTAACCTCAATTGCAAAACGGTATAGGCATCCTCGGGATGTTTGAAAAAAAAAATATTGGTTTGTATTGGGTGATAACAATAATGCAGCATTTATGTGAAATATATTTACCGAGAGAGTTTTCTTCGATAACGACGATGGGGAACAAAAAGTAGGAGGTGAGGGGATCACAGTATGAAAAATTTCTCTTGATGTTGGACTCGGCATCACGAATTGTTTCAGTGATGAGAGTAAATAAATCGACCCCGTGCGTTAATTCAGTAGCTGTGGTCCACCAGACAGTCAGTATTTTTTTATTGAACAAAGTACGCATATATGGTGGATATAAATTGATTGATCTTTGCTTCAAACAAGATTATACACACTTCACCTTTTTAGCATGGGTCATTCGCAGCCATGGATCATTCTCCATTTCTTCATTGCTTTATTAATTTACAACAATTCTAAAAGTTCTAGGGTAGCTAAGCTAGCCAGTAGTCATTGAAATTGCACTTTTCAAAAGATTGATATAAATGTACTTTAATTCTAAAAACATCTAATTTCTCAGCTCATCTCATCATCATAAATAATAGCCATCACTGCTGCATTTTTTTTTTATTAAATAATTCTAATCCTCATCATCGTCACTGATCTGGAAATTCTCAGCAATTTGGGCCTCTAAATCAACAACGTTGTTATTATTGTTGCCCCTAAATTCATCAACACCTCCATCACCAACAACGTCACGACTACTCAAGTCGTTCAACTCCACCTCATCACTGGTGGTAAGTCTCATGTACCTCCCTGGAATCGGGAGTTTCAACTTTCGCGATACATTCATTGCCGTCTTCTTGATGCTCTTATGTATCAAATGTCTCTTCTTGGGTCCAAGTATAAAGTAGAGTAATGAAACTAGCACCATAAACAAAATCAATGACGTATAAGATTTGTGTATATCATCTAATTCCCAATCATCATCGTTGTCATCATCGTCATTTTTGTTATCCTTACCTTTGGTGTGCTTATTACCCTTTGCCTCGACCCACACCGGTCTTGGTGCCACTCCTTTTTTCTCACCTCCGTAAATAAACAAGTTCGGCGATGAGGCATGATAATAACCAATTCTAATATCCTCATCGTCTTTGTTCTGGAGGTGGGCATAGTATTTGGCATTCTCCCAAGTTGCATACAAGATTGCTCTTCCTAAAGTCCAAGAAAACTCAGAGCCATTGATACTTTGCGCCACTTGGAATGGCTTGATATTGGCATTAGAATCTTCAATGTTAATCTTTGGAAATCCCAAACCTCTATGTAACACGTTCAAAATCCATGAAGATTTGAAGCATAGTTCAGTTAATTCTGTATCAGTCAAGACACCAAACATGGTCTTGATGTCGTCATCGTTGTAATGATCCAATTCTTCCCATGGTGTCTGACAAATCTTTTCCGTCTCCAAATAAAAAGATTGATAACTGTAAGCGTTACCGTATTGCGAAATGTTATCGATGCCCAACATATTGGATACGGCATCCCAGTAACCAGAAACACCAACAAATTTGTCAACATCAAAGTCCAATGAAGGAATACTGTTTGTCAATAAACAAGAAGATATATCCTGTGGATCTGTACTCGAACATGAAGCAGCATCTGAATGCTCAGATTCAACTAGCAATGGATATATCAAATCCATACACTGAGTGAAATTCCCCACACCCAAGATCTCCTTATCGGCATCACCACTGATGTTGCTACTCAACCCTTTGGGCAAACATGGATCAGTCAATATCGTTGATGAAGATGATGAGTTTTGTAAACGTTTGAGATAATTCTCGTGCAGTCTGTTGATACCAAAACCCAAAAATGAAGTACTAAACACGTTGTAATTCAAATCGGGTTCAAATTTACCCTGTGAAGATAATTGAACTTTGAAAAGAGCATTGGCATGCTCTGCTTCTTCGGTAGAGTTTGGTTGGAAACTGATCTGTGTTGAAGCACCACCCATATCTAATAAGCCGTACGTGGAATGATTTTTGCCGTGGTCGTGCATCAGTGGTTGATCCAAGGAACCCATTAAATAGTTGAGACCAATCCATCCGTATAGACCTTCGGCATCACCATCGATGATATTGATATGGGACAGGCAATCAGGTAGGTAATAATCATAATTTTTTGCAATATATTTGCAAATGTTTTGTAATATTGATTCCTGTTCGTCTGGTTTCAACAATCGCATACCCGCTGTCGCATGTAAAAAAATAGGAGTACGTTCATGTTGACCCAAAGGTATGATTTTCCCCACTTTATCCAACAATAACTTGATATGCTCCTTTCCAATCTTATTGGCACCATGACTAAAAGATGAGACTCCAGGTTTGATCTTTCTGTGCCATTTGGGCCTTGTGCGTACTTCTGGTAACCGATTTTTACCCTTGATATTCCCATTGTTATCGGTCATATCACCATCATCATCATCATCGTCATCATCACCACTACTGCCGCTATCACTACCACTATTGTCATCATCATGAGAGTTATCAGCCTCTTCTATCCTTTTGACAAGATTCAAGTCTCGTATTTGATCACGAAGGAAATGAGGGTTCAACCAGTTGTATATATACGCCCTGGAGCCACTAGAGCCAGCATCAATGACGACGATGTAGTCATAGGGAATGCCTTGAGAGTCTTTGACTGGGCCTGTGAGTGACAGCTTCTTCTTTTTCTTCTTGTTTGAGTTCTTGCGCCTTGTGAGTGGAGTGAGTGAAGTCAGAGACATTGATAATTTGCTGCTGCTGGTGACTATTGGAAGAATGGGGTTATGAATGTAGAATAATTATATGAACTAGGTTGAGTGGGAGTTGATGATCAATAGTAACTTTTCAAGTGATATATGATGGTGGTTTTGGCGAGATAATGATAAATGGTAAAAGTAAACTAACCAACTGATAACGAATAAAATGGGTTTTTTTTTTTTTTTTTTTTCATCATCAAAAAGAGAGAGAGCAAAAGAGAGAGAGCAAAAGAGAGAGAGGGCGGTGCACAGTTAGTTAAATCATCTATTTACAAATCATCGACCTAAAAGAAGGTAATCAATCGAATTCGTTTAAGGAAGGAGCTTATCGTCGCGTGTACCAAAGGACCACTTGTGTGTTGAATGATAGACATATATGGGGGGCATTTCTTCTATGTGAGTTATTCCATATAACCATATATATAATAAAGGAGACGCGTCGTTTCTCTGCCTCTCTCTCTCTCTCTCTCTTTCCTTCAATTTGTTAAAGAAATAAAAAAAATAAAAAAAAAAAAAAACGCCAAAACAAAATCAAATTCAAATCACTTTTCATTCAAATTGCAAAGAAAGAGACTCCACATAATACCACTCGCTCACAAGTCAAAGAAAGAGGCTTCATATAATACCACTCTCGCTCAAAAGTCGATTCTTCAACAAGCACAAACACACATACACACACACCCAAACCCAAAGATGAGTACCACGGGGTCTACTGCTATACCGGAGGACTACGACGACGACGATAATTATGACAACTTCCAGCCTCGCTACCATCAACCATTCCAGTATAACCACCATAACTCCTCAATCACCGATGGCATCTACGAAGACAGATCCAAATTACAGCTGGCTGGTTTGAAGGAGACATCGTTGTCCCAGATAGGCGGCAAGAAAAGGTTCAGACCACCTACGCTGATCATACCATCCCACTTTGCCCAACCATCCGTACCTCATAGTCCGAGTATCGCTAGTTTCCGTTCTTCCTCTTCTGGTGATAGATCTAGCATGTACCCTATACCACAGCAACAACAATACTACTACCAGCAGCAGCAGCAGCAGCAGCAGCAGCAACAGCAACAACCACAATACCGTCCCCAATACTACCCACAACAACAATACCAGCAATACCCTCCGTCAAAGCAACAGCAATATCACCACCAGCAGTTTCAACAACCAATACATTACAACCAAGTCCAGCGATCAGGTAACTCCTTGATCTCTCCTCCCTCTTCAACAACATATTTGTCTCTGGCTCCTCTCAAGAGATCCCAAACGCCTTCTGCAAATGAGACCACTGAGCACGTCTCGTTGCCCATCACCCCCGAATCGTCAGACGGCATAGATGACAATGAGGTCGTGATAGAGTTGAAACGTCAAAATGAACAATTAGCTTCTACCAATGAAGGGCTAAATTCAAAGATATCATCCTTGGAAAAATTGCTCAATGATAGACAACAAGAATTGCAATTGAAAGACAACATAATCGACGCAAAGACAAAACAGTTGAACCTTCGAGAAGAGAAATTAAATAATAAAGACAAACAAATTGAAATGATGAACAAAAAAATGGCGGATTTTGATAAAAATCATAATGAGCAACTGACAATTACAAGATTGGAGTTGGCAAACCATGAATTAGAGACAAAATTATCGACACTAGCATCAAAGACGCAAACAACGGACAGATTGTCACAAATAAATAAAGATCTTTCGAAAAAAATTCTGTTGTTGATTGAAGAGAATGAATCTTTGAAATCGAAATCCATTCAGAACTCATCAGCGCAGCAATCGATACCGACGGCCTTTGATTCGCCAAGAATTGGTAACAATTCGGGATTAAATGGCAAAGCAAAGACAATAAAGGACTTGAGTAAAGAAGAACTTTTCAAATCAGAATTTTTAAACTTGATAGATGCTTTGAATCAAAATCAGCATCATTACGAAATAAAGATCAAAAACTTGCAAGACTCAGTGGAACAGCACAGGAAAATGATTAAAAATATTTCACACGTGCGGAGTAATGTACATATTGCTAATGATGATGAAGTTAAAAGAGGTTTCAAAGTCATTGATATTGTCCCAGCCACCTTGTTATAGATAGCCAAATTTCTTTTTTTTTTAATGATGTTTTGCCATGTATTTTTAACAATCTTGTGTATTACGCTTTTTACAATTGTAAGTAAGCATTGGTTATGAAGTGTACGATATTGGCTCTCTCCTTCCCTCAAGTAATTAGTAATCTGTTCTTGTTCAATCCTTATCCCTCTTTTCTTATCTTTACTTCATCATTATAATTTTGCAGCGCGCACGACTATTTATGCACAGTAAAAGCTCAGAGAAAAAGCAAAATCATTTCAACCCATCCAACAATAGTTTACAAAAGATTACAAACAAGTAATATCGTCCTATACATCCACAATTTAGAATGTCACAGCCAAGACCAAAGCCTTGGGAGGTAGCATCTGGAACATCTTCAGCAGGTATGTTGCTCTCAACAACGAGGAATCATATAAACATTAGCCTTGATGTGCTCGTTTCTCATACTAACAACACCTTATCAATTACCCAGTGGCCGCGGGACAACCAACACAGATAGGGTCCTCATCTTCGTCAACACCTATACCTTCTGCTTCCACACAATCAGTTCCAAACTCTAGCAACAATGCCAACAACACTACCTCACAATCATCAACATCCTCACCCCCGGAACTCCCATCCAAACCTACCTCACTCTCAGACGCCAATTCCAACCTCTCCTCCACATCATCTTATTCTCCTTATGGCGCAGCCTCGTCGTCTTCCGCTTACGGGTATGGATCATCGTCGTTATCGTCACCGTATGGAGGTGTTAGTGGATATGGTAGTGCTGGGCTCGGTGGCTATGGTAACTCGTATGGAATGGGAGGGTATGGCAGCTCATATGGTATGGGAGGGTATGGTAACTCGTATGGTATGGGTGGATATGGTGGTGGATACGGATCTCGGTATGGTATGGGGGGCGGGTATGGAATGAACGGTGTTGGTAGTGGTGGGATGAATAATGGGTTCACACAGAGTACAGAGCTGACTTTTCAATTGATTGAGAGTATAATTGGTGCTGTTGGAGGATTTCTGCAAATGTTGGAACTGACTTATATGGCTACGCATTCTAGTTTTTTCACCATGATTAGTGTTCTGGAGCAATTTGGACATTTGAAGAATGCTTTGGGTTCATTGTTGGGAATATTCACATTCTTGACTTGGGTGCGGAAATTGTTGCTGAAAGTGACGGGTAATAAGGATTATTTGAAGATCAACGCCAGAGAGTTCAAGAAATTCGAATTGAAGCAATTACAAAATGAAAAATCTTCGTCATCGGCAGTGGGGAAAAAACAAAGTTCGAACAGAATCTCATTGAAACCGTTGATATTGTTTGTTGCTGCAGTATTTGGGTTTCCCTACATTTTGAAAAAATTGATCACTCATTTAACTATGATCCAGCAACAACAGCAACAACTGAGGATGCCACATCAGTTAGATCCAACTTCTTTGGAGTTTGCTCGTGCTTTGTACGATTTCAACCCTGAAGATAAGACTATCGAGTTAGAGTTGAAAAAAAATGATCTAGTGGCCATCTTGACTAAAATGGACCCCATCTCGGGACAAGAATCCAAATGGTGGAAATGTAGATCGAGAGATGGTAGAATCGGTCTTGTTCCATACAATTTCTTACAGTTAATCAAGAGAGACGCTACTAAAAAATTGTCACCACTACCAACTCCGTTGATTCAACAGGAAGATCCATCGTTGGTGGCTCAAACACCACTGGGAAATACTAGTGAATTTGTTCAAGAATTTAAAAACTATAGTTCAACATGATTTCAGTGAACTAACTCAATTAAAAATTTTGTGTTGTTATTTCAAAATTGTTCGTAAAATGTCAATCATGTTGATGAGTATGCATTTTGGCATGAGTAGAAGGCTCAGAATCAACTTTCTATGTTGTTTAGCCTCCCCCTTCTTGTGTTTTAATCTCACTTTAAGAATAATCAATGCCTCAAGTTTATCTAACTTCGAGTTATACTAGATTCCATCTTTTACAAACGGGAACAAATCGATTGATCTTGTTTAGATGTTGATTCTAAATCTAGTTATTCTGTTCTGTTATGTTTTCAAAGCCGCTTGTTTCAGTAAATCAGAGCCGTAAGTGTTATATAATTTGCAGCATCAATACAGAGAATCAACAAAAAAATTATCTTTTCCATCAATTAGAATCAGTCTTGGTTATTTTTGTTGTACAGTTGTGTATGACAGAGACAAATAATTCTATAGCATCAACTACCCTACCATGCTCAAGCGATACTTACTGTTACTCGTGGTTTTCATAGTGCTGATAAATCTTTATCTCACTTCTTCCAACTTGAGAAGGAACAACTTCATCAGTGATCTCATTGATGCGGTCAATTTGCAAACTACTTCTGCCAAAGGGCCCTTGGTTCCTGTCTCTTCACCAATGATCAAAAACGATAGAAAGGATGAAGATCAATACGATATCATGATATTGTATCGAGACACCCACAATGACTTGATTTGTCGTGTATTGGTGTTGCCTGATGGGATCAAAGAAGATGGATCACCTTTCCGTATTTCCCTGCTCACGTTTAACGTCACTGCTACGGAGGAAAGATTTGTGGATAAGAATGGAGATGGTGCGTTGCCCATGCTGGGGCACAGAAAAGGTAACGTGCATAAGTTGATGAAGCCTTGCAAGGGAGAAGTGTATATACCAATCTTGGAAGACGTTATGTTTACGGTGCATAATTTGACAAAGCTTGAAAAAACAAAGGAAGATTTCAATTATCACAAGATAGGATACTGTACAAAATCTGATCAGCTGTTGGACCGTTTCATCGAGATAGACGGTAAGTCCTCTGAACATGACAAGTTTCAATTTGAATTTCAATTATCAATAATGGGGTTGTTGTACCCAGACAGAATGGCATCCAAGACCCTGTTACAATCCATCACCACATGGAAGTATTTTTTCCATCTTTTGATTATCATCGGTGCCGTGCTGGTGATTCTCTTGGCTCATTACTGGTACAATAGAAGGTTTCGGAAACTGTTGTTCCAGAAGTTGGAAGAAGATATTGAGTTACAAACGGTGGGTGCTGTTGATCACGAATTGGACCAGTTCATTATCGAGGATGAGGATGACGAAGAAGAAGCTAATCACTATGGTCATGAAGATCACAGAGAACAACAATCAGAGGAGCCAGATGAAGATGTCAAAAAATCCAAGAATAAAAACAAAAAAGTCAGCTTCAAAGACGTTGATGAAGAGGAGGTCAAGAACTTGTTGAAAAATAGCGAGTAAAAGCTGTATAATTTGAGAAATAGTACACATGTTCCATTTCCATTTGTTTTAGCCTCATAAAATTAGTCAACACAAAGTATTAGCAGTTGTTTGAAGGTGGGGAGACTTTGATATGAACGCTATGTAGGGAGATTTGTTACTTCAGGATTAACCAAATTCGCAGACATTGCCCGTTGGGCACATCTTAATCGAGTCGGTACAGTCTGCATTAAGATTGATGATTCTTACCAACTTCGCTCCAATATAAATAATTTCAATTCCCCTTTCTATTCAAGGTTGTGCTGTTGACGATCGAATGTTAGATGGCCTTTTCAAAAGAAAAAATAGGTTTTTTTCTTTAACGAGTCTAATCAAAGATGGGTCAAAACCATCAACATTGAACAAGAAACAGTCAAATATACATATCTGAAGTTTAGGAATAAGCTGATGAACCAATGAGGATATCAGAGACATGAGCCAAGATTTTTTCTACTCGCCTCATTTCCAAGATTGCCAGCGTACTAACGCAGAGACAGAGTTGTTTCCTGAATTGAATGCCTCCTTTGATTTTACCTTAGAAGATTTTGAAGATAAACCTGCTTCGACCTGGTCAATCGGCAAGATAGGATTACTACAATCAAAATTACAAAAAACAAACTTTTCAAGACGAAAAATTGGTTTGCATGAGCTTTTGTCGATATGCAACAAAGTTTTTGGTTATGATGGTTGGAGAACTGAAATTATTGATGTTGAATTGACAAGTTACGAGGAGATCGTGAATGACAATGGTAGTGAGAATGACGATGAGAGCAATTTCGAAATCACTAATAATGCCGATGGAAAATTTGTCGATGCAAATTCGAGAGAAGAGGTGGTTGAGTACGATGACAACGGATTGGTGATCTTAGACGTTAGTCCGTCAAAAATAACATATTCTTTGGAGATGACTACAAAAGTACGATTCATATTGAAAGACAAAACGTACCACGAGGCTGTTGGCATTGGTAGATGCTACAATGTTCCAATCAAGCTGATGCTGTTCATCAAATGTAAAAAAGAGAGTTACACGAGTGGCATCAAAAGCGCAATTTTAGAATTGAGAGAGATGCTCATTGAATTTGAGCAAAAGCGGGATGAGGGATATTATGTTTGAAATTTAGACATGATGAGTTCGTCCCTGTTTGCTGGAGTATTTGTAAAAGCAGTAGATATACCCATTGGCTGATGACTCAATTCTCCACTGCATATCAAAAGCGGATTTATCATTTTGAAGATGACTCCTTTTTTGTGGCTTTTGGGAAAGCAAAAAAATATCGTCACACAACAAAATTTTTTTTTTTTTTCTTCAACGGAAGACAAAATGAATCATCTCAAAAAAGAAGACAGATATCTATATAGTATATTACTCAAGGAATCATCCCAAATTTGTATTCCAGATAATTGACACCATTTCAGATATGAGCCTGGACTCGCACATTGAAAAGGTAAAGATTTTGGGTAAAGACACTATCCGTGTCGGTTACCAAATCAGATCCCAAATTGTCAATGAGATTGTAGACACAAAGGCATCGTCAACTTATATCATAATAACAGACACGCACCTTGAGAAATTGCACTTGGATGATTATGTCACAGAGTTCAATAAGGTCTTGAAACTGAAGAGACCAGAATCTAGGTTATTGACTTACGTGGTCTCGCCGGGGGAGTCTAACAAAAACAGATCCACTAAAGCGGCTATTGAAGATTACATGTTATCCGAAGGTTGCACCAGAGACACTCTTATTGTCGCTATGGGTGGTGGTATCATCGGTGACATGATTGGTTACGTTGCTGCAACGTTCATGAGAGGTGTCAGAGTTGTTCAAGTACCAACCACATTGTTGGCAATGGTTGATTCATCCATAGGTGGTAAGACGGCCATCGATACACCAATGGGAAAGAATTTTATTGGTGCCTTCTGGCAACCAGAATACGTATTCGCTGATGTTTCCTTTCTAAAAACTTTGCCTGAGAGAGAACTCATCAATGGTATGGCAGAGGTTGTTAAAACTGCAGCCATTTGGAATGAGACCGAATTTACAAGATTAGAGAACAATGCTGAGTTATTTGCATCAGTTATCAGCAACAGAAATAAGGAAACAAATACAATAGATATTGCTTCAATCAAAGATCATATTCTCAAATTGGTTTTGGAGTCGATCAAAGTGAAAACTGAAGTTGTTTCAGCAGATGAGAGGGAAGGAGGATTAAGAAATTTATTAAACTTTGGTCACAGTATTGGACATGCGTACGAAGCCATATTGACACCTCAAGCTTTGCATGGTGAGTGTGTTTCTATTGGAGCCGTAAAGGAGGCAGAGTTGAGTAGATATTTGGGTATCATGTCTCCAGTTGGTGTCTCTAGATTATCAAAGTGTTTTGCTTCGTACGGTTTACCTGTTTCACTCAATGATAAGAGTTTTCAAAAAAAAATTAATGGTAAAAAATGCCCTGTTGATGTTTTGTTGAAGAAAATGTCCATTGACAAGAAAAATGATGGCTCTAAAAAGAAAGTTGTTATCTTGGAAAGAATCGGTAAATGCCATGAACCAAAAGCTTCATACGTCAATGACGAAGATTTAAGAGTCATTTTAACAGATGAAATTTTGGTGAAACCATTCATTGATCCACCTGCTTCCACCACAGTTATTCCACCAGGTTCAAAGTCGATATCTAACCGAGCATTGGTCCTTGCCGCCTTGGGGAAAGGTGAATGTAAGATAAAAAACTTGTTGCACTCTGATGATACCTCTTACATGTTGAATGCTGTAGAATCATTGAAGGCTGCCTCGATTTCTTGGGAAGACAATGGTGAGACTGTTATTGTTACAGGTAATGGTGGTAATTTGGTGGCTACCAAAGAACCTCTATACTTGGGGAATGCTGGTACCGCATCGAGATTTTTGGCAACCGTCGCGACTTTGGTTGAGTCAACTGATAGCTTAAACTCGATCATTTTGACTGGAAATGCAAGAATGCAAGAAAGACCTATCGGGCCTTTGGTCGAATCTTTAACAAGCAATGGCTCATCGATCGAATATTTGAACAATTCAGGCTCTTTGCCGCTTAAAGTTCAAACTGGAAAGGGGTTGAAAGGAGGAAGAATCGAGTTGGCAGCTACCATCTCTTCACAATACGTGTCTTCCATACTAATGTGCGCGCCTTATGCTCAAGAGCCAGTCACTTTGGCCTTGGTAGGAGGTAAACCAATATCTCAACTTTACGTCGATATGACAATTAGCATGATGGCAGCTTTTGGTATTACCGTCACTAAATCAGAGACAGAGGAATACACTTACCATATCCCACATGGTCAATACGTTAATCCTCCGGAGTATGTCATCGAATCTGATGCCTCTTCTGCTACATATCCATTAGCCTTTGCTGCTTTGACCGGTACTGAGTGCACCGTCCCAAACATCGGTTCGGCATCTTTACAAGGTGACGCCAGATTTGCTGTGGATGTCTTGAAGCCTATGGGATGTACGGTGGAACAGACTGCTACATCAACAACCGTCAAGGGTCCACCAACGGGCACTTTGAAACCACTACCATTGGTGGATATGGAGCCTATGACAGATGCCTTTTTGACCGCCTCAGTGGTCGCTGCTGTAGCCAATGATCCAAGTCAAACTACATCGATTGTCGGTATTGCCAATCAACGAGTCAAGGAGTGTAATAGAATTTTGGCAATGGTTACAGAGTTAGCAAAATTTGGTGTCTCTGCCTCTGAATTACCAGATGGTATCAAGATCCAAGGTATTAATTACAAAAATTTACAAATCCCACAAGATGGTGTCTATTCCTATGATGACCACAGAGTCGCTATGAGTTTCTCCTTATTGGCAGGATTGGCACCTTCACCGGTAGTTATTCAAGAAAGATCTTGTACGGGTAAAACATGGCCTGGATGGTGGGACACCTTGCATAACAAATTTAATGTCAAGCTTGATGGACACGAGACAAAGGATGTCGCTCAAAAGGCTCTGACTAATGGAGATAAGAGCATAATAATAATCGGGATGAGAGCTGCTGGTAAAACTACATTATCACAATGGCTGGCTGACTTGTTGGGATTTAAAGTGCTTGACCTTGATCTGGCTTTTACTGAAAAAGTTGGTACACCCGTAAGAGAATTTGTCAAGAGTAACGGATGGGATAAGTTTAGAATTGAGGAGACCAAAGTTCTCAAGCATTCTTTGCAGAACAACGGCAAGGGTCACGTTATTGCTACCGGCGGTGGTGTAGTTGAAACATCCGAGTCACGCGAGTTATTGAAAAAGCACATCGCTGGTGGAGGTATTGTCTTGAATTTACACCGTAGCATTGATGAAACTGTGGCATTTTTGTCCGAGGTGGACACGACTCGCCCTGCTTATGATCTCGACAAGGTCCATAGGGATGCTGCAGATGAAATCAGAGAGGTCTGGGAAAGACGTGAACAATTTTACCACGAGTGCTCCAATTATTATTTCTACTCACCACATTGCAAATCAAGTGCTTCCTTCGTATCATTAAGAAAATCGTTCGAGGCATTTTGCTTGCAGATCACAGGTGTTAGGCCAACCTCTGTACCAGATGGAAGATCTTTCTTTGTTTGCTTAAACTTTGAGGATTTAACAGCACATACAACACAATTGCAAGATATCGCAATTGGTTCGAACGCTGTTGAGTTAAGAGTTGATCATTTAAAATCTTGGGATCCTGAGTTTATTGGTCAACAAGTTGGCCTTTTGCGGATGCAAGTCAATTTGCCAATTATCTTCACAATTAGAACTAAAGAACAAGGCGGCTTATTCCCAAATAGCTCAGAAAAGATTGAATCATTGATAAAGTTTGCCTTCAAACTCGGTGTGTCATATGTTGACTTAGAATTGTCATTACCAGAAGGGGTCTTGGACACTTTAGCTACACAAAGAGGTTTCACCAAACTCATTGGTTCACATCATGACTTCTCTAGTCTGTACAAGTGGTCAAACGTTGAGTGGGAGAACAGATATCAATTAGCCACAAGATTGGATGTTGACGTTGTCAAATTTGTGGGTCTTGCTAAGGAGTTTTCCGATAATTTGGAATTGGAAGAATTCCGTAAAGCTCATACTAGCAAACCATTGATCGCTATAAATATGTCAGAAGTTGGTAAATTATCAAGAGTCATTAACCCAATTTTGACGCCTGTCACACATGAGCTATTGCCTTCAGCTGCTGCCCCTGGGCAATTATCAATAAAACAGATCAATCAGATTGCTGGAGAAATTGGTATTTTAAAAGCCTGAGGTATTATGTTACAGGTAAACCAATTGGACACTCAAGATCTCCAACATTACATAATACCGGCTACAAGCTATTAGGTTTACCATATTTCTTTGAACGATTTGAAACTGACAATCTGGAAAGGGTTTATGATGAGTTGATGCAAAGTCCAGATTTTGGTGGATGTGCTGTGACTATTCCGTTGAAGTTGGACATCATGCAGTACTTGTCTGAATTGTCACCGGCAGCTCAGATTGTCGGTGCTGTCAATACTGTTACTCCTATTGGTAATGGTCTCTTCCAAGGGGACAACACTGATTGGAAAGGCATTTCTCAATCATTGTATAGAAACGGAGTACCTGACCTCAAAAATTGGAAATCAATCTGCGGTTTAATTGTTGGAGGTGGTGGCACTTCGAGAGCAGCTGCTTATGCATTACATCAAATGGGTTGTCATAAAATATACATGATGAATAGAACAGCTTCAAAATTATACGATATCAAATCCGCCCTACCAACAGAGTACAACATTGAAGTTTTGGACTCGGATGAGAAGGTCTTATCAAGCAATTCGATTGCAGTGGTCGTCAGTACGGTTCCAGCTGATCAGCCAATCGATTCTTTGTTATTGAAAAGGCTTGAGAAAATACTAGTTAAGGGCAAAGAAGCTGAATTAAATTTCACGCCAACGCTATTGGAAGCTGCGTATAAGCCTAGAGTTACTCCAATCATGAAATTGGCCAGTGAAAAATACCAATGGAATGTAGTCCCTGGTGCTGATATGTTGGTAAATCAGGGAGTTGAACAATTTAAGAGGTGGACAGGATTTGTCGCTCCATACAAAGAGGTATATGAAGCTGTGACAGCTGACTGAGGATGTTATGTATATATAGTTTTTGTTAAAAGTAGTATCTGTTTGTTTATGATATTCGTCGTGTACATCAGAAATGATGCCAAATCAGTATTTCACTATTTTGATGTCGTTTTTTTTTCTTTTGGCGAAGTATACCGAGAGAGCTCAGATTTTAGAGTTCAGGGTGAGAACCAGTCAAATTAAAAACAGAGCACTTCACAATGGCTGGCCAAATGAAGGGTACGTACTGTCAAATGAGTAATTTATGAAGAGTTCAAAGCGTTGATACTCTTCAATGTCTTTTTCAAAGTGAATTACTAACTGTGTCTCTCAATTAGGCTTGACCCAGTTCATGGCTGATATTCGTAATGCTAAGGCACAAGAGGAAGAGGATAGAAGGGTCCAAGCAGAGTTAGTGAACATTCAAAAGCAGTTTGCTGATCGTCAACATCTCACAGGCTATCAGCGAAAAAAGTATGTCTGTAAATTGTTGTACATTTATTTATTGGGGAATAATAAGTTTGATTTTGGATTCATGGAATCGATTGAATTGATCAGTTCCAGCGTGTACTCTGAGAAGCAGATTGGGTATTTAGCTGTAGAGCTTTTTGTCTCGCGCGATCGGGAGTTGCTTCTCACGGTGGTGAATTCATTGAAAACAGATCTCGAATCGAACAATTCAGATTTCATTTCTCTCGCCTTACAATGCATCGCCACGTTAGGTGAGCAAACTTTAGCTGAATCACTTACAGAAGATGTTTTTAAAATTTTGAGATCACCGACACTGGAACCAATATTGAAGAAAAAGGCATCTTTGGCATTGTTGAAGCTTTTGCAAACATCACCTCATTTGATACTAGAGAAACATACAGCATGGATACCGAGAATTCTAGCTTGTATCGACGATGAGGATGTAGGGTTTGCACAATCAGTTACTTCCACAGTAACTTTTATTGCAAAATTTTCTCCAGAGGCCTGCAGACCTTGTATATCTTCAGTTACAGGAAGATTGTCCAGGTTGGTCATAAACGACGAGTGTCCCCTGGAGTATTTT
Organism: Nakazawaea populi; assembly: GCA_030557235.1. NCBI lineage: Eukaryota > Fungi > Ascomycota > Pichiomycetes > Alaninales > Pachysolenaceae > Nakazawaea > Nakazawaea populi. The sequence goes on from JAKTVN010000001.1 coordinate 65,953, forward strand.
TATCATGGTGTTCCTGCTCCATGGTTCACCATCAAACTATTGAAATTGATAGAAATATTGATACCAGATACATATTCATCACAGGTGGATAATATCACGTTGTCTACGTTGAGAAAAGTTGTAGCTGCGGCGATAGCTAAGTCTGTCGATAGGCAAAACATGAGTAAAAATCAGCAATTCAAAAACGCTCAATCCTCAATCTTGTTTAGTGCCATCTCCTTGGGAGCTCACTTGGACCCTTCCAGTGGTGCAAGTACTGATGCTATCGATGCATTGGGAGGCTTGATCCACGCGCGAGAAACTAATACGAGATATCTCGCATTGGACGCATTGGTGAAGGTAACATCCAGAGGCGGATCCTCAGCAATACAGGCAACGTACAACCATTTATCACAGATTTTTATGTCATTAAAAGATAGAGACGTTTCAATACGGAGAAAACTGTTAGATTTGTTGTACACCATCTGTGATTCAAATTCGGTGGAAAACATTTGCTCAGAGTTGTTATCACATCTAGACCAATCTGACTACTCTATGAAAACCGAAATTGCTATCAAAGTTGCAGTGCTTGCTGAAAAATTTGCTACTGACGCCACTTGGTACATAACAACAAGTCTAAAGTTAATTTCGCTTGCTGGCAATCACATTGCGGATGAAGTCTGGGAGAGAACCGTGCAAATCATTGTCAACAACGAGAAGATTCAGCCACTTGCTGTTAGAACTGTTGTTCGTCAATTGAAAATGAACAGCTTTCCCGAATCTATTCTCAAGGTGGCCACGTTTATTATTGGTGAGTTTGGCAGTATGGTCGGAAATACCATACCTTTGGATGATCAATTTGACCTCTTAATTGACAAGTACTATTATTGCAGCTCTTTAACTAAAGCCATGATGTTGACTGCATTTTTGAAAATTTACATTAAGGCTGATACTATCAGGGCTCGAATATTGGACGTTTTTGAAGCTGAGACCTACTCGATCGAGTCTGAGGTTCAACAGAGAGCTGCTGAATATCTCCGCTTGGTGACAAGAGATGACAAATTGACCCTCGCAACTGATGTTTGCCAGCAATTACCGCCTTTCTTAGGCAACGATTCACCGTTAATTTCCAGGCTTGGAAATGTCAAAGATGCTAAGGAGTTCACCAAGATTTCTAGTTTGGGCAGAAAAGGCACGTTCAAGCTGCCAGCACCACCCCAACCTCGTAGAGTACGCACACAAACAAATTCGTCCATGTCGACAAGGTCCAATACTCCCCAGCAAACAGGTGATAGCAATTTAAAGAGCTCGGGGCCAATGCCGCAATCTTCCAATGATGCATTAGCATCTTCAGCTTACTCGAATTCAGTTGATGTCAATTCAGCCACTAATGCCAGCTCACAAGACGCTGCAAATGCATACGAATCTGGAGTCAACAAAGCCGTCCCTCAACACCTTTCACCTGGCTGGGAAGAAGGCTATTTTAGATTGTTACATTTTGATCAAGGTATCTTTTACGAGAGCTCTTTGCTCAAAATAATTTACCGTTGTAAAAGAGGTCGTAACAACTTGAACTTCCAGTTGACTTATGTCAACAAATCGCCACTACCGATTACAGCTTTCACGCTGTCGTTATCAATGGTAACAGGTCCTGATGCTCCATATGTCATTACTACTTCGGAGTTACCTTCCACTAGCATAGGTTTGAATGGAAGAACTACACATAATTTTGAGTGTATTACTCGCTCCATTTTTGATGAAGCCAATGTTCCAATTTTACAACTCACGTTTCTCTCAGGAACCCTTACTCAGCTTTATCTTAAGTTGCCAATAGTTTTGATGAAGAGCATATCTCCGGCTCCAATAAACAACGCTGAAGAGTTTTTCAGAAGGTGGCAGCAAATATCTTTATTGGGTGCCGAAGGTGAAGCTCAGAGGATATTTAGTGTTGGACATCGTCATGGTAACGAGTCCATTGTTAGAGTTATCGAAAGAATTGGGTTCAGTATAGTGGATAATGTGGACCCCAACTCAACCAACATCGTGGGTGCTGGCATATTACATACTTTGCAAGTTAATGCTGGTTGTTTGTTGAGATTGGAGCCGAATGACGAGGGTAAGCAATTTAGGCTAACGATCAGATGTACTAGTCCGGGTGTCTCAAAGACTTTAGCAGAGACCATTATAGAGCTTTTCGAGCATGGGTTTTGAAAGCTCAATACTATATGACATTCAAAATAGAACTTAGTAGATTAGCCAAAATAAAATTGACGTTCAAAAGAGTAAATTTATTATCTTGTGGCAGTAGACTCTAAGTAAGAAAAAAAAGATAGATAAAAAACTGAAAGTCTCGTGAGAATATTAACTTCAATGATCATCGGACTGATCAAACCATTGAGTAAACAGCGATTCAGCCAATTAACATTGATAAGCTTGAAACGAAAGATGACTTCTGAGCTGACATCACTAGAATTTTCACCTGAAAGACAGCAAGAGTTGATACTGAACGCCAGTGAAATTGCCGAGCGTGTGAAACAAGCTAGCTTGAAGCTGAACAATGGCAAAGAGACGAGATTAGTATGTGTTTCTAAACTCAAACCAGCTAGCGACGTATTGGCATTATATGACAAAGGATATCGTCACTTTGGAGAGAACTATGTTCAGGAGTTGATCGAGAAGAGCAAATTGTTACCGAAAGATATTAAATGGCACTTCATTGGTGGATTACAATCAAACAAGTGCAAAGACTTGGCCAAAAATGTGGAGAGCTTGTACGCTGTCGAAACAATTGACAACATCAAAAAGGCAAGCAAGTTGAATGATCAGAGAGCACAAACAGACTATGCTCCGATAAATGTGTATATACAAGTGAATACCTCGGGCGAAGAGCTGAAAAGTGGGTGCGAGCCGGATCAGGTTGTTGCGTTGGCTTCTCATATTGTTAAAAATTGTCCAAAGCTACGTTTAGAAGGATTGATGACAATTGGATCCATTGCAAATTCCAAGTCAAATGGAGAGAATGAGGATTTTAAAAAGTTGGTGGCTACTGCCCTGGAGGTTGAAAAAAATTTGGATGTGAAGTTAGAATTATCAATGGGGATGAGCAGCGATTTCGAAGAGGCAATAAGACAAGGCTCTAGTAGTGTGAGAGTTGGAAGCAGCATCTTTGGTGCACGTCCTCCAAACAATGGTCATTGAGTAAGCTGAATGTCAGATGAGCAAATTCATTCCAGAAAGATTGTCAAATTTCAGAAATGACATCAACGGTACATGACTAAAGGAAGTGATTGAAAATTTGTGGTTGGTTTTCGCCCAAACAGCTGAGATTTACTTTCATAAGTTTTTGGAAGGCATGGATGCTCCTTGATATATCGCTTTCATAGCTGAAAATTTCGACTCCATTTAGGAGTTATTGTGAGAGTTAAATGACTATTTACCCTTTTTTGGGTCTCTAAAACTCGCTTGCTACGTTTATACGGATCTAAGTTATCTTTTCGTTAACAATCTTGTGATACTATCTATATGCTCTATAATTCGCCTGCTGCTATTTTGCGCCTCAAGAAAGACTGCACTTTCAATTAATTCTGCAGATAGATATTAAAATTTCGATTCTACATCCTCTAAATGCTTCGCAATTGGTTATTTGGGTTTTTTCAATAACAATCAAAGCCAGCTCCAGCTATCTTAAATTCGTTATCAATACAAGCGATCTCTCTCAGAAGTGCACTCGGAGAAAAAAAAAAGGGCTGTTCGATAGATATGGCGAAATAACGAAGAAAAAAAAGTCGTCGTTATCTATAGGTGTTGTATCATGAACATTTGTACAAACAACACGTTTAGTTTCACATAATTATTGATACAACCAGATGCCTCCGAAAACCAGAAAGGCTACTGCTGCTTCTGCTTCTGCGGTGAGTCACCTGAAGACAGAAAAGAAGTCTAGTCGTGTCAGTATCTCCAAGCAAATTCACGATGAAGGTAAGTACGAGGAAACGATGGATGAAATAGATGCCAAAAAGAAAGCTGACTTGATTGCCCAAAACTTGAGCCCACTTCAGAATAGTCCATTAAAACTTTTAGCTGGTGCAGTAAAGTTTCTCAGTGACAATTATTCCACTGAAAAATTTGTCATCACACTTTTAATTGGGTTCTTGATCAATTTGATGTATGCAAAATACATTGATGACTTTGAAGATGATATTTCAATGGTTGCATTTTGTTGGCTAGGTGCGGTAACCTCATATACAGTATCATATGTCACTCAACAGAAGGCAATCAACAAGGCAGTCAGTGATGGATCCATAGAGGCAGAATCACCGTTGGCGATAGCTAGACCTCCTTCATTTGATCGCTTATACGCGACAACTCTACCAGTCATGGCATGTTTCTTAGTCAGGAAGGATCTCTTGGTGATCAATCTCGCTCTTACTTACTTATTATTGGAGTTGCCGGCTGCAATCAAGCTATTTATCTCGGTTATGGTGATGTACAACTTTCAACAAGAAGACAATTTCTTGGATTGCACCTTCGTGCCAGCATTGCACTGGGTTGCTGAGACCACAATAGCTCAGTATACTGGTGACTCTTTGTCTGAGGTTGAGAGATACTCTTTTGCCACCATGTTTCTCAATTTGATGTATGCAGCTCCAGATAGCAGCGACGATACCGTCTTGGTGATTCTTAAATATTTAGTATACTGGTTTGGAGGCTTGTTCTTGGTTGGCACACCGCTCGTCAAGTTCTACCAAAAGCAAAATAATAAATTGATCAAGCCGGGTTTATTGGTGTTCATCTACGTTGGATTTGTTACAGCATTTTACAAAGGAGTGGTAACCAGTTTGACAAGAGTACTCGGAGAACACCCTCTCAGTTGGTTAAAAAACTTTGTTGTTGCCACAGATTTACGTTACAACATCTTTAAGATTTGGCTGGGTGCATTCATTACCATGGTTCCCTTGATTATCAGGCTTTCGTCCTCGTGGGACTTACAACTGAAGAGAAAAATTTGGCATTTCATTATTTTTGGAATGTTGTTGTATCCAACAATAGTGGATCCAGAATTGTCCAAATTAGCATTGATTGGATTGATTGGTATATTTGTCATAGTCGAAATTTTAAGAAGTTCAGAGTTACCTCCATTTGGTCAGTTTTTGAAATCTGTTATGCTGCCATTCCAAGACGAAAGAGACAACAACGGGCCTGTGGTGATATCCTACTTATTTTTGCTTTGTGGAATCGCAGTACCGCTTTTTCTCAACAACTCTGTTGCAGGAATAGTCTGCTTAGGAGTTGGTGATTCTGCGGCATCGATTGTTGGTAAAAGAATTGGTCAAGTTCAATGGTTCGATAGCAAAAAGACAATGGAAGGCACAATGGCATTCATCTTTGCCACCACTCTGGCCATGTACTTATACAAATTCTTGGGGGGCATAGATTACAGTTGGAATACAATTTTTATGAGTTGTGTGTTCACCTCTATCTTGGAAGGTTTGTGTGAACTGAATGATAATTTGTTGACTCCAATTTTTATGTTTGTTATGTTAGAAGTGTTGCATTACGAGAAATAGACTTTGAAAACCACTACAAAACTTCATTTTTGAATTTTTTATGCCGCTCTTTTGATGTTAGTTCGTCGTAGAACCAACTCTTTGTAAATAAAGGCTTTTTTTAACGCAGATTTGCATCGCTTTAAAATATACACACAGCTATCCATGTTTACAAATTTGGTCAAAAAAAATCATTTTCAATAGCTTCTCTCCAATAGGCAGTGGATAGTAACAACCCATCATGGATTCTACTCCGGAAGACGATGTGCTGGTCATATCTAAATTTCTATCAAAACTCCAATCCAACCTTACAGATGAATCTGAGACTACATTTGACATAGAGACTCAAGTGAAAGCGATTTCGCAACGATTGAACATAGACTACGATGAGTTTGTTTCAGAACTGGACGAGTTGGAACCACACTCTTCACAGCAATTGGATTCATCACTCCCGCTTCAATTACAAGAGATGGAGAGGCTTCGAAGGGAAAATTTCGAGCTTGTGCGGACATTACAGCGACAGGATTATTTGACTAATAGTTATGAAAAGTTGTTGCAAGAACATCAAGAATTGATGGGATCGATCAATAATTCCATAGTGAATAGAAAAAACTTTGTAGAGATGAAGCGAGTCAATGAGGATTTAAAGTTTAACGGCAAAAAAGCCAAGTTGCAAGATGAGATTACTCAATTGATAGCCCAGAATGAGCGATACGGTAAGTTGTTTGATCATACAATCAACAATATCGAGGAAGGGTTGAGACCCGTGCAGAAAAATTTGAATGCTACAGATGAACTGGAGGAAGCTAAAATTCGGGAGAAGTTGAACAAGGTTGAGCTGTTGATATCAAGCGATGAATTCAGAAGCTAAGATAAGGAGGGAATAGATAGTAGGATATATACGGGCAATGAAGTAATGATCTTTTTTTTCAAAAATTATTTTCAATTATAATTTACAGTACGTATGGAAACCAAGTCAGATGATAAAAATATATATAACAAGAAGAAAAGCAAACAAAAACAAAGACAAAACACAAGTCACTTCCTTCTTCTTGAACTGTTATAAATAAAAGAAAGAGAAAGCGGCCTCCAAAAAGCCCAACAACCAATGTGATAAAAATGCAGCAAAACAAAATTTCCAGGTCCAAATATCCAAACTATCTTAGTCTCACTAAGTCTCTAACGGGGAACTGATGATAATCATCTTCGATAAAAACTTCTCGACTTGAAATTTTAATTCTTTGTTTCTGTTGATGAGAAGACATGAATTGGAAAGGATGATGAAAGGGGAAACTTAATTGATATCAATTCATTTCTTTTCCTTTTTGCTCTTCTTGTCCTTCTTCTCTTTCTTCTCTTTCTTGTCCTTTTTACTCTTCTTTTCCTTCTTCTCGTCGTCTTCATCGTCATCTCTCTTACGTTTCTTGTCTTTCTTTTCCTTCTTCTTCTTATCTTTCTTTTCTTTCTTTTCCTCTTCATCATCCTCTGATTCGTCATCAGAGTCATCTGCCTTTGTTTCATCTGCAGCTATGGCATCAGCATCAGCACTGTAAGCGGCCTTCTCAGTAATATTGACCTTCTGTTGCTCTCTGACAATCTTTGATGTTGTTCTCAAATCACGACCTTCCAATGTACTCAATCTGGATTCAACTTTAGCTCTAACACTCAAACCAAGATCACCGGAGTCATCTCTGTCTTCTGATAAGGCGTCATAACGCAAAGCAACAGCGGCTTTGGCTGCCAATACTCTAGCTATCTTACCCTTGTTCTTACCGGAGGCTTGACCAACCAATGAAGCATGGTACAACAAACCATACTTTGGTGTATCATGTTTAGTTTTCAAAGCTCTGAATAAAGCCTTTTCGGCACCCAAAATTTGGATGGTTGAAGCTGGAGCTTTGGCCAATGAAAGCATTGAACCAGCGTGAGCAATCAATCTAGCACCAACTAACTCACCTACTAACTGTGTTAAATTTGGTGCAATGGCCTTCATTCTTGAAGACAAATAGTTTGATAATTGTTCTCTGTACTCGGCAAACTCTACAATTTGTGTTGCCAAAGCTCTGATGTTGAGTAAATCAATTTCGGTGATTTCTGTACCCATAGAAACTTCGGCAGCTGATTTGACTTGCTGTTCAATTTCTTCTGGTAAGACTTCGCTCAAGTCAACATCAGCAGCATTTGATCTGACTCCCATGACCAAGATAATTCTGGCGTATGCAACAGAGTCGGTAATGAGCTTAGCCAACTCTGGGAAATGCCAGCCGTACCATTCTTTACATCTCATGGCATATGTGTTTAACTCTTTATCCAAGTCATCTAATAAAGCAATAGCTTGAACAATCATGGTATCAACTTTATCAGCAGAAAACTTCAACTTATGACGACCAATAGAGTGTGACAATCCCAAGGACATTGTTGATAAATCTTTGTCTGATAAACCAGGTAACACTTCTGGTAAGTATTCCCTGATGGCTCTATATATATCTAAAGTAACAGCATCACTGACAACAGAGAAATTTAATCCCAACTTGTTGATGGCATTTCCCAACTTTGTGTCTGAAACTATCAATGTGCTTTTTTTGTCAGATTTAGCATCTTCCAATAATTTTGTCAATTGATCTGAGACTTTACCATCGATGATGGCATTTGCCTCTTCCAAAGCATTAGCAGCACTGTTAAACTTGGAGAAAGCTGCAATTTTGAACTGGTTGGCAACCTTTTCGGCAGAGTTCAAGTCAGCGACCAATGAACTAGACTTATAGATCTTCTTGTCTGAAGCTTTCAACAAAGCATAACCAGCCGCAGTCTCTGTTAATACGAAAGACATGTTTTATCTTGAGTATCTGAAGTTGAAGTTGAAACGGTTCTAGTAAGTTATACACCAAGAAATCAGTGATAATTGTTCAGAGATCGAATTATGCTCACACCTAATTCTGATTCCTTCCGTCTTTATTACTTGAAGATCCTCTCTCTTAAAAAAAAATTTTTTATTTTTGTGTAAATTAAATTTTTCACTCTTTGATTTTTTTTCTCACAGCAAATTTTTTTTTTTTTTTTTTTTTTTATTCTGAGATGAGAAAGGAGAGAGAAAAAGAGACAATTTTTTACCCGGACAAACTGTTCTCATCTGCTTCCACATCATCTTCAAATATCAATAAACGATTGGTCTTATTATGACAAACACCTACTGATGATTCCAGCAGTTGTCTCGTAGGCAATTGTGGTGACTTGTATTTGAGTTTGACTAATTTGGAGTCAATCTCAACTCGTTTTGGTACCAGCAGTGATGTTCTTCTTCGTGAACGTAAGACATCAATATTTTCTCGGGAATAAACTAGTTCGTAGAGATCAATGGTTTTTAAGTCGATTTTGGAACGGGTTCTCAGTGAATTATTCTGCGTCTTTGAAATCTTTGGGGTTTTAACAGGTCTCAGTGATGCAATGCGGCTTATCAGCTGTGAATATTGTGTTGCAGAAGGAGTTGGTATAGCTGTCTGTGGCTCCAACTGAATCAAGCTCTTGGGTTTTTCTGAGATCTTATCAAATAATCTCTTTTGTTGGACCCTAATATCATTAAGCCTATTGGAAATGGACTCCAACTTGCTTTTAGTCTGCTTCGAGTTCAAATCAATTTGGTTTTTTAAAGCGTTGAATCCAAACTGGAAGGCTGAGAATTTACTCAAGATTGACTCAATCTCTTTCCGGGAGATCAGTTCCTCGACAGTTGGCTTGGGTGAGGCCAGAAGTAAAGCTTTGCTGGTTTGCTGCTCCTTTTTGATCAATTTAACATCTTTGCGTATCTCTTGAAAAGACTCTTCGATTTTTTTCATCATCGAAATACATGTCTCTGGGACAGTAACGTTACTCGATGGTTCCTTGGCTCCTCTTTTCTGATCAATTTCATTCAGTAATTTAGGTAATTGCTTAACTATGTCTTTGAGGTCTGCAACAAACCCTTTTGTGAGTTGTCTCAACTCGATTGATTCAAGCTCAAGCCTTGACCCCCATTTTAACAATACTCCTTTGGACGAGCCATGAGATGCATCATTCAGTAGCACAGTCGATGAGTCAAGCTCATGTGGATTGCCCCTGGAGTTGAAAACTGTGTTGAATCCCTCTGGGTTTTTTTTTGCCAGTGTAGGCTCGAGTTGTGCTGTGGTGTCATTAGTGCTGTTTACCCCTTGTGGCATTGTGATTTCTCCTTGGTATGTTTCTGTTCTCTCAGCATCACTTGAGATATCAGTACTGGAGGCGTCCATATTTCTAGTGCAGCCTATGATAATTGTGTCATTGATGTCTTATAAAAGCAATATATCAATTTAGCAATAGAGGCTAGAATGGATTTGAAGGAACCTCTTCACTTGATAGATTGTCACTCCTCAAGAAAAAAAAAATTGACAAGGGCACCAATTGTATTTTATAGTTTAAAGAGAATTCCGTCTTGAGAGCTCCTACAACTAAGCATATCCCGCATAGGGTGAATTTATCTTTCTCTCATTGTTCAAGTTCAAGAATATAGTACTTTAAGATATCCCGTTTAAATGAAGAATTCAAAACATTGGCCCCATGGTAGACTGCGTGTAAAATATTTGTCTTAGCAATTTTTCAAAAAGGTTGGGCTTCTACACCGCTCAGAGTAGTGAATATGAACTGATTTATCATAGATCATCACAATGAGGTTCATCAATTCCTCATTTGTCCTGCTCGATTATGCGACTCATATCAAAAAGATGAGAAGATAGACATCTCAATTGTATCTAATTAGACACGACTTTTTGATAGCATCCTCTGACAAAAAATTACAACTATATAGGATTAGAGATTTACAAAAATGCTATCGATCTCAATTCTCAGTGACTGTGGAGTAACATGGCCAGCCTCGCCTCTTTCAATGAAAGTATGTGTCAACTATCATTTATGTCTGGTGTATATTTCGACTGGGTACTAACAATTAAACAAATTTCTCAGAGCTTGTGAAAGTCATCACCACTGATGGAAGGCTATTCTTGGTAAGTTTCTTATAAACATCACAACTGGGCTAGTTCTGCAAACTTTCACATGTACTAACCAACTTATGTTTAATTAGGGTAAACTTGAAGGCTATGATAACACGACAAATTTGATTTTGAGCTCAGCCAAAGAGAGAATATTCGATGAAGAAGAAGAGACTGAGCATATTGAGTTGGGACTATATGTGATCAGAGGCGACAATGTGGTGTGCGTTGGTATAGTGGAAGAAGAGATTGAGCAATCCATCAACTGGAAGGAGTTGCATGGAGTACCACTAAAAGATACAAAGAATCCTGTGTGATGAGAGTCGTAGTGTGGGTTTTTGTAGAACTCTTGTATATTAAGTGAAAATTTGAAAAGATTAGACGTTTAAGGTCTGTTCATGTCGCTGATCTACAAAAAATGTAAGCGCTATACATGCTCAATATTAGTTCTCTTTTACTGTAGCAATACCCAGCAGTTTCATTTTCAACGCAAACTCTAAGAGATAATCAATGGCCTCGTTATATATTTTGGCCTTCCATATGTTTTCACCCCATACATGAATTCCGTGTCTTCTGACCAAAATGGCAGTTGCCTCAGGGTACAGTTTTAGTGTCTCCTCCAAAGTTTCTTGTAAATCCTCTTCGCGTTCTGTGTTATCCACAATCGGGATAACGAGTTTATCACTGTACTTCAAATATCCCGGTTCGGTCACTCTTGGGATCGCTTTTATCACCTCCACATGAGAAATTTCAAATACCTTGTCATACAACATAGTCACCATGACCGCGGACTGCGAATGTGTGTGGATACAAGCTCCGGCATTTCTTAATTTGTAGGCACTCATGAACAACGGAGTACAAGAAGAAGGTTTCAATTGAAGAGGTTTTCTTATCAAAGACCCAGTTGATAAAGAGACAATGAACATATTCTCAGGCTTCATTCTCTCTTTCTGAACCCCACTTGGTGCAATGAAGACCTTGTCATCCTCCCTTATCGAAACTCCACCACCAGTCCCAGTACACCATCCGTTATCAAAAAATAAACGACAAAGCTCACATATCACATTGGCAGGGTGCATTGGGTCATCAGAAATAACCAATGCATCATTTGAGCCACTGTCAAATTTGATCGGATTTTCTTCAACCTTTTTATCTTTCCCACAAGTGCAAGTCATTGATAATCTTTATTTTAGAATTTCACTTGTATCTTGATAATTTGCCCGACCTCAACGGAAAAAAATATAACAACAGTGACACTAAATGCAATGCGGATCGAGAAAAAAAAAGTGTAATCAACTACAAGCAGGTTCAAAATGACTAATGCATACGTTTTTATATGAATATTTCATCCTATAAGCTCATCTATAATGTTTTTAGCGATGGGTCTATTTCGAATCATCGCTGAGTTAGATGTTATCGTCTGCCTAACCTTCTTTGGGCTCTGTGTTTTTCCAGGTTCACTCTCGAGAAAAACATTGTAAAATTGGTCAGCATATTTCGGCAAGTTATACATCCAACCTCTGCTTTCAATGATGGACATGAACGCCTCCAAAGTTTTCAAGTTTCTCATTGTTTTTTGGCTTCCTAAAATAATCAACTTGGATCTCGCTCTGGTGATGGCAACATTGATACGTCTCCACTCTTTCAAAAGGTCTCCAACAGAATTATGATCATTTGAACGAACCATAGATATTATGACACAATCTTTATCTCTTCCTTGAAACTGATCAGCAGTCAATATTTCAACTTCCTTGCTAACTGTGAGTTTTCTATTTAACAATCTCAATTGGGCACGATACAAGGACATAACTCCAATGGACTTCTCATCAACCCCACAGAAAATAAGTGACTGAACCACTTGTCTCACAAGCTCTGCTTCCGTCTCATTTTCAATTTTGTCTCCAACAACTCTCTCAAATGCTGGCATTTCATCATGATTCAAGAACAACACTTTGTTCTCGGACTCAAATATCGGCTTCATCCATTGTTTAGCCCAATCACAATTCAGATCCTTCAATAACAAATTTAACTTTTCCGGAAATGGAACGTGAAGCTTTTGATTGGCAACTTCAATTGAACCACATTTCAATCTGCCCTCATAAATGAGGGTATTTGATAATAACATTATGTCAGCGCACATTCTGTATTGATAGCTCAAATCAACTACAGCCTCAGGAAACCGTTCACTCAAGGTCATGAATAACGACTTATCAAGACCTCCCAGTTTGGCTTCTGGGCTAATCACCAAAGGGGGGAGCTGGTAATGATCACCAACCAATATGAATTTGTCGCAGAATCGTAAAGGTCCAAGACACACGGGCATAGACACCTGGGACGCTTCATCAATGATACAATAATCAAAGTTATTTCTATGATTGAAAACAACATCGTTAATTCCGAGGCAAGTTGTGGCAACAATTCGAGCATCAATATAAGCTCTTTTGAAGTCAGTGTTGTTGTTAATTGTGATAGAACCTTCAACACCTGAATTCGGGACATATTTTCTAACCTGAGGGTGAACTCTCGATGGATACCCAGTCCTCAAGATGGGTAACTCATCATCCATTAGCTTGAGCAAAATGTTATCCACAGCTGAATGAGTGTATGATGCCAAGAGAACCGACATGTTGTTTGAAACGATGAATCTTATGATCTGGGCGATAACGGTAGTTTTTCCTGTTCCAGGCATACCTAAGATTAAACTAAAGTCTCGTGCTTTAAGAACTTTCTCGAAGGCGCTGATTTGGTCGCTATTGAATTTCTGTTCCACAGAAATGCTAAATGGAAGTGATCGTTCATTGAATCGAGGAGGCTGTGAGTCCACAAGAATCTTTCTTCTGAGTGAATCACCTATTTGTGGTAAAAACAAATTCAATAAGTTGTAACGAGCCAATGCTAATCCGTGAAACATCTCATCTTTATCAACCCTGTACCTCCTTGTTTTACTCTGAGTCTGTACAAGCTCCTCAACATTCTCAGCTTTATGTAATACACTTCGAAATCGCTGGTTATTAGTATAATCGAAACCAGGCAATTTCACAAAAGAGTTTATAATTCGTCTATCTGTTCTCACCGTTATGAAGCTAGGCCTGATGGCGACTACCCATCCACTACTCAAAGCGAAGTGACCGTCTTCGTCACTGATTATGACTCTATCATTTCTTGCCAATTGAGAGTTTTGAAGTGAAGCTGCATCGGCCGCCGTCTGAACTGCCCTTTCTAAAGTATAGAGAAACCCTGAGTTCTCCTCTATGCTTTCGATGATTTTCAAGTTACCAATGGCTTTTCCACCGTTTGCTTCTCTTTCTGTCGATGTCTTTGTCCAAAGTTCTTTTTTCAACGCATTGATCACTGATTCCTCTTTTGTGATCAAATCATCCCAGTAATTGAAAAATTTTCTGTAGTTTTCGTTTCCATCTATCTCCTTAGTGATCTGTTCATATAAGCCTTCTTTCAACCCACTTTTGTCTGCTGTTCCATTTTCAGTTAAATTGTTCACAGTCATGCAAGCTTCGAGAGCAAAGCAAGAATCGCATTTGCTTTGCTGTAATAAAGGTGGTAGATCTCTTTTGTTTTCTCTCAAAAATTGTGAAATTCTATTTCTTATATTGATCAATAATTTGAGATCAACCATGTTAATTTCATGTTTCTTCATCTCTTTAAGCTTTGAATAGAGTAGCAAGAAAAACTTGCTGTCAATATCGTACCGATCTTTGATCAACAATGTGTAAAGCGATGTTTGGGCCCTGTGCAGCAATGACTCTCTACCTCCAGTTTTGATCTCCAAGGGGGTGACAAATCTTCCATCAAAATTAGCATCCTTGATGGTAGCCTCAACGGTAACATCTATTAAACCACGTATCCCATACATTGGTGACCAAATATACTCCTCAACATCCAATACGTTGCTTATACTTGCCAAACTATGAGTTTTAGAGTTTTGAGATGGAATCGCAGATGTCAGCTTTTGCGAAACAAAATGTGTCATCCAAGTCTGTATATAAGGAACATGTTTGATAACCTCTTCCTTTATGCTCTCTTTCGTTTCGTTTATACTCAAAATACTGATCAAGCTGGCTTGTAATTGCTCTTCTATCAATTCATTTACAAATTCTATCGTTGAATTTTCTTTTGATAGACATTCTTGAAAAATTGTGTGAACAATATTTCCCACGATCAAAGGTACCGATGCATCACCAGGAAAAGTTAACTTAGCACTAAGAACAGCTTTTCTTTCACACACAAGAGCCTCTCCAATTGCTGTTGCTGAAAACATGAGATCTGGATTCCATATCAACATGTTGTTTTCGTTGTCGACCATGTAGGGAATTTTTCCAACTATGTGGATCACATCTCCCAGGGAAAACTCCAATGTTTCCCAGATATCCCTCACAACAACTTCGTGGAATGTGGAATTCTCTGAGATAACTTTCAATCTCTTCTCATTGAAAGACCTGTTTTTTTTTTGGTATTTTGTCTCCTTCACTTCGATGATTTCGAAGCGATGAAAGTTTTTTTTTCTTATCGCAGACCTGGCACGGTTTGATGTTGATTCCTTCACTTTTCGTGAATTAGTGGAATCCGATCTTTTTAGCTCGTTTTGAAATATAGCAGCATTATTTTTATCAGATTTCAAAAGGGCTTGTGTGCTTGATCGGTTTGCAGGCTTTTGAGTGAGTTTGATGATCAATTCATCTAAGCCATCGTCCATCAATTCTTCGTCTGAAGTAAACCCATCTATGGGTACATCGTTTGACTTCACCTTCATGGGCTCATCTTCTTTGCTGACACTTTGTTTCTCATGCGTACAGACCAGTTGTGACTTTCTCATAAGAAGATTATCCAACTCATTCATGTCTATCTCATCACTGAATCCTTCGTCGACAAACTCCTCATGCAAGTCTTCATTCGCCGTTACAACGTTGTCTTGATTCGCTCTATTTTTGTTTAAAAGCATGGATATATTCCCAAAATCGCTACTGAGTTCATCATCATAATAATCCTCTTTTTTCTCATTTGAGTCATGATCGGTGTCTATCAGATCGGATTGATCCATATTCAGTTCCTCTGTCGCTGGCTTAAAACTGTTACCAAGCGCCTCCAATAATTTGTTAATGTCCTTGTTTGTACCAGGGTTCGCGCCTAAGTATAGCGCATTTTTAGGTACATCGTCTAAAATAGGAGTGGAAGTTAGCTGCTGAGCAAGCTGTACTGGATAGGTGACATTGGGAGCCGCTGAGTTGGGTAGAACATTGGGTGACACCAACAGAGCTAATCCTGTTGACTTCGTGCGATGAAGTAAAGGTGATGACTGCTCAGTTATCCGAAAGTTATCCGACACTTCTGGATCTGACGACCTTCTTTTTCTTCCCTGCTTTAATGAAGTTGGTGTCTGTGACGTCAAATTGTCTAGTGTCGTATTGTACTTTCTCAAGAAGGGTGCCAATGGGTCCAGATCTCCTGCAGATTTGTTCTCCATTATGGGAGATGACGGTAGATTCCTTGCCAGCTTCCTACTGTGAATTTTTCGTTTAAGACTCAGGCCATTACTGCTGGGCGTCATCTCCCAATAGACGTGATCATCCGAGTTTTGATCAGGGTTCCCTCTCTTCTTTGGTGTACTCCTGGGCACCTTTGGCTTTAGCGTGTTGAGATCAATTTCTTGAATAGCGGGCACTTTAGATTCCTCTTTCCTAAAATTAGAGGTATCGGTTCCATTTTTGCCAAAGTTAGGAGTGGTGGTGGGAGTGAATGAGTAAATCTTTCTGGTCTTAGATCGCTTTATCAACGAAGAATCGTTTTCATCGTTGACGAGCGCCTTTCGACTTTTCAGACGACCACTTGGCTTATTATTATCTGACATAGTGTAATGGTGGTGACCTTGAGGCTGGATGTGGTACGTTGAACCCGCTAGTGAGTTGATCTCAGTTCCCACTCCGACTGTATTTGATTTAAACGCGAAAAGTTTATTGTAAACATTTTTTGACTTCCTATTCAGGATGTTTTATCGATTATTTTTTTGCCTTGAAGATTGTGATGAGATGCAGGTTTGCAACAAACAGTCAAATCTTGAGAAACCATTCAGGCACAGGAGTTTAAGTTAGGGAACGGGAACTATCGATCAGACACCATTCTTGTTCGAGGATTCTTATACAAGTTTCCCAGTCTATTATTTGTTGAATGTTGATAATAGATCCGTTTCATATAAAAGGGTTTGGTCGTCTTTTACCTTTGGAAGAGTACATCACACAAATATCTCACGTCTCGTCAACGTTCCAATGACTTTGTTCTTCACATGAAGCTCTACTATAGTTCTGTTTTGAGCTCTCACGACAATGACTTTGGTATAAACTTCGAAACTCAAAGACAGCTGTAGTTGATGTAATTTTAGAGAGCCAATCTTAATGCCTTTAACGATAGCTAAACAATATAATCCTAACACTCACTAATTTGAGAGAAGTCAATCATCGAAGATTTCAGCATAGCTAAGCTTAAAAGAGAGTGTTGGTCAGAGAGTGTTGGTCATGAGTCTGTTGGTCATGAGTCTGTTGGGTCTGAAATTTCTAAAGATGATGTTCGGGGATAACACTTATTTACAAAGGGTTGAGAATTATTTCAGATTTTAGTAATTAAATTCCTGGGATCTCTCTCACAAAATAGATTCAACAAGAAATTCAGGAATTTTGATGATCTTTGGGGGCAAGTACAGAAACTAGCTTTATACTACTCGGTGCATTTGAAGTAAGCATATACAAGACAAACTATCTCCGATTTATTTGGTCGTGTTATTGCAATAGGAATCCCAAAGTTAGAAAATTTTTTAGCTCACATGAAAAAAACATAGGCTTTTGGAAAGATGTGCTACACATAATCAGAAGGACTTTTACACATAAGTATTGTCAATTACCGAAGATTAATATCCTATTGTTGCTTAGTTAGCCAGAATATTTATCAGGAATAAGACAAAATGTCTTCAAAGCGCAGAAAGTCGTCCCATTCTCATTCGGGTCAGCATCCGTCTAAAAAGGGAAGTGGAAGTGATGATGCGTTTAACGAGTTATTACAACCTGTATACAAAGGAAAGGGTTGGAATGATCAGATCAATACTGCAGAAGACAAATGGAATTTGCTTCCTGCGTTTTTGAAAGTCAAAGGTTTGGTAAAACAGCACTTGGACTCATTTAATTATTTTGTGGACGTGGATTTAAAGAAGATCATACAGGCAAATGAAAAGATATTAAGTGATGTTGATCCTGAGTTCTATCTAAAGTATTTGGATATCAGAGTTGGCTATAAGTCAACAGCGTCGAAAGCTGATTCCAGAATCAAGGAAGTGTTAGTTCCACCTCAAGAATGTAGATTAAGGGATTTGACTTACAGTGCGCCTATTTATGTGGATGTTGAGTATACCAGGGGAAGGAAGATTATAATGCACAAAGACTTGGAGATAGGGCGCATGCCAATAATGCTTAGATCCAACAAATGTGTATTGGCCGGAAGAACTGAGCAAGAGATGGCAATGTTGAACGAATGTCCTTTAGATCCAGGTGGATACTTTATAGTCAATGGTACGGAGAAGGTTATATTAGTTCAAGAACAATTGAGTAAAAACAGAATTATCGTTGAGGCTGACGAAAAGAAACAAATTGTTCAAGCTTCTGTGACTTCCTCCACACATGAGAGAAAATCGAAGACTTATGTGGTCACAAAACATGACAAGATATATTTGAAGCATAACTCCATCAGTGAAGAAGTCCCTATTGTGATAGTTCTAAAAGCGGCTGGTATCACTTCTGATTTAGAGATCATGCAGTTGGTATGTGGTGATGATGCAGCATATCAAGATTTGTTTGTGGTAAATTTTGAAGAAGCAGCTCAAGTTGGAGTATTCACCCAGCAGCAAGCTTTGGAGTTCATTGGTTTGAGAGTCAAAACAATGAGAAGAATGAATGCTCCAAAGTTGAGTGTGTTGCAAGAGGGTATCGAGGCCATTGCCACAACTGTTATTGCACATTTGACCGTAGAAGGTTTAGATTTTAGGGAAAAGGCAATGTATATTGCAATGATGACGAGAAGAGTTATTATGGCGATGCATAATCCCAAGATGGTCGATGACAGAGATTATGTTGGTAACAAGCGTCTAGAGTTGGCTGGGCAATTGATTTCTTTGTTATTTGAGGATTTGTTCAAGAAATTTAATTCAGATTTCAAGGCAAACATCGATAAAATTTTGAAGAAACCTAATAGAGCATCTGAGTTCGACGCCCTATTGAGTATCAATATTCACTCGAATAACATCACCACTGGTATGAACAGGGCTATATCAACTGGTAACTGGTCTTTGAAGAGATTTAAGATGGAGAGAGCAGGTGTCACCCACGTCTTGTCGCGGTTGTCGTACATATCAGCGCTTGGTATGATGACCCGTATCTCGTCGCAGTTCGAAAAGTCTAGAAAGGTATCCGGTCCAAGAGCATTACAACCATCTCAATTTGGTATGTTGTGTACTGCTGATACCCCTGAAGGTGAAGCTTGTGGGTTGGTGAAAAATTTGGCTTTAATGACTCATATAACGACTGATGATGAGGAGGCCCCAATCAAAAAGATGTGTTACATACTTGGTGTTGAAGATATCAGTATTATAGACAGTAGTGTCTTACATAAACCTGGTACATTTGGAGTTTACTTGAATGGTACAATTGTTGGTCTTACGAGATTTCCTAGAAAATTTGTTACAAATTTTAGAAATCTTAGAAGAACGGGGAAGATTTCAGAATTTATTTCCATATACCAAAATATGCATCAGTCTGCCGTCCATATTGCCACTGATGGTGGTAGAATTTGTAGGCCGCTGATTATTGTTTCCAATGGCCAATCGACGGTCAGAGCTCAACATTTATTAAAGTTGAAGCATGGAGAGTGGCAATTCGATGATTTCTTACGTAACGGTTTAGTTGAATATTTGGATGTCAATGAGGAAAATGATGCTTACATTGCATTATACGAAAAAGACATTGTCATTGAGACCACTCATTTGGAAATCGAACCATTCACAGTATTAGGTGCCGTCGCCGGTTTGATTCCATATCCACATCACAATCAATCTCCTAGAAACACATATCAATGTGCGATGGGTAAGCAAGCTGTTGGTGCAATTGCATATAACCAATTCCGGAGAATTGATACCTTGTTGTATTTGATGGTGTATCCGCAACAACCAATGGTGAAGACAAGAACAATTGAGTTGATTGAGTACGACAAATTGCCTGCTGGGCAGAATGCCACTGTTGCTGTCATGTCCTACTCCGGCTACGATATTGAAGATGCTTTGATATTGAGCAAAGGTTCTATCGATAGAGGTTACGGTAGGACTCAAGCTTTGCGTAAGGGTACTACTGTCTTGAAAAGATATCCAAATCATTCTAAAGATATTGTTGCCGGTATGAGAGTAGATGATAACAACAAACCCATCTACCAACATGCATCATTGGGACCTGATGGTTTGGGTGAAGTGGGAATGAAAGTTGATAATGGACAGGTGTACATCAACAAGTGTGTCCCAACTAATGCCTCTGAAAGTGTCATAGGCAATGGCCCTCAACAGACGAGCCTGGAACTGCATAGAGAGACCCCCTCTGTTTACCGTGCACCAGAGCCAAGTTACATTGACCAGGTGATGATGAGTGTCGGTGACAATGACCAAGCCTTGATCAAAGTGTTGTTGAGGCAGACTAGAAGACCTGAGTTGGGTGATAAGTTTTCATCAAGGCATGGTCAAAAGGGTGTGTGTGGTCTTATCGTCAACCAAGAGGATATGCCATTCAGCGACCAAGGTATTTCACCGGACATCATCATGAACCCACATGGGTTCCCATCTCGTATGACTGTTGGGAAAATGTTGGAGTTGGTATCCGGAAAGGCAGGTGTCATGGATGGATCTTTGCAATATGGTACTTGCTTCGGTGGTTCCAAATTACTGGACATGTCCAAAATCTTAGTGGAGCATGGTTATAACTACAGTGGTAAGGATATGTTATATTCAGGTATCACAGGTGAGGCCTTACAACTGTATATATTTTTCGGTCCTATCTATTACCAAAAGTTGAAGCATATGGTTGTGGATAAGATGCATGCCAGAGCCCGTGGCCCAAGAGCCGTTCTTACAAGACAGCCTACTGAAGGTAGATCCAGAGATGGTGGTTTAAGATTGGGAGAGATGGAAAGAGATTGTGTTATAGCATACGGAGCATCACAATTATTGTTGGAAAGATTGATGCTCAGTTCGGATGTTTTCGATGTTGACATCTGTAACAAATGTGGTTTGATGGGTTACAACGGCTGGTGTAACACTTGTAAAACCACAGAGCATATAGTTGCTATGAAAATCCCATATGCTGCTAAGTTGTTGTTTCAAGAGTTATTGTCCATGAACATAGCTCCTAGATTGAAGTTAGGTGATGTTTTTTAAGTAGGGAAGAGAGGTTTATATGTACGTCCCTGATCAATAATGTAATATAGAGCATGATTAGTTGATAAATATAACCGTATACCCAAGATTTGCTGAAAAATTCCGTTGAGTAGAGTTCTGATGATAAAATCGATCTCGAGATTTTCTTGCGGTGAGGGTAGCTTCTTCACCCTCTTTCGGGTGAATATGTGTCTATTGACATACACGAAGCCTTCGTTCTTGAACAGTGTACTATGCGTTTAACCTTGATCTATGGCCATTTTGAGGGGGAAGTTGAGTCGAATTATGGTCCTACGGGATCGAGTCTTTGGGGGCTAGGTCTCCTTATACATAAAGGACATTCTTCCACCTCATTGAATAGAGCCCAGTAGTTAGTTTTTCTAATAAAAATATGTTCTTATTGGAAAAAAAAAAATCGATAATTCACTTTTAAAAAAATAATTCATTTTTAAACAAAAGGTGTGAATGATAAATGCTCATAACCATAATTTTAGAAAAAAAAGTATTTACTTACTTGAATTTACCATAACTTTGAACTTCATTCCAACAATTTTTCAAAGAGTGATTGATTCACAGAATCAAAATTACACGAGAATATTCTGAGAATATTCTTTCATTTTTGAGTGTTTTTGTGACACAAAAGCGAAAGCGAAAAATTTAAGATATTTATTTTTTAGTTAGATCTTGAAATACAGATTTGTTTCGTCTAAAAAAAAAAAAAAATATTTTGTTGACAAAAAACAATTTAAAGCCCTTTAACATCTTCAAATATCAGAGCATATTCTGGTGACACATTTAAGTCGATGTATTTTAGCTTCTTTTTTTAATATCCATGCAACAAACTTGGAAACAGTTGAATGAATACAAATTTATAGCAGTACAGCGATACAAATACTTCATTTTTGGCAACCACGGTAATATTAAATTTCAAAATCTTTGTTATTTAATGTTCACGTGAATAAGCCGAGTTATTTGTGACAAAGATCAAATTCTTGTCTAATAAACGTAAGTATTTTAAATTCTCGACAAGGTGAGGTAACAAAGGTGCAATCTGAGCCAAAGCACTCCATCTTAATCGTAAAAGAATATTGTCATATTGAGAGAAAAATTTATCGGTCTGTTGCTTAGTTGTGAAAATTGTGGATCTCATAATAGTAGTGGTGGTGTTGGAGTTGTTTTTGAAATCAATGCGATGAGGGATGTCTTTTTGTATGCTTGTCCGTAACAAATGAATATATCAAAAAATGCATAACAAAAAAAACATTAAAGATTCCAATGCTGATGTAAAGTTATGATTGAGATGAGATGAGATGAGATGATCTTTTTGAAATATTCGAAAAAAAGTGCTCTTCTATGTGATCTTCCATCTGGAACCGCTGATACCGAACCTCACCTTGTGAGAATAACTGGACTTGAAAGTAATGGGGTCGCCACTGACTTAATGTCTGAGACATTTTGAGAGGACAAAGCGAAGATTATCTGATGATATAGAAAATATTTTGAAGAAGGAACTTTCAAATTGACAGTCAAATGATAAAGTTTAATAGGTATCACTTTCCGTTTTGGTTGATGATAAATACTATAAGATTAATAACTTATAGATCATTTTTTTTTCTTTAATTTGTGTCAAAATTTGTAAAATACAAACTTTCATTATGGTACTGCAATGGCGCTAATTTAGATTATTATGGCGTGCATTGATCAATACAAGATGGCTAATCATAAGTTTAAGTTGGAGTTAAAAAAATTCCGAATTATACATTTCTTATTTTAATTTCACTCTTTTTTTTTGTCAGGTGGTTGTTTGAAAGATTGTAATCAAATGAGAAATGTGCAGCGTGTCTACCTTCAATTAACTTTAATGACAACAAACCAACTCTTGTTTGTTTTAAAATCCCATCAACAACTGAGTAAATTCATAACTTAAGTAAGAATCATCTCAAAATTTATCTGAAAAGCCCAATACAACCCACAAGTCAGCTCGCAAGCTTGTCCTTGTTTCTTATGTCCTCATTTGTAAAGTCAGACTGTATGGGGATTAACTAGCATTTGTTTTTCAGCACAGTATTGTTGATCAATTTATCGTTGTGGTGCTCAGGAAAATGTTGGTTTATAATGAAAAAAATAATCACTGATTAGCGACCCAGCGTGCTTATTCCCATTCAATTCATTGATACTATGTTTTCAAGCCAGAGAGAGTGATAAATTTAAATATAAACCATTTTAAAAGAGCACACTAATTTCATCTTAACAGATGAGATATATTTAATGATGCCAGCACCAGATTTAGTTGATCTACGAAAAATTTCGATCTCAATCACAGTTGCAGTGCGATTTATATAATCAAAAGAGTTCCAAAAAATAGCAAAGCTATACATCCAATCTATCAGTATTCGCTCAACCTCAATTTATGCGATACACCATCTCCTACACGAGGTTCCGGAGAGGCACCCCTTGACTTGATCAAATCTGGATTCTTGTCAACCTGATAGGAATCGATCTCGTAACCGCCGAATAATCTTGCCAAGTTATGTCTTTTGAAAACAGGCACTGCCAGCTTGATTATATCGGCAGTGTAATCGGCAATGCCATTGGCGTTATTTGATTCATCTTCTAATGAATCCAGATATATTTGTTCAACCTCTATCAAGTAATCTTTCAAAGTGTCCAAAAACCTCTTAGTTTGACGATGTTTCGATGAGGCACATATAGAAATTGAGTTGTCCTTTATGATGTATCCAATTCCAAATCCATTCGAGGAGACAGGCCCGAACCCGAATAGTTTCAAAGAGGGATTACCACAATTGGATGTTGAGAGAATTGTGTTGTTTAATCTGTCCCAGCCATTATCTGCAAATATGGTTGGGATGTCTTTCAATTCCAGTTTCCAATCATTGTGACCTTCGTGTAGAGTTGAAGTCGAATCAGTATCAGAGGTGGCGTCATTGTTGTCATCATCAATGCTATCCTCGCTAAAGTATCTCTTCCAAACACAAAATAACGCATAGAGGTGTCTATCCTGACCCAATCCTTTTGAACAATCTCTCGTTCTGCTGGAATGCGCGTTGCAAGCCTTTCTCAAATAAACCATTTTCTCGATATTGGTGACATCTTCTTTGAAAAATTTTGTAACAAAATCATTCGATTCCATGGATACTGTTCTTATGGCCTCTGTTCGTCCATGTAAAAACTGCTTTGTCATTGCTGGCTCATAGGTGCATTCCACCTTTCCATACAAGGCATAGTATGCCAGCTGGAAACTCATTTGAACAAAAGCATCAGGAGAAAATCCCATCTTTTTGATCTTCTCCATTCCAAAGGCATTGAAATCCAAAGCGGCAAACTCATTTTGGTGTATCAAGTCTGCCAATCTGGTTTCTGCAAATCTTAAACTTAATGAAAGTGGGTTTGTGAGATTCCATTCCAATTTTCTTGGAGTTGTCAACAGCTTTTCCAAATCCCTCTTAGTTGGTTCAGGAGAGACTGAAGCCCAAAGTGATGGTGAGTTAAAGTTTATTGTCTTGGCAAATCTCAATATGGAGTCGGTGTATATATCTGATGCAAATCTTAACACGGTATGACCATCAACACCTGTATGCTCAAAGTTGATACCAGCCTTTGCGTTCTTTGTTATGATAATCTGTAATTTGTCGTACCATCTATTGGTACAAGTACCAACTTGTATGCCATCTTTCAAAAAACTTGTTCCACAAAGATAATTCTTGGCCAAGTCCTTCAAGTCTTCAACTTCAACGTCATCAAGACAGACAACAAATAAGGCACCATCAATTATGGTCAATATATCTTTGTTAATATCATCCTTATTGATCTCCTGTCTGAGATTGTACCATATGCGTCTGTTTTCAGTGGTCAATACGCCAAATGAAGACTTGGCAATTTCTGTGCTACTCTTGGTCTCAGAGTCTCTCAAGATATTCTTGAAATTCAACTTGAGATCATTCTCAGTCAAAATGACATCATCGTTCCCATCCAAAACCTCAAACCAATAAAATTGGGATTTAGATATGACCACTACATGCTTACTCAGTTGATCCGTTTGTAATTGACAGCCCGTCTGTGATGGAATCCTGGCACTTCCAAACAACTTTGGATATTGATCCATGTCCAATGGAGTTCCATTCTTTAACTTATCTGGGGGTAACTCATTCTTCCGTAACAGCCTTATGAATTTCAAAGATGATAGTGTCAACGAAGCCAGTCTAGTGACTTGACTGCTCTGTAGAGGAGTAGGATCTTCTTCTAATAGAATAAATGGATTTAGATTGAGCACCACAGGTGAATCATAGTTTAAGTATGAATCGTACCAGAATTGTTCGATATAAGAGTCTCTCGTCTTAGCATAAGCTCTCAATTGCTCATCTAACTTGGGGCCAGAGGTCTTTAGAAAATTTTCCACCAGTTGGACAGTGTTCAAGTGTTCACGTTCAGTCTGTAGTGGCTTTAACACTTGCAAATATCTGTTACAAGTGTCAATTAGACTTGGGATGGGGAGTTTAGGTAGTTGTTTCTGATATGCAAAAGTGGACATAGTGAATGGTGTTGGAAATTGACTTTAACATGATTGAATGCAAATCTGGCATTTATTTATATAATTATGTACATATAAAGGTTGATGATCTCATCTCAAATTCTCCCATTAACCCTTTTTTGTACACTACATTCTTCTTCTGTGTGTCTCACATTTTTTTAATTTTTTTTTCATTTTTTTTTCTTTCGTTTTGAGCTGACCCTTTGAGCCATATCAATTGATGACCATTTGGCTCTTTTTCAGTGCTGCTGTTGCTGCTGCTACTGTTATGAGTGACTATGACGAGATAACAATCTATGCAATAAGTTACCCTGACGCTTCTTCTTCTTCTTCTTATCATCATCACTTTGATTGTTAACTATCACACCCACTACCATCATATCCGCTTCACCATTGCGTATCGATAACACCGTTCTTGAATCTTGCTCAACAGAAATTTCAGGATGCGTGCCTATTGATGTTTTATTCTTATTAGAGTCTCTCTTTACTCTCGACAACCTTATTTGACAAGGGGTTTTTTCATTGCCATGGCTTGCCACATTGTCATCAATGGGTTTACTGTTCCCACGGGAGAGCCCATTTTCATCAATGTTTATTGAATTGTCTTTCACTTCTTTTAAGAATAATTGACTATTCTGTTTGATCAACTCAAATAACTCCACTCTTTTCTTACTGACAGTTGAATCTGCTAGATCATCTCTGTTATTAATCTCCAGCAAAGTATTATTATCACTTCTGCCGTGATCACGGCGCACAATCGATAATTGTTCATCTGCAAGGGGTGACAATAATTCAGCTTGATCCAAATCTTCATTTAAGCCGATCTTGATAATTCTGTCATTAATAATTGTAGTATCGAAGAAATCATCATCAATCATACCTGCTATTGTTGTCTTTTCTTCATCAATTGTTTTCAATCCAAATAATTGAGTTGGTTTCCTCCGCATTTTTCTTAACATTTTGAAATCTTGATCGTGAAACATGCACAGATCATCAAATTCATCATCAAAGCTGTTGAAAGAATAATCATCAAGAGAAACATCTGCAACTTCATAGTCTTGATTGAACGGAGTGATCTCCTCAGCGAGGTTCCATTCTTGTTCATTCTCAGTTTCGTCCTTATGCCACACTGAAAGAGCAACAGGATTTCCATACTCGGTCTCAGAATCACTTAATTCTACTATCTGTTCAAAATATACAGGAGCATTTGCAAGAGAATCAGTTTCGATGAGTATCTTGGACAATGTATCTAATTTCATAGCTAAATAACGTATTAAAAAGTATGGCTCGATATAATCACCATTTTAAAGAGAAGTAATTACTATTTTATTAAATCACAGTCTGAGAAGCAGTCGCCAACATTCCAATATGAGATTGATCATAAAGTCTGCTTTATTATGTATATGTATATAATTGATCAATCCTTTGTTCTGATCTATCTCATCTTTTGCACTAACATTGCCAAGTCGTGCGTTCGTCACTGAATCTGTGTCGAATGGAGTTTTGGCAATTTGTCATAAGTTAAGGAATATAGTCACGTGACTTTAATACTTATTATACCGATACATTTTTTTCTTATTTATCATCAATTGTGGTGGTGGTGGTAACAGTTAAAATAAGGTCAACATTAGATCAATAAAAGACTATCAATCAATCATAACAAAAATGAGCTCTGTTATAGAGATAACTTCTCAAGACCAGTTCACCAAGTTGACTTCAGAAAATGATCCATCCAAGTTGATCGCTTTGTATTTCAACACTCCCTGGGCATCTCCATGCATCCAGATGAATACCGTTTTTGCCACATTGGCCGAGGCCAACCCGAGTACATTATTCATATCAATCAACGCTGATAGTCACCCTGAAATTTCAGAGTTATTTGATGTTACTGCTGTTCCTTTCTTCGTCTTGATAAAGAATGGAACCATTTTGAAAGAAATATCTGGAGCTGATCCAAAAGAATTTGTCAGTGCATTAAACGAGTTCTCCGAGAATTCCAATACCGAGGTACCTTCTTCCCAACAACAAACATCTTCTACAACAAACACCTCGGTAACGCCGAAATCAGAGAAGCCAACACAAGCATACGATCAAGAGGAATCACCAGAACAATTAAATGAAAGATTGAAAAAATTGACATCTGCTGCACCAGTTATGTTGTTTATGAAGGGGACACCTGCATCTCCACAATGTGGTTTCTCTAGACAGTTGGTTGCCATCTTGAGAGAGCACCAAGTAAGGTTTGGGTTTTTCGATATTTTAAAAGATGATGCTGTTAGATCAGGTTTGAAGGCGTTCAGTGATTGGCCAACATTCCCTCAGTTGTACATCAGTGGTGAGTTCCAAGGTGGTTTGGATATCATCAAGGAGAGCATTGAAGATGATCCAGAGTTTTTCTCGAAGGTTATTAATACTTGAGGGCGTTTCAATATTTGTTTCTGCTGCTATTTTTTGCTCTAATTTCGAACCGTATGCAAAATTCTTCAATGTATTATGTGAGAGTAATATCTAAAACTTGTAGTGAACATACTGAAAGTATACCTTAATACTGAAAGCATTAAAAATTTACCAATTCTCATCCTCAAAACTATCGTCATCGTCGAAGTCGTCAATAAATTCGTTATTTGGCTTTTTAGGCTTCTCATCATTGTTATTATCGTCATCAATTATGGGGTCATCATCAAAATCACTTTCCTCAATTTCAGCATCATTTTCTCCCAACCCGTTGATGACAATTCTCATCAATTTCTCTTCCAGGGATTTGTAATTTTCAAAATTTCTGCTAAAAAATTCGTAATCATCCTCAACAGAGATCTGTGAGTCTGACAAAAGCTTATTGTTAAATGATCCTCCTAATCTTGGAAACTTGGGTATAGCTGATGATGGCACGTACGACGTGTTGTGAATTTCACACAATCTTTGACGAATTCTACTCTCTTTCTTCAATGAATTCTTTATCGAGGCCTCGTAGAATCCATCAAGCAAGATCGCATCAACACTTGAAAGAGAAGTAGGAAAAGGCCCGATGTCAGAGTTACCGGAGTCCGCTGCCATTACCATCTTGTTGAACTTCCAAAAATGATAG
Organism: Nakazawaea populi; assembly: GCA_030557235.1. Lineage (NCBI taxonomy): Eukaryota > Fungi > Ascomycota > Pichiomycetes > Alaninales > Pachysolenaceae > Nakazawaea > Nakazawaea populi. The sequence continues at coordinate 94,577 of JAKTVN010000001.1, forward strand.
TTTTTGATATCAGATTTTGTTGTCTTAACCCTGCGAAGAAATTTGTAGTATCTCGAAAAATTCAGCTTGCTATTTTTGTACTTTGAAAATTGTGAACTGCTTCCGGTATTGAAATCACCATTGGTGATTTTGATTTCTATATCTCTCATGTTATATCTCGTCGACCTTATCGAAAGATTTGAGCCAGCCTCGTATAAATTGGATGTGTTCAATATATCGCCGATGCTCAAATTGTCGATCAACTTGTTCAACTCATCACATATTGGGAAGTTTGAGTTGTTCATCAGTGCATAGTTTTCAAGTAAATTCAAATTGAAGAACGTTGATTTGTTTGAATAGTTATTCAAAACATTTGTTATCGTGATCTCGTCAATATCGGCATGATCCAACTTCTGCTCTCCAGCACTTCTCATTTTTTTGAAATTTATAACCTCAGTGTCTTCATGAGATGTTCCATAAATGATTTTTCCTACAGCATTGAATAGGCTCAAATTGTTCTCCTTTCCAAAGCTCAAAAAGTCGTCATCATCAATATCACCTTTCGACTCAAACTTCCCGAAATAGCGAGCCCAAAACTCAAGACAATTGATTGAAGACCTCACATCACCAGTAAGGCTCAAATTGTCTATCTTCTTATCGATTTGAGTCTTTGGAATTTTGCCGAACGATTCTATCTCATTCTTGACAATACGATTCAACAGTTTCTTTAAGTAAGTCTTGGCAATGGGATTCACTTTAATTCTCTTGAGTGACGGATTACTCAACAAGTGCAGCCCAATTATTGTCTCAGCCACGAAATTGTTTTCAATGTTATATGACATCTCACTATTTGCAAAATCATCATTGAACTCATTTTCGCTGATACATATCACCAATGGTGGTAGTTGACCAGGCAACGAGAGCCAGTCTCTCAATGCCTTTTGAAATCGAAGTTTAGTTTCTAAGTGGAAAACATTTGGAAGATCCTCCACCAAAATAACCTTTCTATTCGGCCCAGTCAATAATTTGCATTCGTTCAAAAAATTGGAAAATTGATCAACCGAAGACGTGATCGCATTTATGTATTCGACTATTCCTTTTGTATTGTCACTCTGTACACCCATAAGAGGATCATCATCATCTTGAGGATCAACAGCAATACCTCCGAGAACCAAATGGCTTGCCTTGGTAAATTTAGAAATGTTCATAAGTTCCTCTGAAAGAATCTTGACCGAGGTGCTTTTTCCCGAACCAGCAGGACCTGTTAATATCAAGATTTTAGTACCTGAAGCACCTTCAATCATGTCCTTAAGACTTGCTTCAATATCACTAAACTTCTTTGGGTGCATCGCGAGTTCAGCAGATGAAGACGGTGAATACTTTTCCATCCAAGGTTTTTGATCAAGATTCTTGATTTGTTGATCTTGCAATGAGGAACTCGACCGCGAAACTAGCCGTTTTGAGAGAGCAGAGATAGAGATTGTCTCTCGTTCATTCCCAATTCTTCTTCTCTTCGGCCTTATCTCTTCACTCTCATCAGAAGAGATCACGAGTACAGTTTCTGATTGCAGATTTTTGGGCACCTCGATAATGCTGCTATTTGTATTTTCAATATCATCATCAGAAAAATCATCAGATTTCTGGCTCAATATCCTGTTTTGTCGAACTTTTCTATCTCGCAGCATCTCTGCAGGCCACGATCATACTTCAAGCTCCAAGATAACAACTTAACGATCAAAAGAACTGATATCACCCACTACAGGAAAACTAGAAATTCTTTTTTCAATATTAGTCGTGTAAAAATATCTAAATCTAACCATTTTATATTATCAAAATATTGTCTGATGAATATTTATTTGGCAGTCGGTTTAAGTCATCACCTCCAAGCAAGTCAACTGAAAAGTCCGTAGCTATTCGATATTTATGGATCAATACTACGTTGTAGTGAATACTGTGTTGAGACGTAAACACACAACCAGGTTTCAACATGGAAGAACCTTCGCGAAAGGTCTCATCTGACGATCCAACATACACAAATGTCTCATCACCGTTAAGTACGATATTTGACAATGGAGCCGACTCTGAAGATAAAGAATCGTTACACCATCACGAAAAAGAGTCTGATACCCCTGAGACAACTCATTCGATTGCCGATGAGTCCGATACCTCACCTTTAAAAAAGGAGTACCATTTGCTTGACATCCAGCCCGATCATGTGGAGAATGGCATTCCCGTTTTCAAACCGACATGGGATGAGTTCAAAGATTTCTACGTCTTTCAAAAATCCATCAACAAGTTCGGAATGGAATCGGGAATCGTCAAGGTCATACCTCCCAGGGAATGGTTAGATAATGAAATGCCAAAGACATACTCCGAGGAAACGATAACTAACGTTCTGTTTAAATCACCAATTACACAAGAATTTACAAATCACCTGAATTGCTACTCCATCAATAACATAGAAAAGAAGAAGACTTTTAACTTATTACAATGGAAAAAGTTGAGCTATCAACAAAATTATCTAATTCCCCCGATGAAGGGTGAAAAGGATCCTCATTACAATAAGCCAACTGAAAGGGACTCAAAAAAGTTCAGCAACGTCAAGGGAAACACTAACGTTGTCTCTGACAATGCTTTCAGTGACTTTGACTATAACATTGATACCTCAATATACACCAAAGAAAGGTGTGAGTACCTAGAAAAGCAGTATTGGAAAACCATTTCATTTTCAACTCCTTTGTACGGTGCTGACTCGCTAGGTTCACTTTTCACCAACGATCAAAAGATATGGAATGTGTCGAAATTACCCAACTTGCTTGACTGGCTTCCAGAAAGAGTGCCCGGTGTGAATGACGCATATCTTTATGGAGGGTTGTGGAAAGCATCCTTTAGCTGGCATCTTGAAGATCAAGACTTGTATTCAATAAACTACCTTCATTTTGGGGCACCAAAGCAATGGTATTCAATCTCTCAAAAAGACAATATTAAATTTTACAACTTGATGGCTGAAATATTTTCTGATGATTATGAGAATTGCTCGGAATTTTTGAGGCACAAAACATTCTTAGCTTCACCCTCTTTCTTGGAAAAACATGGAATTCATGTCAACAAAATCACTCATTATGAAAAAGAGTTTATAATTACGTATCCTTTTGGGTATCACTCTGGTTTCAATTATGGCTACAATCTAGCCGAATCTGTCAACTTTGCCCTTGATAATTGGTTGGATATAGGCCTCAAATCAAAGAGATGTATGTGTATCGATGATAGCGTTGGTATCAATGTTCAAAAGTTAATCAAAATTTTAAACGGTGAGAATTATGAGTCGGAAGTGGAAGCTGTCAGTCCGGAGAAAGAAGAGAAAGAGGAGGATGAAGACAATTTCAGTCGACTGATCTCAACTAAATCGCGAATGCCCCTTTCAAAAATTAAACAACAACAGCAGCAGTGTATCCTATGCCCACACAATTTCTCCAAAAAATATGTCGGAAGCTTGATGTTCGAGTTACTAAATGTAGAGGATTGTGAAAAGTTTTCAAGAGGTGCCAAATATAATAAGTTTTGGAAATGCCACAGAATTTGTGCAGAATTGATTGCAGAATTGAGTGTTGTGAAGAAGGTGGATTTCTCAGAGATCCAGTCTATGGTAGAAAATGATCAAAGAAACAGTTCCGAACCGACCATGATCAGTTCGTCATCACTGATCGACTCGGAGCCGATGATACTCGGCTCCACAATCGAAAACTCTGCGACTTCTACAAGTTCAAGACTTGCTACACCCAATTCAACCAATGAGAAGTCTAATCTCGACGTTGTGGTAGGTTATCCTAGTATTCCAAAAGCAAGGAAAAATTTGAAATGTATGACTTGTTCCGCCAGCGATATCGGTGAACTTCAATTCAAAGGCGTCTGTTTCCAATGTTCGTACGGAAAATGCACACGAGCATATCATGCCACTTGTTGCTTAAATGCAGGGGTATTATTGACAAAAGACGGAGACGGCGCTTTAAGTGGATTATGCCGGTTTCATAGGCCGTCAAAATTTTCACAGGACTACAAAAGAGAATACTTTCGGAATTTAGAGATTGATGAAGTTGTTCAATTCAAGTTTGTCACTGATTATTATGCTGGTCATATCATATCAAATAATTTTTCAGAGGGGTCTGTGACTGTTCTGATTTACAATATAAGTATCTCCCCAAGAGAGATCATCGAAGTTCCACATGAATTCTTGCTTGTTCCCCCTCACAACAGATGCAAAATCTCGTTGACAGATCTACCAATTAACATCGATTCGTTCGAATTGGAAAGAAGAAAACAGAGGGAGGAGAGAGAAAATTTAAAACAACAGATGAAAGAAGAAAGGTTAAGACAGCAAGCTGAAAGAAAGGAAGAGAAAAGGCTTGAAAAACTCAAACGTCAAGAAATGAGAAAGAAGACGCTGTCACAAGAAACTATCAAGTATCAGGATCCTAACAAGTTTGAGTTACGCACTCAAAATCTAGAAAACAATGGCTACTCTAGCTCCGAAATACCTATGGGGACAATATTCGATAACACTTGTTCTACAAATTTTGTTGAACTAGTCATGCCCCTGATACTCAGCCAGACAACACAGAATACTCCTTTAATGGATATCTGGTACTATATGCCAGATCCATCCACCGATCAGGTCGCTAGGTATAGGAACAATATTGATTTGATCGAACCTAATGATCCGGGATATCAGAAATCCTTGGAGAAACAGAAGTTGGAGAAGGACAGGCTGATAAGACGGGATCTGAGAAAGAAAAGAAAGCTGGAAGCAGCTAAGCAAATGACAGAGTTGGGTGAACCAAACATGAAATCATCAAAATTAGAGTCCGCTCCACACGAAAATTTTGACTATCAGGTGCAAATGATGGAGCCATATAATCAGCACCAAGGAGAATTTACGTTTGGTGCTGCATTCGGCAATCTGCATAGCAACTATCAACCACCAATCTCGGCAAATGGTTTCAGTGGTCATTTTGTAGACCAGTCGTCAACCTCACGTCTATCAAAGTCATTTTTGGCGCCATCAGATACAAGAAGCTCCTCCCATTTATAAGAGGTATTTTATGTTGTTTGTGTAGTTATGAGCTAAGCTCAAACGATGTACTTCAACAATGCACGAATTTATGAATATTACCCGCTGAGCTTATTAAGATAATAAATGATTGAATAATCATGATCTAGTGTCTTCATTATATAGAAATAATCTACTCGTACTACATGGTCAGGCCTCATGGGCATTTACATTATTGAATCGTTATTCTGAAGTCACTGCAGAAAATATTTTATGATAGTCATGTCAGTTCTTTACCAATACAATATTGCTTTGTGTAAGAGAAAAATGCTTCGAACGAAATTGTTGTTGATAATTGCTCAATACGAATGTATTACTGGGTACAAAAATTCTAATCTATTCGCGTCTGTAAGTGAGCTAAGTGGTGAAGCCATCCACTATAGCCAATATGTTTTTAATAGCCGTTGACTTGTCGTAATCTGCAATACCGTCACTCAATTGTTCATCTCTTTGTAATAACCATGAAAAATCACTCTGAAGTCCCAATGGAAGTAACAATTTTTCATTCTCAAACTTGTTTATTTCGCTATTCTTCAACCGCGATGTATGCTCCATATTTTTAGCTGCAGATTCGGCTTCGTCAACAATGTAATCTTCGATTCCACACATAGATGCCACATGCATACCAAAAGAACCAGGCGACGTACCTTCTTCCAACTTATACAAAAAAGTGATGTTTCTCGATTCTGGCTGAACCAAGATTGCCATTCTTTGAGCCTTTATCTGTGGATGAGTTTTAAAAGAGAGTCCCAATGTACTGTAGTGTGTAGCAAAAAATCCAATTGATTGCACATGGGTTGCCATATGATGTAAAACCGCTTCAGCTATTGCGAAACCATCTGATGATGAACCACCACGTCCCAACTCATCCAACACGATCAAAGATCTGGGAGTGGCACTTTCCAACATTCTTTTCGTTTCGGACAATTCTACAAAAAACGTCGACTTACCTTGCATTATGTTATCGTTGGCTCCCAATCTCGTCATTATCCTATCTATTGGAGTGAGCATTGCTGACTCACAAGGAACATAACAACCAATTTGAGCCATTATAACAGCAACACAGGTCATTCGGAGCAATGTTGATTTACCTGCAGCGTTAGCACCGGTCAACAATGCCAAGTTCGGATCATTGAATTCTCCGCCCAACTTGATATCATTCGGTATGAAATCCTTTGAACCTGAAGCACCACCTTGAATGAAACAAGGATGCCTCAATTCTTTGAAGTCAATCATGGCTTTTCCCCCATTATCTACAAGCTTGGGCCTACACGAGGTTGACCCAAGGGATTCTGAAGCTTTGGCCAAGGCTACTAAACAATCTATCCCTGCAATACAATTGACAGCTTTGGACCACGTTTTGGAGTCGAGATCGAATTTGGCATACAATCTTGATTGCAACTGTTCGGTCAAAATTTTGTGCAATTCTCTGGCTTCCATCAATTCATCAACAATTGACTTCACTGATGGTGGCCAATATCTTTTGAATTTGCTGGTAGCTCCCATTTGTATCCAATTAGAAGGAATTTTCTTTTCTATTGACTTTGGACATTCAAGTAGAAAAATCTCCTTACCACTGTCTCTGTAACACATTTCTTGACATTTATACTCCCGTCTGAATTGTCTCAAAAGGTCATTCAATTGGGATTCCAATCCAGTGACTTTGTCGTTACTCTCGTCGAATTCTGTTTCAACTCCTCTTTGAGGAATCAACAATCCATTGTGCATAGCCTCCACTCTGTCGAAGGCATCAGTCCATTCATCAACACATTTTTGAAACTTCAGTGGAAATTTACACAATATTCTCCCCAATGAACCGCCTAACTTCTCATATGCATCACCATAGTTTTCCTTTAAGACTTTGACTAATTGAGCAATCTCTTCGAATCCTTCGATGACCCTAACAAAATCTTTGATTTTCAAATATCCTGAATGTACTCTTGATAACAATCTCTCCAAATCTGGTAATTTGGACAATTTTGCTTCGATAACATATCTTAAATCGCCGTCATTGAGCAATAACTCAACTGAATCGAGCCTAGCTTCAATCTTTTCTTTCTCATATAAAGGATGAATAACCCAAGTTCTGAACAAACGTTTACCGAAAGGTGTTATCCCACGGTTCAAGACTTTAAACAAGGTACCTTTATCTGAATTATCAAAAGAGTTTCCAAATATTTCCAAGTTCTGCAACGTGACACCATCCAAAAACAATGAAGAGGCACTTTTGATAAAGTCATATCTGCTAATCTTGCCCATTGAAATTATTGATTGGTCCAATTTTAAGGATTTCAAATAGTAAAACAAACCACCAAAGGCATTGAATCCAGTAGGGTGTTTCTCGTAAAAATCTACCAAGAACTTTGGATATTTCGAGAGGTCATCCAAATTCTCAGCAGGGAAAAATTTCAGTCTTGTCAAGTTCTCAAATGTGGTATCGTAATCCCAAAACTCTTCAACCGGTTTTAAATAGTTCCAAAGGCAGCCAGGTGCTGAATTGAATTTTAATAATTTCAATGCCAATGGACAAACCTTGTTTCTCTCGACAATGATCTCTTTTGGTTTGATCTGAGCCAAGACCGTTTCCAACTTTGTGCACTCATTGTCGTCCTCAAACTCATTTAATTTGATGGATCCAGTAGCCGTGTCCACGAATGCAATTCCAAATATCTTCAGACCATCATCAGACTCAGATTCTTTTAAAGCTAAACAATAAGTGGCCATATCGTCTGTTAACATATTTTCGTCAGTCAAAGTTCCCACGGTCAAGACCGCTTCCAACTCCCTATGCACTACCGCATCTTTCTTCCCTGTTTTGTTAGACTTGTCCCTAATTGATTTGGCCAACATACTTTCCTTCTGGTCTACTTTTGCAACTTTGTAACCCTTTGCAATAAATGAAGAAGCCCAATAATCAAAGGACATCTCTGGAACACCAGCTAATCTCATGTTTGCCCTTCCTCCACCTGCCAATTTCAAATCAAAAAGATTGTGGGCTAAGTCCGCATCCTTCTCATATAACTCGTAAAATTTTCCCTTTTTAAAAAACACAATACAATCCCACATCTTTGACTTGATCTCCCAGTATTGTTTTTCAAAAGAAGTGAATTTGTTCCAAGCTGAAGGAGGAATGTAAAGAGTTCTTGGATCATAATCCGGATCACTTTCGAGTCTTTGGTCAGCATCTTTGACTGTCACAAGCCATTGATACCTTTCTTCATTTTCCTTTGTAAAAGATCTCTTAGCTGGTGTTGACGCATTTGAGGAAAATTTCTTCGGGGTTGGTCTAGATGGTGTTGTTATTGAAGAGCTCGTTCCAAATCGCTCTGAAAGATTGAAGCTCGAATCATTGATATCTTTTGACTTCTTTGGAGTTTTTTTCAGTTTGGTGTCGATGATGTCATCTGCTTCGATTGCAGCAGGCATTTCATCTTCCTCGTCCTCGGGAACAACATCCTTTTCCAAATCATCATCTTCGGGTTCACTTTCATGATCTGGTACAACAAAATCATCATCCTCAGGATCATCATTGTCCACCAAAACTCTTCTCTTTTTAGTGGGTACACCATCCTCATCTTCATCGTCATCATTATCGGACTCCACGTAGCTGACATTTCTTCTTACCGTACCTCGGCGACTCAGAACCTTAATGACTGGTGCTTCTTCGTCTTCTTCGTCAGATTCTTTTGATGATGCCTTTTGAGGAGACGAAGAGATAGTTGGCTTTTCTTTCTTAAAAGAGCTTTCAATCTCTGTACGGGGTTTGATACTTGATTTTGAAGAAGGATCCTTGTTTTCTTTGAACAGCTCACTGTAAGAGTCATCAGCTGAAGTGAACGAGTCACTACCATCAGCTAAATGAGATTTTCTTTCTTTGATGGGCGAGGATGGTTGTTGATTTTCACTTGATCTCGATGGTGAAGATGATTTCGCGGGGGAGCTTTTTTTGAAAAATGATAGCAATGACGATTGTTTCAATTTGGTGTGGCTTGAAACAGTTTCTTTCTTCATACTCTTCACGGGTGTAGTTTTTGCCGCCATTGTAGAAGTTGAATGATTGATATTTGAATGTTCAGTTGTTAATGGTATTGGAAACTAGATGAGAATAGAAAACACGATATCATAAATTTCCTTTAACAAAAATAAAAAAAAATTACGCACAACGCGTGTGTGCTAATGATATTGGAAAAAGACATGTTCAATCCCATAATTGTCACTACCACAATTACAAATACAAAATCGATTCCTTTATCTCGGCTTTCAGGCTGTCTCTTTCACATCTTCCATATTTGTGGAAAAGTTCACTTTACTGCTGGTTCAAACTACTCCCTCTGTTTCTCTAAGTACAAGTTATCTATACATCGTCGTGCATCAATTACATATATTTCTTATCATGCAACTGTTTGCACGCCGCTACAAAATCTGTCTAACAGTCTGCCTGCTTCCGAGGAGTGGGCGATTTGAAAAAAAAAGATAAGAAGTTGTGGGCGGCCACCACCCCATCAATACCAAATTACGAAGAACGAGACTCGAAGATGTCAATTGAAGAACCAGAGACATTCTCTCCCTTACATCCTACATTGTCTCCATCATTAATCAATGATCCAACCACTGCAACTGCTGGTATTGTTGCCAACGAAGTTTTGCATGATCGACTCAGTCTCAAAAGCGGGAAGTCAAACTATGGTACTTTCATCGATTCCGAACTTGGTAGTGGGGACGAACAAGAAATAACCGGTGATGCAGATGATGGCTTACACGGCTATGCTGTGTCAAATAAGGAGCTTTATTTCATTGTGTTATCGCTTGTCATGGGTGTTTTTCTCGCTTCTTTAGATGGCACTGTTGTGACAACTTTGTTGTCAACAATCTCTTCTGACTTGGATGCTTTGCCTAGAATCAGTTGGATTGCTACAGCCTATTTGTTATCTTGCTCACTGTTCCAGCCATTGTTCGGTAAACTCAGTGACATTTTCGGTAGAAAAGCCTTGTTAGTATTTTGCAATCTTGCTTTTATGATTGGATGTTTGATCTGCGGTATGTCACATTCTTTATGGCCTTTGGTTGCCGGTAGATTTATCTCAGGAATAGGCGGTGGGGGTATGACCTCGTTGCTGACCATTCTGATGTCAGATTTGGTACCATTGAGAGACAGAGGCTTATACCAAGGTATCACTAACTGTTTCTTTTCGCTAGGTACCATGTCTGGTGGATATCTCGGGGGTCTGATTTCAGACAAATTTGGCTGGAGGATGGTATTTTTGCTCCAGGCTCCATTGACATTGATTGCTGTATTTTTATTGCTAGCCTATTTCAAATTACCTGAAGGCTCACAGGGGTTGGGAGTGCAAGGTACAGATATTAGGGGAAAATTGAAAACAGTTGACGTTTTGGGAAGTACATTAATGGTTCTCTCGTTGACTGGAATAATGTTGGCCTCATCTTTGGGCGGTAGAGATATATCCTATGGAAGTGCTACATTTATTATATTGATTGCTGTGTCCTTGATATTGTTGTTTTTATTTGCTTACGTTGAGATGTACGTGGCTGACCAACCAACTATACCTGTTAGACTATTGGGCAACAGAACAGTATTAGCCTCCTCCTTGGCTAATTGGTTCTTCAGTATATCTGTATTTGCTTATGCCTACTATATTCCCATGTATTTCACGTCCGTGATGAATTTGTCGTCTACTCAGACTGGTTTGAGAATGATGCCCAACTGTTTCGGTGTATTTGGATCTCTAGGTGCTGGATGGTACATGAAAAAGACAGGAAAGTATTTAAAGTTTCATGTACTTGTCGATTCGATTTCAGTGTTTGGAGTTTTGAGAATTTGTTTCATCAACGATACTATTAGTACCTTCACTCAATACACTATCACATTTGTTCCTGGTATCGGATTCGCCTCAGTTTTGACAATCACCTTGTTGGCGTTGATCTCAGCTGTTGATCCGGAGCACCAGGCTTCTACTACATCGATTCAGTATGCTTTCAGATCTACAGGGTCGACATTAGGAGTTTCTATTGGCTCATCTGTGTTTCAAAAGTTGCTTTTGAGCTCTTTAACCTCGAAGGTCATAGCAGCCGGTGCGCTGAAAGGTATTGCAGATGAAGCTGTTGCTAAAGTTATCGATAAAGCGTTACATAATGCCGAGTATTTGAACTCTGGAGCACCTGAATGGAGCTTATCGGCTGTCAAGTTCAGTTACGATAAGTCATGTCGTGGTGTATTTTGGTTCAGTTTTATCTTCATCGTTATAGGATACTTAAGTGGTTGTTTCATGAAGGAGAACAAGCTTCACGCCACAATGAAGAGGACTTAGACGAACCTCGTAATTAGATCTCGATAAATGATTTTAACAAATGATTAGATACCAATATATTTATAATTTAATTATTATTTACTTAGATAAAATATTTTATTAATATTATTTTAATAGAATATAAACTATTAAAAATATAAATAAATAGAATATTCCGAAAGAGGGCTAACTATGGAAATTGTTAAAATCTGTCCTTGTATTTGATAAAAGCACCTATTGCTGGACGGAGTGAATGCTTGAGTCTATCAATCACTTACTTTCTTTGCGTTTCAAAGTGGAGGAAATTTGGTAAGCCATTCATTCTCAAGCCGCTTTCGCTCACTTTCCTTTCAAAAGGCTTTGCGCAAGAGCGTGGGGTTCTCTAGCCTCTTTTGGAATTGAAAAAAATCAAATCATAAATGGCAAACACGAGCAAATTTCCTGCAATACGAGCAAATATGAGCATTTATGGAGCAGTTATGCTGCCTTTTTGAATACCTTTTATTCAACTGTATATATGACTGGCGGTAGAATAGGCACCTATTTAAGTGGTGGCGTATACCACAATAAAAAAGTTTCGTTCCAACTTCCAACAAAACTAAAATGCTTCAATCTACCCTATTAACTCTCTTAGCAATTTTACCATCTGCTTACTGTCATTTCAGAATCCCTTTCCCTGGGGAAAGAAATGACACCAACTGGCCAACCCAAGAACAAGGTCCCTGTGGTGGTGCAGACGAGGTGGTTTTGCCAAGATTTTCTTGGAACCCAAAGGGATCACCGTTGGATGTTAAATTGTTACATCATTTGGCTGTTGGGGCAGTTTATTACTGTCCAGGAGATAATTGCCATGATTTTGAAGACTTCAATGTTACTTTGCTGAACACTTGGGATACGGTTGGAGCGGGAAACTTTTGTATACCATCTCTTGACATTCCTTTCGGCTTAGGTAGTGTAGGTACTATCCAGGTTGTCACAACCAGCCCCAATGAAGAAGTTGGCAAATATGAGGAATTCTTCAACTGTTTAGACATTGTGATCAGTGATGATGGCCCCATTTATAACGGAAGCGAATGCACGAATACTTCCTCAATGGATATCTCACCTTATAAGGTGAACAATTCAAGACTTTATAATGCAACAAGCATCACGATAATTGACGAGTACCAGCAATCAACAAAGACAGCTCCAACTTCATCATCAACTCTGAATGCAATGGCTGGTATGTCCATGGCTGGTATGTCCATGGGTGGGCTGTCGATGTCTACGCCGACGTCTTCAGTTTCTTCTATAGGTGGCAGCTCAATCTCTTTACTGGCATCGAGCTCAGCGGTTTTAGCTGCTTCAAACAGCTCGTCGGATGTCTCGTCATCTTCAGTTGGGTTGGCACCTAGTTTGAGATCACATACCTCTTATGGAGTGATTTCAATTTTGGCTGGCACACTATTGACGTGGTTGTGATCTATTTTGTAACAATAAATTGATATAAAACTGAGCTTTATATATAATTTACTGCGGATATAGATAGACTTCATAAAAAAAATTTTATACAAAGATGAATACATTACATTTACAGATGTTGTCGCTTTTTTAGAAGTCCCTCGGTGTTTGCTAATTCATTACAGTTTGCAGTTTCTATATATACTTTGTATAGTGATCTTTTGGTCCTTTTTGATGATGGCAAGTATGGTAGGTCGAAAATATGTGAGAAGGAAACACTGCAAAAATCAAAAACGAAATATATACATATATATTGAAATGTACATTTTCACTTGAGGTCTCTCAAAATCCGATACGTTTTTGCTTAATTGGAAACGCTTATTTTCCTCAATTTCTCATTTTTTATCCCACCCCTTGCTTTGAAATAAAATTTGGGGATCAAATTTTTATCTTGTCATGTAAGATGGAGCTACAAGGACGCTTGCGCTTTCGCCTGCGGCAGATGCCGTCACATGATATTATTCTCTTGAGAATCTTGTCAGACTCTCTTGTCAGGGTCTCTTGTGAGTTTGGTTTTAAACCTTAAAGTAGCAAATTTACCAGTTGCGGTGAATCATTGAAAGCCTGGTCGACTTCTCCTCAAGTCAAATGTTTTCGGAAAGGGGGGGCTGGCCATGAAATCTGACAGCCGAGATAACAAAAGTAGTGTGCATTTAATCAAATGTGCTACCGCTTATAGTGAAAACAGAAAGTATCACTTTTTTGCCTATTTTAGTACTGGGTATTAATTATTATTCATAGCAATTGGCATACTAATCCTATAATGGCAGAAGGGTGGTAAGATGATGAGCTGGCTTATTTTTTGCTATTTTCCATTGCTTTAGATATAAATTTATGCATGAATCCATGTGTTATACAAACACTGATTGCATTGTTCCTCAATTTGCTTGGTAACAGCAACGTTTTGAGGCAAAAAATCACATTCAAATACATCGCCATGAAAGCACTGTTGATTCTTCTTTCCTACTTGTCATTGGTAGCTGTCGGTGAAAATTTGAGCAATGAGAAAAATCTCAAACTTGATGAGTCCAAGGACCGGGGTTCTTTGGGAATGAAAGTGATGATTGAGTACAATCACAAAGCTGAGAATCAACTGAAGAGATATCCCACTTCATTTTTATCTCATGTAGTCAATTTAGAAGGTAGTCAATTGACAGACACATTAAAATTAGACAGTTCGAAAATGACATTCGAAGACTTGAGACAATACATCACAAAGGAGGTCACAGGTAAGGACTTGGTCAGTGCCATGATAACTGATGAAAACTTCAACAAGCCAATCAGTGACTATCCTGAGTATGTGTTGGAGAATGACATTGACGAGCAACTTTTGAAGCATTCAGCTCGTCACTTTTACAACCACAACAAATTGGTTAGCGCCATTCTCCCCTTCTATATTATGATTGGAATATTTGCATTGATTCTATTTGCAAACAGAAACAAATTTGACAATTACCAGCAATTGCAATTTTCACAGACAAGTAAAGTTGTGTTTTCATTTTTGATAGTCAGATTGTGCTACGACTTGCTATATCTTGCTTATTTGATGGCGTTCCAATTCTTTGGCAAATTTCACGAAAATAGTTTTTTGTACTACTTCTTTTTGATCTCTGATCAAGTGATGGGTCTAGTCGTATTCCATGCTTGTATCACTATGTTTGTTCAAGGTTACTTGACTCTATCTAATAATAAGAGTCTTTGGTATCACAAGGACTCTTTATTGATGACATTCTTATACTTTATGTCATTCACTTGCATTAGAATCTACTTGAGGGTCAAACACAGCGATAACAACAATGATTCGTTAACAAAATACGTTTTCAATTTGAACGATCAAACCTTGCAGTTAGGATATTTCATGATAATTTTGACATTTGCATTGAGACTGAATATCCTCTACTTGACACTTAAATCATTCCAAAGAACTTATCAGACCTCAAGCAAAAACTGGAAATTTTTGAATAGTTTCATCGTCATAGTTGTTGCATACTGCATGTCTGGTTACATCAAATTCCCAATTTTTTTCAAAATCAGTAGTTTGACTGAAGTTTTGAAAAATGAGTTGATAGGAGAAGGAGATATCGATTTTGTGACAGAAGCTGTATCTATCCCGGAGATTATCCAGATACTCACGTCATGCAGATTAATCTACATTTGGAGAGATGTCAGTTTGAAAAAGAAAGACCTGGAGTATAACTAGGCCTGAGCTGTTATAACTTGTGAGTTGGTTGAGCACGTCTTTTAATACACTTACAATGACGGAGAAAGTCACTACAGGTTCAGGCGTAGACAAGTCAGTAAAAAGATTCTAGACTTTGTTTCAGTAGAATTGTGTCATTTTAAATAATATAAACAATTTTGGGGTCCAAGGTACCTCACATAAACTTAAATCCTGTCTGCATCCATGTCGTTGAAAACAAGATGCAACTTTTTCATTCGTTCTTAATAACTCTCAGTACTGTCACAGATATGTCATCCATTTTGCCACCAGTAATGAAGACATCCTTCATCTCATTGACTTTTTCTATATACGGACTTATCACACTGCTATCCAAGGCACTTTCTTTTGCCTGATAGACAAAAAAATCTGCTAGTTCTTGCAAAGAACCCTCATTCGACACCAACTTGTCATATGTGAATCTTTCGATCTCTTCAAACCACAAGTTATCTACGAGCCCATCTGAACAAATGATGATGATGTCGTTTTCCAAGATTTTAAATGTTTCAAACCATGCCATCTCAGATGGTTTTTTTTTTGTGTAACTGTTAGTGCCAATTTGATAGGGGCAGAGGGCACTTTCCATCTGTGTTTCATTTTCATAACATATTCGACCATTTCTAAAGACAAACAATTTACAATCACCAATGCTAGAGACACGCAACAAGTCATCCATAATAATAGCCACTAACATCGTTGAAGATCCTTCAAGATGCTCATCGTTCATCAACCTCACCGTTCGAATGTAAGAATCATCTAACAATGACTTGATTTCATCTTCATTGATAATACGTGGTGAAATCTTGTTCTTGTACATCGTCAAATTGCGACTCATCGTTTCCAAATTCGACCTAGCCCATAATCCAGCATCTTTGTCCCTTCCCCACTCAGATATACCATCGGCACAGCCCAACATGCTTACAGAGCACAACATGGCATCGTCACCGGCCCGCACCGAAATAGTGTCGTTTGGAGATCCAACTGGCCTTCTTTTGGGCATCAATGCCAGTATTTGAGTATTCTCAGTCATATCTGTTAATGAGTCAATCATAGGTGCACGGCCATGATGCACGTAGGTCGAGTAATTGTATTCAAACTTGTATGTATCATGATATTTAAATCTAGGGTCCTTCAATTTTGATGAGGTGAGTGGTTTAGCCTTTTGCACCAGAACTTCTTTGCTCTTGTATACAGACTCGGTCAGCCCGTGGAGGTATCGCTTAGAGCAGTTTGCACAAATCCGACTATATATCAGTGGTCTCCCGAACATCTGCAGACTTGTCTTAATAAATATCGCGATATATTTCAATGTTGCAGGACTACTTTTGGATATGAAGTATAAAAAAGATACGAAAAAGCTCGAGTGAATGTTAGACCGTTACGTTTATGATTTGTAAGTCCTACTCGTTGCAAGCATTATCTTCTTCAACATTGATTTAAAGATCTGATACTTTAGTGTAGTAAAAAAAGATGTTTTTTCCAAAAAAAAAATTGTGTCACATTACAATTGAAATGCATTTTTTCCAAGGGGTTTCGCTACTCTCATCGATGACATTGGAGTAGTATATATGATCATAAAACCTCTATGAATTTCGTTTTTGGTGTTTACATGATACTTTTCCACTGAGATAGTGATAGTAGGATTGAGGCTTTCATTTCAAACTTCGAAGTAGGCGAATAACTATTATGATTGACTGATGTTGTAACTGGAAATCACATCTGGTATGGAAGCCGACGACTTAAATTAACCTAAAGTTCGCAGTTTCCATTTTCATGGTGTGAGTTAAAATGATAAGATTCTATCTCATGGTATCACTCAAATGGTATCACACTAACTCTGTATAAGCATTATCGCAAAGGTTTCCTTTTTGCAAAGAAACGAAAAAAAAAATGATTGGTTGGTTGCCTATTCTAGTAATATGCGCTGCTGATAAGAACTCTGACTAGAGAAGCTATATATATAATAGAGACTTCCAATCTCTTAATATCTAGCAATAACAACAACAACAACAACAACAATATAAACAACATACAGCATGCCATCAGTGGAAGTTATCAACGGGAACCTTCACAAATGTGTTGAGCCAAAGACTTATGACGACAATGTCAGAGCATTATACGATGAATTGAAAGACGTATCGGTGGATGTCACGTTTGATCCAAGAATACATCTTGCCTCTACTCCCGAGGACTTAAAGGAGTTGAAAACATACACATTAGAGGACTTTGGAATCACTCACGAGAGAGCTGTCAACAACTTTGCTCTGGCAGATCCATTCCCAATTTTTACCGAGGATGCCATCAAAATAATGAGAAAGGAGATTTTTCAAAGAGACACCTTTCTCAAATACGCTAGACGTGCAAACTTGTCTACTTCTGGTTTAGACATTCAAATTGGAGGATTTGCCAAAAAATCATGCCCATTTTTGCATGCCGCCAACACACATCTAAAGACAATGGAGTTGTTAAGTTCTATTATTGGTATGCCTGTGAAATGTATGTTTGAATACGAGGTTGGACACATCAATTTGGGCTTGAAATCTCAAGATCAAGCTGAAAAGGAGAAGGCTGAATCAGAACAGATCAAAGAGAAAACAAAGAGATTTTTGGAAGGAGATGCTGGAGCCGTCGATGCTGTGGTATCTTGGCACAATGACTCAAATCCTTACACTGCTGTCATCATGTTATCTCCAACCGACGAGATGGTTGGGGGTGAAACTGCAATCACTTTAGGCTCGGGTAAGATAATCACTGCTAAACAGATTCCAATGGGATATTGTGGTTTGATTCAAGCTGGAGCTATCAAACACTTAGCGTTGTTGCCATTCTGCGTCACTGAAAGATGTGCTATTGCTAATGCTATTGTTCCACTGGACCCGTTGGTGAAAGATGTCAACGTCATTTCATCTATCAAGCCTAGCGTATTGCACAGGAGTCGCTACAACGAATTTTATCCAGATTGGGTTGGTTACAGAATGGATACATTGGCTGCAAGGCTGCAACATTTGAAAGATATAACATATCAGAGAATGGAAAACGGTGAGAATTTCGATCAATTTGAAACCATTAGACAATTGAAAGATTTGGTCACTTATATCAACGGAACATTTCGTGAGTTTGAAGTGGTTGATGAAGGATTGGAGTCAGTCATTGAAGAAAAAGTGAGATTTGTATAATCTAAATAAATTCCTTATACGGCAGTAATGATATTCAATTCACGTCTTTTCTATTTCTTGTGTTTTTTTTTTTTCACTTTTGTGTGTGGAACGCGTCCTAAAATGATTTGATAAGTAAGATTTAAAGCTGGTGATTTGTTGCCTGATAAAATTTATTAGAGGTCTAGAGCAACAGTTACCTAACAATTCTTTCAGCTGTTTCATTTTTGTCATTCTTAGATCGCTTTGCTCCAATTTGTCACTTAGATTCCCCAAAAAAATTTAGATGTTTCTGTTGACAAACAATCTATAATACACCCATATCTGCGTTCCATCAATAACCATAAAAAAGCATGTATTTGGGGCCCACACAATTCGCTAAGGCATTTGAAGAGATTAAGGACACCTCACAATCTCATTCAACTTGCAAATTGGTGATATTTACAGCTTGTTTGAGTATAGATGCGATATGTGCTTCCAAAATCTTAACTACGCTTCTCAAGAAAAACTTAATATCGTTCCAATTGATCCCTATTGTTGGCTACAATGACTTGAAGATCAAGTTCTCTACCTTAGATTATGATATGACAAACGTGATACTACTAGGATGTGGAGCCATGATTGATTTGGAGAGCTTTCTAGCTTTGGAGGCTGCCGACTATATTGAGCAAAATGAAGACGAAACCAGAGTAAGGAGAAAGATCTACGTAATTGACGGTCACCGCCCTTGGAATCTTGACAATATTTTTGGATCACAAATTGTGACTTGTTTTGATGAGGGGATAATAGACGAGGAATTGACAGCTGAAAAGACCGCTTACAATGTATTGATAAACATCGATAGCGATGAAGAGTTGAGCGAGGAAGAAGATAATGAAATGGAGGAAATAAGGACCGATGATGACAATGATGACTTAGAGAGTGATGACGGACCACTTGAGAGAAAGAGAGAGTCCCCTTCTTCTTCGCAATCCAAGTCTAAAAGGAAAAAATTTGTTGATACTAATGAGAAAATAGTTGAAGATTATTACAGTGCAGGTACCACAGTGATTACATCAGTTGCGTTGCAAGTATACATTTTGCTTTCTATGATAGGGGAGACAAGTGTTGATTCGTTATGGTTGACAATTGTTGGGACAACGTCCTTGCTACAGCAATATCCAAAAATTTACGATCGAATATTTCCCGTCTTAAAAGATGAAGTACTGAGGTTAGAGTCTTCAGAAAAAGAACTTACGAGAACGTCGGACTCCAATCATTTAAGAATCGAGAAAGATTATGCGTTGTTCTTATTCCGACATTGGGATTTATATAACTCATTTTTTTATTCCAACTATGTGAACTCCAAACTCTTGTTATATACCAATGATGGTAAAAAGAATTTGAATAAGTTGTTTGCCAAAATGGGTATCTCATTGAACTCAGCTAATCAAAAATGGCTGTATTTAGACATCACTTTGAAAAAAAAATTACCCTCCATATTTGGCAAATACTTAAAGCTTTACGATTTGAAAGGTTTGATAAAAGATGGCTTCGTACGAAACTTTGGCTTCAAAGGTGATGCGTCGGCAAATGAATTTCTAGAGGCCTTGACTGCGTTGCTAGAGTATAATCATAGTGTTAAAAAGGCCTCTAAAGGTGAAAATGGTAATGTGGATAACGAAGAAGAAGATGAGGAAGAAGAAGAAGAAGAAGCAGATGACATATTAAAATTAATCCAAAAGCGAGAAGCCCAATATGTCACCAATTTTTGGAAATCCTTCGATGCTTTAAGTAACTTTGACATTATTCTCAAGGGACTCAAAATTGCTAAATGGCAACAGAAGTTGATCTTTGACAAAGGGTTTGAGATCTTTGAAAAAAGAATGATCAAGAATTTGAGAGTGTTTAGACTTGTGGTATTAAAAGATGACATGTTGACAAACAACTTGACATTGCAAAATGATTCGGACCAAGATTTGGAAAGTTTCAATGGAGCAAAATTTTTCCAAAATCCACTTATGTTGACAAAATTAGGAAACTGGCTCTTGGAATGTTGTTCTGAATTAGACAACAGTAACTTACCTTTGATCATAGCTTCTTTAGATGTTGAAACGGACACTTACTTAGTTTGTGGATTGTCCCCTTGGAAAACCAAAAAAAACCGTGATGACTCTATAGATCTCAATGACGTGGGATTCGATAAAAATGATGACTTGAGAATCAATAAGTTTTCATTGAGTTTCCAAAAAGTGGTTTCGAATAGTAATGTTGCGGCGAAAATAGATAGCTTTGAAGGAAGCGTAATTACTATCAAGAAAGATGATTTGTCGCCATTCCTCGAGAAGTTGTGTTCTATATGAGTGTTCTTAGATTTCCCTATATTATCAAATACGTATCTGAATGTCGAAATAAAATGCATAAGTGTCATGTCAAACTACAGCGAAATGGACAAATTCTTTGCCTTACTACTGAGCTCCTCTGATGTACATTTGTCGCAACAGCAATTGAAAAACCACTCCTGCAAAGTTGCTTGTCTCGTGGCAAAATCGGTTTCGGTTGTAGATCCGTAACTGATGTACATCTCGTCGCCTGCTTTAATATCCTTCAAAGCCACAAATAAAATGCTTGCCTTCTTTCTTATTTTTTTGATATTAGGTGAGCAAGAGTGATTGAATAGGGAGGCTGGCGGATACACACCAAACCCCAAATACTCTTGATACTCATCATTGATTTGCGGTGACCAGATCCCGAAAGCATTGCCATTCTCCTTTCCCAATGCAGATCTAACAAACTCGGTTGTTATGAACCGCTGAAATTCAAGCGGCATGACTAACTTCAGCACTTGAAATGTCTTGGTGTACGTTTCCAATAATTGAGGATACCTCATAACCTTCTCAAACTCATTGGATTGAAGTGCATCAAAATACACAATATCAGTGCTCGTTTTAAGATAAAGCTCATATATCAACGTGGACAAATACTTCAACTCATCGTAAACGGCTTCATCTATACCAGAAGGTAAGAATTTTTCTCGTCTAGTAAGCTTGCTGGGTAACTGCGATTCCCAGTTCTCCATCTTTATCCATTCCTCATCAATAAGCTCTTTAGTTAATGATTCGGGATAATGTGTCTCATTTTGAGGAACAGTCTTGAGTTTTTCTATTGCAAACAACGTATCCGTTAATAGACTAGACTTATCGTATTTCTTGAACTCATCAGCACATTCGGCTGAACAAAAATTGATATAGTATCTTCCCTTTTTAGACATGACCTTGAACTTCATTGTGCGGCCATTCTCATAGTTGAAACACCATGCACATACCTCCTTCTTGAATTCTCTGGTTATAGAAAAACCAAGTGGTCTACCACAACTCAACACAACTGAACCTTTGGAGATTTTTCTGGTAGCAAAGCATCCTCTTCCTCCATAAGCAGTATCAGCAATTTCAAACTCGTCTGATAAAGGGGGAAGTGGATGCTCGGCATTGGGCACTAATGCAGAATGAGTCTCAGACAGAGCCACTGGGGCAACACTAGATGGCATTTGTGTCTCTTGTTACCAGATTGAAGTACGTGATCTCGATACCCTCCGATGAGATAACAGATCTTATTTTTTTTTTTTTTTGTCTTTTCTTTTTTCTACAGCAAGTTTCTACGGCTCGTCTTTTCACCATATTAGGCATTCAAAAATGTGTTTCTATAAATTTGTCTCTATAAACTATAAACTGTTTCTTAATGGAAAACATTGCCAGTGGACCTGTAGTGAATGAAATTTTGCTTCACTTTCACAATCTAAATACCTCTTGAGTAACGGCCGAGACTCTCAACCTCAATCATCAATTAGGTGTGGTGAGGGGTTTTCAACCGAAACCCATAGCTTAATATCCTTTAAATCTTTCACTTCACCTGACCCCCCATACCTGCTCAATGAATTGTCTTGCTGGAGCAGAGTTTTTTTTGGTCTCCATCCCCAGAACTCCTGCTCTTCAACGGTCAAACCTTCGTCGCCTTGCATCACCACTTTGGAAATATACTTACCAATTACTGGCATAATCATAAAACTTCTCCCGGAATCTCCTGATCCTACTATGAGATTTTTGAAAATGGGATGTTCTGCCAATATGAGCTGTCTATCGGAGGAGTCGGTGCACCAGCAAATTTTTGTCTTTGCGAAAGCACGGTCTGCATATGATGGCATTGTATCTTTGAGATATTGTCTAACATCTGCAGCCGCCTCTAAAGGGATTTCATTCCTGTAAATTGGAATTGATTTTCCTTGTTCATTCACATTAGTATATCCGGGGAATTCATTGCAGATTTTTATCTCATTGTTCTCGTCCGGTTCAAAGAAAAAGCCCTTCTCCATATTATAAACCACGGGCAAATTTTTGAAGGCCTTAGCTTCCTCATCTGTTACCTTAATATGAACCAAGGTCCAGCATTTGCTTTCCAATTGACCCTGAAACTCTAAAAGTGAAATTACATTGGCCCCTGCTGTGATTACGAATTTATCAGCTGAATAGACCTTACCTGACTTCGCTTCAACGCTTTTGATATGATCACCACCTTTCGCATTAAGATTAACAATATCACCGTCATCCCCAAAGACAAATTGAACTCCAAGCCTTTTGCACTCATTGTAAGCCGAGATCAAAGTATTTTTTGCATGGAGCCACCCATTGTCGTCATCAAGCACATATCCTCTCCAATCCTTCATACTTCCATCCATTACAGGCAAATGTCTGTTGAACCCAGCTGGAGTATCAATATACTCATATTCCTTTAATTTTAGTGACTTCAACTGCTCTACCCTATTTTTTGTCCTCGCTAATGGCTCGTCGGAACAGGCAGCTATGATAAAGCCCACGGGGTGGTAGTGGTTCTTGAAAACAGGATCTGTCTTCCACAGCTTCAATGACTCCAATCTAATTCGCTCATCAGGATTTAAAGTTTCATCAGGTGAGTAGTACTCGTAGTCTAGTATCTTGTTGCTATCATCTCCGGCTGAAAATTTGGAGGGAACTTCATCCTTGTCGAGACAAGTGACATTAGTGTAGCCATTACGTGCAAGATTCAAGGCTGTCGATAGCCCAAATGTGCCAGCTCCGATAATGTATATGGAGGAAGCTGTGTGAATACTTGGACTCATAAACGCGTTAACTAGTTAATCAATCAGCTCTCAAATAGATAATAACAGTTCTAATTGATCATTTTGATAAGAGCTACGGCACTACAAGAAATTCTGGTAGCCCCAGTTTTGCTCTTATCAATTAAAAGAATTTGGCGTCTCATCACGTAAACAATAAACAATGTAAAGATACCGTCCCCTTCATTTTATAAAGCAACACAGCATGGAACAAGCGTCAATTCCTCTGTTGAAGTCATTCGCCCAACATAATGTACTCGAAATGCCTCACACAAGTGCATCGAAAGAGAATGGTTACTCTCCACTAAAGAAGTCTCCTCTACGGCACTCAGTGAGCGCCAATGATTCTTCTTCATCAAGATCATCTGACTCCGAATCCAAATCGTCGTCCCAATCATCCGTAGTGGTGGAAAACATCAAGGACAAAACAACCAAGCCAACTAGAATAAACAATACAACTAAAGCACCACTAAGGCTACTATCCCCAACTAGGGTGAATGTGAGAGATAGGCTGGGTGCTGCATTGAGGAAAAGTCCACAGCGGTTGAATGAGCTGACGAGAGAGTACACCGAGCTGCTGCATCAACCATCCATGAAAATTCCCAAATATGAATCAACTTCAGCTACGAAAATTTCCAGGTCAAATTTACACAAAATAGAGTCAGCTGATTTTGGAGCTAAGGCGGGTCCATCTACATCAAAATTGGCCAGACATGGCGATCCAGCAATTACAAAGATACCAACCACAAAGAGAATTTCCCGCCTCCCGTCCAAACATAAAATTTCTTCCCCTGTATCAAATTTAACGACTGGCTGTCTCAAATCGAGCCCCAAAATACCAAGAGTAAAGGGATCCCCATTTGCTTCAGACTCGCTGGTGAAGAAAGTAACATTTTCCCCGCATAGTGAAGTCATCATGGGTGCAGTTGAAAGTGTTGAAAAGGAGGATTTGGTTAATTCACAGGCAGAAGTTGACAAGGTGGGGGACTCCAGTCTCGATATCTTCAAGTCATCCAATATAATGGACTCAAGAGAAAAGATAATGAAGATACGATCGGAGTTCAACAAGGTCTCCAGAAAGAAAGACAGCTCTTCCGATGCTAATGTATCTATCACAAGTAGACTACAAAGACATGATGATGAGTTGAAAAGTTTAGAAGAAAAAGTCGACCTAATATTAAAAAATCAGCAGAAAATAATGGAAAAGCTAGGTGTTTTGAGTTGAGAGATGTTCTCATTTCATCTTCATGAGTTGGTCAATTTGCCATTTCACTAGACCAATGCAACTTCTTGCATCTTCTTCGCTGTCATGTTCACCTCCTTGGATCTTTTTACTCAAAAATTCAAATGTTATATCTTTCAAAGATCTCTTCTTCAATCCGTTACTGAACATTATGCTCGTATCTATCACCTTGTGATGAATTAACCTCATGACATTCAAATCGTTCTCTAAACTGTGACCAATTAATATGGTGTCCTTTTCGATATAGTGTGAAATCTCTTGTAAAAATGTGCTAAATTTTGGTGAGTTTTCTTCATCTATAGCCAGAACACCACTCCAGTAAGTATTCAAATCAACAATTCTTCCCTGGGGTTTGATAATTTTATCATAGACAGTCTTCTCTGTGAAGAAATCAACTACTGTTATACGGATGAGCTCAAATCCCATAGTTGTGTAACCCATCTCACAGTCCAATGCCACTGCCTTCAAAGTTTCCAGGGTCTTTGTGAACTCGTCTGTTGATATAAATGGGATTGCATTGTGAAGGGCCTCTGGTGTTTCTAGTTTGTAAACGTGGTATCTCGATCTTTTACAACCCTCACTTTCCCCGACGGGTTCATTGCAACATGGGTAATACTTAGAGTTAACGTCATTTGATGCATGGGATCCTGAAGTCTGTCTTGATAATGCAAACCTTTCTGGATGGTACAAACATTTTGTTCTTTTGAAAATTTTGGAGATATCGAAGTCCAGTCCACATCTGTCACATTTTGTTGTTGTTGCGGGCTCAAAATCGACTGGAATCTGAGGGATGTCAGTTATGTATCCATACTGATGAAGTTTTCTCTTGTCAGATATTAAGCTATAGAGTTTGTTCGTTTCATTTTCAGTTGAAGCTTGTTGTTCTCCTCGAGCCTTACTTGTGACAATTTCAGGATTTGCCATTTGATATATTTCACGCTTGATGATATTCTCGTATGTTCGACTCGTGGCTGATGACGCAATTTCAAACTCCTTTAAAACAGCATCTCGATTTGGGAATTGCAGCTGCAGCGACTGATAAAGGTGTTGGAACAAGGCAAGATATCGAAGTCTAATACTTGTTTGTGCTGGTGAAAAGGGTACCACCGGTTTGGGAACTAAGTCAATGTCTGAATCAATATTCGCTAAATTCGAAATCTCGTTCGCTTTTGTGTCCTCCTTTGATGTCTTCACTCCTCCAATAATTTTGGGTCTATCAGTAGCTGGAGTAAGCTTTTCATCTGTTCCTCCAATTGATCGTTTTGATGTTACTGAAGAAGATTGACTGCCAACAGATGTAGCAGCTGGCCTTTTTCTTGAATTCATATCAGCGAATGGAGAGCTTCTTTTAGGCTGGGGCTCCTCCGTTGCTGAGAAAGCAGCGTAGGTGCTCAAGGGTGAAGGAGATCGCTGTGTCTTGTTTGCTTCACCTGAGATACCAGTTGGCTTCAATTTTTTATCCACCAGCACCTGCGATGGTGTAACTTGTAGGGGAGTCTTTTCTCCTTCTGATGAAGATCTTCCGGAAAACTTTCGAAGCGTCTTGAGTGGAGTCAGATTTGTTGACGTGACAATCATTTTCGGTGTTGGAACTGGAGTTGAGTCATCATCTTCTTCAAATTCCTCTGGAACTTCCACGCCCTCGCCTCCAAGATCTTGTGTCAATCTGAGTCCCTTCAAGTAGGGGTCCTCAGCATCTCGAGCTGTAGAAGCATTTTTCGAGTCAGTGGGGAGAATATTCGAAAAGGATCTTTCAGGAACCAGACTAGCCTGGGTCTCATTGGGAAAAGGCGATGAAAGCTCTACAGCATGATGATTCTGTAGGTCTATCGATGAACGTTTGTACTTATCAAAACTTCTATGACGTTTGTTTAAAGTGTTTGGATTGACGAACGCTTGATACCTGTCCGTGTAGTCAGCTTTGTTGAAACTTGATTGAATGAGTTTTCTTTTGGCCTCTTCATCGGGGTGTGCAAATATGCAGTTCAAAGTTTCACAACGAATCTTCAGTTCAATTGAGGGACAGGTGATCTTTGAGAATAGCCCCGTCGATGGGAACATGGTGCATATTTTGATGTATCAAGTTTTAGGTATAGATCACTCAGTGAAGATACTGAAAGAAAAAAAGATTGGTCGTTTGTCGTGTTAAAATTTCGTATACCCACGCACCTCATCAATATTACAGATGTCTTCGTCGCTACAATTGAAGTTTTCAAGCAAGATTGATGCCAATCATATAGCGATCTCTCAGTTAGATTTTGGTGTTATCCGATCATCTTCTCCCCTCTGATTGACGTTTTTATGACAATTTTTCTCATGAGATTTATAAATTGTTAACATTGCAAAAATATACATTATATAAATTCAAAAAATCAAAGTAATTCGAAACATGAAAATTCTAAACGTTTAATAAGCATGTCTATATTCTTGTGTCTTATGGATTTTGACACCTAACTGATTGGCCCATTCCCAAGGTAACCCAGGGTTCTTTAAAATGTTTCTACCAACAAATGCAAAATCACACTCACCATTTTTCAACAAATTGTTAGCAAACTCACCATGTTCAAGCCCACCAACGACACCTACAAAGGCTCTATCGCCAACATGTTCCTTCAATTCTTTGGAAAACGGAACGTGGAAACCTTCATCGTGGCCCCTACGTTCTTGCTTAGAGCTATTTCCCCCAGAGGAACAATCAATGAGATCAATACCCATTGGGATAATCATATCTGCCAACTTTTTACTGTCTTCAATGCTCCAAGCCTTTGGATCATCTGGAACATTTTCACTTGCTGAGATTCTGATAAAAAGTGGCATGTCTTCTGGGATATTTGCACGAACTTCTGTGATGATTTCTTTTAAAAACCTAGTTCTATTTTCAAACGATCCACCATATTCGTCAGTTCTGAAGTTAGATGATTGTGACATGAATTCATTGATCAAATAACCGTGAGCACCATGGATTTCGATAAAATCAAACTTTGCGATCTCGACGGCTCTCTTAGCAGCAGCACCAAATTTTTTAACCATATCATGTATCTGATCAATTGTCATCTCCTTTGGTGTAAAGAGCAATTCTGAGTTGATACTTACTGGTGAAGGTGCAATAATTTCACCAGGCCATCCATTCTCGTCTTTATCGACACTTCTTCCAGAATCCCAAAACCAAGAAATGGTGCTAGCCTTTCTACCAGCATGAGCAATTTGGATACCGACTTTTTGACTTTGTGAATGAATTAGCTCGACTACCGGAGCCCAGGCTCTAGCATGGGTCTCACTCCAAATACCGGCATCTTCAGGTGATATTCTACCCTCGATAGATACAGCAGATGCTTCAACGACAATCAAACCGGACCCTCTTGTGGCAAAAGAAGCATAATGCTGTGAATGCCAAGGGGTGACTATACCATCGTGACACGAGTACATACACATTGGAGAGACTCCAATTCTATTTGGAAATGTGGTACCTCTAATCTTGAGTGGCTTGAATAACGGTGGGATCTCCTTCCCATCGGGTTGAGGGTCAACAGCAGTACCTGATGGGAAGGGCTGCTTTGGAACAAAGTATGGCATCCCATCAACACCTTCGCTAATGGCTTTTGGCATGGAAGAAATTTTAGACATCTTGATAATGTTTTGACTTTTTATTTTGGTTATTAAAATATATGATTCTATCAGGTATTTCTAATTGAATTATAAACTGAGAGAGTAATCAAGATAACCATTTGAAATTAATGATGGACCATCGCCGTTATATATAAAAAGGTCCATTATTTTATTAATAACATCTAGGATTGGCAATCTTACAACATATGCATATAATGTACTGTCAACAAGGTAAAAAATTACACTAGTTAATCTTTTTTCTGTCAATTTCTGAAAATTCGGGCACAATAACCAAGTTAGGTGCTCTTACAAATCACCACCGCTGTTAACGTTCAAATGGCGAAGTGATTATTTTGATTACGAAGCATAGCAATTTGTTATTGCACTTTTTTCTTTGTCATCTACAGAGCCAAGCAAAGAAACTACATCCGCCGCTCCCACTTTCTGGAAAATTAGTGTTCCTTACCTTTCCATCGTCATAATAGATTCGATTGCTATACTCAACTAAACCGCGCATTGTTAAAGTTCTCCTGTTAAGTGGACTGGTCCTTCAACCTTTCCGCCATCTATATCCGAAATCGGAGAGACAGAAAAGAAACGCAGCAAAGAGAACACGGATGAATATCACTAACAATAGTTGAAGAAAAGAAAAGTGATTAGATAAGCAGGGCTGATTGGTAGTGGAGTGAGTGGTTAACGTGAGCAGGAGCAACAACATGCATTGAGGTCTCTCCACTACTTTTAATAGGAGTATCGAATGCAGTAATTGATCAAAAAGACTAATTTTGTTATCTGTGAATGAAGAAGATGGAAAGTAAGTAAGTTCACCAACGAAGGTGTTACTGTTGTAAATGGAGATTAATACCAGAGTCATTCCCGTAATAAATTTACCCAAATAAAATACAGTCGTGTACTTTGTATCAAAAAGACCGATTGAATAAAAAGTTGGGGTTCGATCGATCGATTGAAAAGAGAAAACAGGAGGCTGATGACATATTTCTTTAAGGACCCAGACTCGCGTTGAATACATCATCAAATACAACGACCACATCACAGCCACTGATTGTTAATCTATAAAGCCAGCGACGATAGATACACAATCCAAGCATAATGGATTTCAACTTTAAGCCAGAATCAGGGTCAGCTATGTTGCTCACTCCGCCTGCGTCAATCAGTGCCGACAATAGCTCCTCATCATTATCACTTACTCCCAACAGTTCAGACGCTACACGAAACAAAATCATTAAGTCACCTCCCAAGCCCAATAAGTCTCTGCGGTCAAGGTTCGGCTGTGAAAGCTGCAAAAGTAAGAGGGTGAAGGTATGTTACCACCTCCAGAATCATTGATTTTTTATTTTTTTTTGCAGGGTCATGCAATTTTACTAACTGTATATTTCAGTGTGATGAAACTAGACCAAACTGTCATAGATGCAAGGAAAAAGGTATCAGATGTAACTATAAGATCACTTTGCAATTTAGGGAAGATCTAGAAAACAAAGGCAAAAAATTTGGTCGTGAGGGAGTTTGGGTGAAGAGAAAATCACAAGATACCGCCACAGAGTTAGCAGTAAAAAGTCGAACATCTCATTATCAAACGATAAGAAATGTGCAACTGCTAAAGTTTGTGAATTTCGTTTATCTGGATTTGCAACCACAGCGTTTGATTCCATCATTGCAATGTTCCATTATACCACAGGACATCTCCAACGATCAAATTTATGATAATCCAAGTTTGGGATTCGCTTTAAGTTATTACATTGAGTTTATCGCACCAATTTTTAATCCCATGACAGATAATTGTTGGCACTATATCGAGGAAGTGATGCTCCATGGAAGTAAATTACAAATGGAACGAGGTTTGCATTTAAATGCGTTGATTCAATACTCGCAGAATTACCAGCATCTATTTTATTTGATTTTAAGTTTGGGTTCCATATACTTATCTAAGTTTCATCCACAAAAACGTTACTGGTCTTCTCAAGCTCTGAATTTCAAAAATATCGGGATGCTTCTGTTAAAGGATAAAATGTGGGATGCTGAAGTTGGTATAGACCCTCATTTATCTACCGATCTAATACTAGCTTATGCTTTGTTGACTATGTATGACTTGGCCAACAATTGCAGTTACAGCTGGTCTTCACATTCGATGAAATGTAAAAAGATCAGAAGCTCCAAAAAATTCGCTGAGCCATCAAATGGTTTGGAGAAATCTTTGTTGGGTTTCGCTATGGAGTACCTTCATTTTCAAGATCTGATGGGGAGAACTGCCTGCAGAGCCACCAAAGAATTTGTTATACCAACAGAAAACAACGATGAACTGCTCGGTTTTGGAAAAGTTATATCCTGGATGGGTTGCGAGAGAAGTTTGATTGATGTGGTGAGTAACATCACGGATCTATCACTCGAACAACAAAAGAGGTCTATGAATGATTCTGATTACAAGCGTCAATGTGGATATATCAAACAACAATTGGATAAATTAAAATTACATTTAAATGTTGAGAATTCTGTGGTGGAGATAGGTGGATTGTACTCCGCAGAAAATAGTATTGGTATCGACAGTAGTGAACTCGTGGTTATTGATCCTTCGTTGGACATAGAACAATTTTGTTTCGTATTAGCCTGTGAGGTTAAAAACTTTGCTGCAGAGATATATTTTGAATGTTGTTTGTTAAACAAGGTACCGGAAGATGAAATCATCAGAATGAAGGTTCATAAAGTTAGCAAAGTCTTGAAGTTTATCATCCTTCAGCACGACTTCAAATGGCGCTCTACTTTATTATGGCCTGTTTACATCATCGGACTGGAAATTTCTGTACGCGACCCAGACTGTGAGAATTTGAGGTATGTGGTGTTGCAGATGTTAGACAAGTTAGAAACACATAGCTTGGGTAATGTTACCACTGCCAAAAGTGTCGTGATTGATATTTGGAAAAGGAGAGATTTACATGATGCTGAAGATAACAGCTTTAGATCGTCTGCAAAGTCAGACGCTTGGACTAGCGCTACAGAGAGGTATATTGGGTTCCGAAATGACTGGCAACAATTTGTATGCGATGAAAAATTGAATATCTCGTTAGCATGATCGTTAGCATGAGAAACTTTAAAAATAATATGGACGTGTATACTATATCAAATAACTATTTATTGACACTCTCACACTCGCAATCGTTTTCTGTTTCAGGAAGAAAGAAAAATTAGTCGGCGTCAATTGCCCATAGCTGACGGCTGTCAGTTCCCCTTTTGAGAAGGATTAGATCGGCGAGTGTTGCCATTTTGGAAAGATGGGCTCCACAAGGACAAAATTAAAAACTTTCTGGAGTGGCACTGAACTGAAGCTAAAGAAGAGTCACCTGGGGTTTGTTTGTTTGTTTGTTTGCCTTGGTGGAATAGAAAAATTTTTATTTGAATCAAATTTTCATCTCATCTGTTGAAATATAGATATCAAAGTATCTTGTAACTGTCATTTAGCTGTGATTCTTATTGAACCAGATTACCAAAAGAGTTGTTTCTACATCGGTTTTAGATAGGAAAGAAAAAATCAAAAAAAAAAAATCGATAGTGATTAGCAAGAAAGATGAATTACCGCGAATACCAACAAGTCATGAAGCTTTCTGTGAACAGCAAAAAGGAGTCTGCTTCTCCATCTTCCACACCGTCTATCACAAGTGCAACTGGAACGCGCATCTCATCACCGCTCAGTTCTCCATTGTCCTCTCCGAGATTGGCTCCACATTGTTCCCAATCAGGCATCACTATGTGCGATAACAATAAGAGCAGTAATTACAAAATACAAAAAAAACCAAAGATCACACGATCCAAGAGTGGATGCCTTTGCTGCAGGCGAAGACGTAAGAAATGTGATGAAGTGCACCCAAAATGTGGCGGTTGTACCAGAAATTTTTTGGACTGCTGCTGGCCAGCTACAATTAATCAGCTGCAACATCAACACTTAGCGGATCATAGTCAGCAACAACAATCCCTGCAACAACTGCAATCAGGCTCTACTACAGATGATGAACTTCCAAAGATTACAGCTCTGTTCAGTTTGAACAATAATGTCATGGTAATACAAGATGAACATTTGGTGACGCAGACAAGTAAAGAAGAAAGTGGTGACAACAACTTTATCATCACTCTGATCAAGACAAGCTCGGTAAATCACATCATGAGAGAGCATTTTGTAGAGTTCCCGAAGGCCATCACTATCAGTTCATTGTTGAATTAATAGTTCTTTTCGGGTTGGTCATATTTTTGCATTTTAATGAATCCGGTTTTGTTGCTACGTTTTTTTTTTTTTTTCATTCTTGCTTATTTATTCAATTGGGTAAGGTCGTCGGCGACCATCTGGTACCAATTAGGAGCTCTACAGTTGGAAATTGGTGCTTTTGCTGAAGCAATTCTTCGACGTCATTTTTTGAAAGATATTTCAACTAGATTTTAAAAGTTTTCTCCATATCTATTTAATAAAAAGTGTAAGCTTTATTTCCATCTCCATTTTATGTATCGCTCTGCTCATCACAATTTTCTTTTCAAATTGAAGTGAACGGCTTTTGCTTGTTGGTACATCAGCAATCCACTTTCACCCAACTCTCTACCGAAACCACTCATTTTAACACCACCAAATGGAGCTCTGAAATCTGATGCATTTGTCGAGTTGATCCAAACTTGTCCACTTTGTACTCTTTTGGCAAATTCGTGAGCTCTACCAATACTCTCTGTGAAAATGGCTGCACCTAAACCATATTTTGTGTCATTAGCCAACTTTAGGGCCTCTTCATCGCTTGTAAATTTTGAGACTGTTACCACCGGTCCAAAGATCTCTTCCTTCACAATTGTATCTGTTTGCTTGACATCCACAAAGATTGTTGGCTCAACGTAGGCACCATCTTTAGGAAAGTTCAGCGGCAGCTTACCTCCTAAGATAACTTTTCCTCCTTCTTTCTTTCCCATGGCGATATAGTTCAATATCCTCTCTTGTTGAGTCTTAGAGACTTGTGGGCCAATTTGTGTGGTTTTACCGAATGGATCACCTGGGACGTAGTTTTCCTCGACGTATGTCTTCAACTTTGCAACAAATGAATCATAAACTTTTTCTTGAACATAAATCCTGGATGTGGCGATGCAAATTTGACCCATATTATACATGATTCCAAACGCAGCCCATTTGACCAGCTCGTCAATGTCGCTATCTTCCATTATGATCAATGGAGACTTGCCCCCACATTCCATTGTAACAGCCTTCAAATTTGCAGCAGCTAATTTTTGAATGGATTGTCCTACCAGAGTTGATCCAGTGAACGATACTTTGTCAATGTCCATGTGTGCAGCGATAGCTGCACCAGCTGTCTGTCCCAAACCAGTAACAACATTGAAAGCTCCAGGAGGGAACCCTGCCTCAACCACTAACTCTGCAAACTTCAATAGCGACAACGGAGTGTTCTCGGCACTTTTCATGACTATGGTGTTACCTGCAGCCAACGCTGGAGCAATTTTCCAGGAAGCCATACATATGGGATAATTCCATGGAATTATTTGACCACAGACTCCATAAGGAATGTAGTCGTAGTAAACAAATTTGGAGTCATCGGTTGGTACCGTCTTACCATGACTCTTGTCTGCGTAACCGGCATAGTATCTGAAAGTGCTAACTGAATAATCGACGTCGTAAATGGAGTTTGTATACCTTGGTTTACCTGAATCATAAGTCTCAATATCCGCTATCAAATCTCTATTTCGTTCCAACAAATCAGCTAGTTTAAACATCATCTTACCCTTTTCAGTCCCTGATATAGATGACCAAGTTTCTTCAAAGCATTTTCTAGCAGCCTTGACAGCAACGTCCACATCCTTAGCATTACCCGAGTAAATAGTACAGATCTTTTCTCCAGTAGAGGGATCTGTAGAGGTGATTGTCTCCTCGTCTATCGATTTGACAAATTCGTTATTGATGAACAACCCAGTTGGTTGCTGGTATTTTTGTCTCGTTGGGAGGGTGACTGTAACTTCCAAATCTAATGTCATCTTATTGAATACGTTACAAGTAGGAAGAGTGGAGTAGTTCTATTGATAACAGCTGCTGATGTTTTACTCGATAGACTTGTGATGAGGATGATATGTCCATATTTAATAAAAATTCATTTTCCAACCGCTGTAATCTGTAGCCATCCATCTCGCATCGAAAAATTCCGCGATAACAAATTTATTTTTAATCTTACACAAGCTTGAAATTCTTAAGCGGAAAAAAAAAATTTAGGAACATGATTCACACTTACACGCATAAACAAACGATATACATTTATATATCAAAACGAGATCAGCTCTACTTCTTCTCTGTCAAACAACACATTGAAGCTCTTATAGCCGTCTTCACCCTTCTCGAGCTTCTCTTTATCTTCTCTTGACCAACTTCTTTGTAGTATACCCAACACGTTTAGCCCAAAATTGCTGCACAACAAGTCAGACAAATCAACCAAAATCTTGGTCACGAATTGCTTGTCATCTTCAGTGACACATGCAGCACCAGCGATAAATAAGCCCAATACACAGAGACACAGCGAATGGTCATCATTAGGTATGTTTTTCGTTTCTTGCAATATGCATCTGAGACTCTCTTGTACCAGGGGGAACGTGGCTGGTAACGAAGGATTCACCAACTTTTGAAACAAGATCTTGCTAGCTTGGAACATTATAAAACTGATTGATAAACTGGTCTTGAGGTTTTTTTGATTTCCAGCAAATTCAGTCACCTCTATATTTGCTTGAAGGCTGGACTTGAGGCTATCAATACTAGCTTTCATCGAGGTGATCAATCTCCAAAACAAGTCTTCAGGAACGTGATTTGAGTCAAGTGGATCAACACAGTAATGGAACCTCAATAACCAGACAAGTTTAGCAATCACCTCGAACTCTGCAGAGGAAGAACCTAAGATTGGATTATTCATCCAAGGAACTGCCACGTCATTGTATATTGGAGCTTTAAGCCAAGCTGACATCTCGGGAAACACAGCGTATGGCGAAGGCAACTTAATCAAACTCTCATATGAGCAAGTGTATAACACAATGCAATAATTGAAAATAAAGCTCTCCACTAAAGTTCTCTCAGTGGGTGTGACTTTAAATTGAGATTCCTCCCCAATGCTAATCTCATCATCTGATGAAGACAACTCTATACTTTTCAACTCATTAAGTTTTCTGCGTTCACGTTCGCCTATTATCTTATAAGCAGCGACTAAATGCAGAGCACAGCGTGACCCATTGTACCCTGAAGCTCGATCTCGCAAACATAGGGCTAATATCGCCGCAAGGAACCAGTCCTCGGTACCATCCACAGTTTTTTTCGAAATCTCATTGCTTATCATTTGCACACTCTTGTTATATCTTGCAATTGAGATCTTTTCATAATCAGGATACTTGTAGGCTAGTTGCGAAGCACCACAACTGAAGTAAACTTCTCTCAAAATTTCTGACTGCGAAGCCAACGGGGTCCATATTTCTTTCGGTGCCAACCTTGGATGAGAATATGAGGGAGATACCGAGGGCATGAAACGGTGAATGAAATTGAAATACAACTCAGACTCGAGCTCGCTCATGTGGACATTCGGCACCCATTGAGAGTGACTAGAAAGAATTGATGATGGAGAGACACTGAAAAATTGAGAAAAATCAAGAGAATCATCTGACAAGAGATCGCTCGAAGGCGATGAAACTGTGAGAGTATTGAATTCATCTGTTTTGTTCTGTGAGGCAATCTCATTTTCGTTGACAAATACCACTGCTTCACTTTTCTCTTCGCTTTCACTGGGGCTGAACAATACATCCTCTGTCTGAATCTCGAAATCTCTGGGTAAGATTTGATTGGGGTATGATGGGTAAACACATTTCAAATAGTTTCTCTTGCAGCCAGAACAACTGGGCTGCTTCTCATCACATTTCTTCTTTCTTTTTCGACAACAAAAACAACCTGACTTGACTCTAACAGTTGCAGGACCCCTTGATGGCTTAGTAACTCTTGCAGAGGACACAGATGATATGGAAGTGGAGGTCATCATGCCAACTCCTGTCAGCAGTAGAAGAGTCTCTTGCTTGATTGGAGTTTCATTCTTTAAATCACTTGAGGGAGGTTCACCTTTGCTGATTATTTGACGGTATTCTGATGCCATGAAATTGCTATTCACAGAATTGGTGAAGTTGGACTGGTTTGATATACTTGTTTACGATCAGTTGTCAAATTATGTATATGGATCACCATTCATCGTCTTCGATAACTGCAGGAGAGATTGAGAAAATCACTATGGTTGAAACACTAATAGGAGCAACACAATGTGACAATTTGATGGAGAGAATTTCTTTCGTTTACCTTGTTTTCAACAACAATAACAAAAGCAGCTAGTGAGATCTGTTATCCCAACAAAAACTGGTAATATCATTATTTTGTACATGATACTCCTCACTCTAATTTTGGACCAATAAAATTGCTTTCCGCCCAACGGCCTCATAAGGCTTTAGTGGTAGTTTGTTTTGAGAGAAATTGTCCACGATTAGAAAAACTCGCAGCCCTCGATTTAGAGCATGGGACCTTTCATCCCCTTTGTAAGCTAAGCCAAAGCCCATTGCACCCCATGGAGGAGCATCTTGGGCTTATTTATGGCTTACCTTCTTGAGCCAAGGGTTATCAACTAAACAGGATTTTTGGGGTTGGTCATGGACCCTTCAAAAAATGACGTTGGCAAAACATAACACAAGGGTTCATATTTCAGCAACAGGTTGAACGTGGTTCAATTTAGATTGTTTCAATCTAAAATTGCTCCAAGATGAATCAGCCTCAGCACAAAGATGTAAGCAACAATGTGTGCATGTCCGAAACAATTCTCTTCATCTCATCTCATAATTTTATTTTCTAGGAACAGATGGAGAATCAAGATGAGAAAAAAAAACTCAAAATTTTCATATAGGAAAAGGCAAGTGAGTGAATAAGATAGATGATGGCTTCAGCTCATAACAAGTACGAATTATCTGATGATGACGAAGAAGGGTCAGTGTCACAGTCATTATCAACATCTTTTTTGGGTTATATAGACGCCCCGGTCACAGATGACGACACACCAACGGCGGTGGATTCATTTGTTGGTGGTTTACCTGTTTGGTTCCATGAGGATTCTCCACCACCTTCGGAATTGCTATTATGTAAAGTATGCAACTCTCCAATGGCACTACTATCACAATCTTTTGCTCCCTTGGAGGATGCATTGTATGACAGGATTATATATGTGCTCGGTTGTCAAACAGCAACATGTAGAAGGCAGAAAGGGTCGGTAAGAGCTATAAGGGCAGTTCAAAAAGATCCAATAAAGATGCGTCAGCTCGAGAAGGAGAGAGATGATCTGCTGCAACAGCAATTAAATGAGAAGTCAAAGTTGGAAGAGCAGATGAATTTCAAAGTGGAGGCAACAAAAAATTTGTTCAGTGCCGAGAGCTCAACATCAAATCCATTTAGTGTGGTGAGTTCCACAGATAACCCATTTTCTGCAAATCCCTTCGATGGTGCAAATTCGAAGCTGAGTGCAAGTCTGACAAAAACTGCTGTCTCTTCGAAGCCAACTTTTGCATCTGTCGCTCAAAAGGCAGCCAACAAAGCAACACGACCTGAAAAAACCACAAAGAACGAAAAGGCGAAACTAAAGCAATTTCCTGGATACTTCATATATGTTCAAGAGGAAGAACGCAAGAAAAACAAACAAAAGAAAGATGACGTTAAAATGACGACAAATATTGAAGAGCTCGATTCTTCTGTGTTGGATACTGATTTCGAGGAGCTGGACACCTCATCCAGATCCAAGTCTGCTACGTCTGAAAATCCTGAATCTCTTAGAATAGCTTCTATGTTGGACGATCCCGTGTTTGGTAGATTCTCAGAGATAATTTCGTACAACTCACATCAAGTCTTGAGATATGATTTGGGAGGATTACCATTATTATACTCTTCCAAAGATGATATCTACCCATTGTTTGTCAATAAAGAAAACCAGTTAAGGGTACCTAATCCAGGATACAATCCTTCTTCAAAGCGACAATTTGAACTACAGTTGATGCCAAAGTTGATATTAGATTTGGAAAAGAACAATACAGATATTTTGAATGGCATGGAATGGGGTACTATAATAGTTTGCACAGACGTTGAAGATGACATGCCGAAATTGGATTCGAACCATGTGGGATATGTGGAGGAGTGGTGTGGTGTACAATGGGAAGAAGAAGTTAGAAGATAGTCTGATAGATTTAGCTCTCTACAATATAGACTTAAGTTATTATATACAGTGATAATGATTATAAAAGGTCGTAATCATCATTATAGATATTAATTATATTACAAGTATCTCTTGACTCTTTCCTCTTCGAAAACCTCTATGACATCGTTCTCCTGGAAATCTTCCCAATTTTTGAATGAGATACCACAATCTCCACCTTTTTTAATCTCATCTACTTCATCCTTCTCCCTCTTCAAGGAATCAAACTCACCTCTCCAAATCTCCTGGCCCTTTCTCATCACTTTCACTTTCGAGTTTCTCTTCAAATTACCATCTTCCACTCTACAACCAGCTACTTTGACTTTGTTTCTCTTGACAGTTATTTCGAACACCTGTCTAATCAACAGTTTGGCTTTTATCTTTGTCTCAAAAATCGGTGGTAATTTTGAAGTCAATTCCTCAATGACATCTTCAATTAAGTGATAAATGACTGTAAACTCTTTCAATTGAACTCCAGTCTTGGCGGCCAAATTGCCAACATCTTTTGGAATCTTGACATTAAAACAGAGAATACTTGCACCAGATGCAGCAGCTCTTTCAACATCCGACTCGGTTGGTAAACCAACTTCATCGTACAAGACATTAACGCCAACTTCTTCATTCCCTAGTCCGGCAATACTCTCCACGATAGCCTCTGAAGATCCACTGACATCAGCCTTCACTATGTAATTCACTTTAGTTGCTTCTTTGACATCCTCTTTGGTGAGCTCAGAATATTCAATGCTATCCTTGACATCATCGAGGCTCAAGCCTAATCTACTCAATTCGTCCAACTTCTCTCTGCGTTTGGCTAACTGAAGCTCTTTCATTCTCACCTCATTCAAACTGTCGACATCCTTGGCAGCTTTTATCTTTTCTTCTCTGTCCAATCTGTTGCTGACTACTTTCTTAGCAAAGCTCTCATCTTTTGCCTGAATGGCAAAGTCACCAGCTTCTGGAAGTTCTTTCCAACCAACAATCTCTACTGGAGTTGACGGACCAGCAATTTGAATTCTTGCCCCATATTCGTTAGCCATGCTTTTCACTTTACAATAGGTGGTACCTGCAACAACAACCATTCCCTTTTTTAACGTACCTCTAGTGACTAAAAAAGTAGCAACACTACCCATTCCCTTCTTCATCTGAGACTCAATGACCCAACCTTCAACGGGAATATTCTTGTCTTCCAGCTTCAAATCCTGTACTTCAGCCAAGGCCACAATGGCTTCTTCCAAATCTTCCATTCCCAACCCGGTTTTACCACTCACCTTGACTGTTTGTATCTCTCCTCCGTAATCTTCAACATCAACTTCGTTGGCAGCTAAATCAGCAACAACTTTGGCCGGATTGGCCTGGGATTTATCACACTTGTTGATCGCTACGATCATCTGAACCCCAGCATTCTTCGCATGCTTGATGGCTTCTTTAGTTTGAGGCATGACTGAATCGTCTGCTGCCACTACTAACACTACAATGTCGGTGATATTAGCACCACGCTCTCGCATCTTCAAAAATGCAGAATGGCCCGGCGTGTCCAAAAATGTGATCATCTTCTTCGATTTGGGCGTTCTGACGCTGAAGGCCCCGATGTGTTGAGTTATACCACCAAACTCTTGATCCACAATAGATGACTTTCTTAAAAAATCCAAAATGGTAGTCTTACCATGATCAACGTGGCCCATGATGGTGACTATAGGGGCCCTGGGTTTTAAGGCGGTATTGTCACTGGAGACTGGGGATGGGAACAAATCAGCACCATTGTTATCGTCAACAGACACCTCATAACCATACTCATCAGCGATCAACGCTGCGGTCTCATTGTCCAAGATGTGGTTGTACGCCATGTTTTCAAATCCCAACTCCTGCAATTTCACTAACAAGGTGCTCGTTCTCACTTTTAAAATAGTGGCCAAGTTGGCAACGGAGAGAAATCCAGGAATGGTGATCTTGATCTTTGATTTTGGTTTCTTCACCGCTGGTCCTTTCATCTTCGGTACCTGTGACGACCCATCACTTTGCTGCAGACTAGCAGATTTGTTGTATTTGAATCCCCTTTGACTGAACAGTGGGCCTTGATGTGACAGACGGCGGCTGGAACTATCTGTGGCCTGTTGTTTCGAGACTTTCTTCTCTTCAGAAACATTCCCGTTTGTCTGTTGTTTAGGAAGCCCTTGCAACTTCTTAAATGGGGACCGGATGGGCGGATCTTCTAGCCCAGGTGACAGCGACTTTCTTGAAGAAATGGCATCCTCTGCTGATTTTTTATCCACCTTGCTGCTCACTTCATCATCAGATTTGACATTTGATGTTT
Organism: Nakazawaea populi; assembly: GCA_030557235.1. Classification (NCBI taxonomy): domain Eukaryota; kingdom Fungi; phylum Ascomycota; class Pichiomycetes; order Alaninales; family Pachysolenaceae; genus Nakazawaea; species Nakazawaea populi. The sequence continues at coordinate 135,415 of JAKTVN010000001.1, forward strand.
CAGTAGTTTCGACAGCTTTCTTGACTTGAAATCTCGAGGCACCTCTCCTCCTCGATTCCACGAGCAAACCTGAAGTGGCTGATGTGGTAAATCGCCTTGCATGAAGACCAGCTAAAAGGCTTTTACAAGAGATAGGTATCATCACGACTCTGACTCGAATCTAAACAGGAGCTCTCTTGTCTTGAACATAAATCAAAAAAACACAACTTTTTTTCATTCGATGCAGAATTTTCCCTTCTTTACTTCGATGAGGGCCGATAACTAGAGAACCCCCCCACTTCTATAGTAACTACTTCTACATAATGTCACTTAAGATGCAATTTTTGTTATTTTTTATCTATATATCCAATTGATAATATGCGTCGTAAAATCTCCTCGAAAGCCACTCTACTTCTTTGGTCATCTAGCTTGTTTTTTTTAAAAAAATTGTTGTTGTACAAAATTATGAATGCAAAATGTTGGTATCATGGATTTTCCTTATGAGGTTATCGATTTGTTCGAAGTTGGAATCCTTCATGGCGAATGATTTATGCTTAGCAGAATTGATATGCTGATTAAAAGATTCATATTTGAGTCTGCAGCTCTCACAATAACCTGCAGTACTGGGTTCTTCTCTCTTCTTTTTGAATGGTTTGATATCCAGTTTTTCTTGTCCTGTTTCGTTTTCTTTTTTGTTCAACCCAGCGACGCCACTAACATTACCACCTTGGAATTTCGTTTCCTCTCTCTTTCTCTTCAAGTCAATGACTTCGTTCAACGAAGCAGTCTTGTTAGCTCGCGTGACTTTTCTATTCAAGTTTTTGAAACTCTTAGTAAGAACTTCGGCCCTCGAAGGTGCTAAACCATTGTTACCAAAATCCTGTTGTGACTGGTTGCGTGACATGGCTGTAGACTGATTGTTCATACCTGAAGCCTGAATCTCGAAGAATCGGGTATTTTGGTTAAAGTTTGAGTAACTCGATTGAAAAACGGTGTTATCGTTAACATTACTATCACGATTAATGTGGATTTCATTATTGATTGCCTTTACCAGCGGTGCTAATTTTTTTGTCGGCGTAACAGGCCTAAATATTGGTGCAGGAGGAGCAGCCATCAAAGATACCTGAGTATCTTTCGCTGTTGGTGTAGCACTAATTGTAAGTTCGTTATTATCCGATGTGATATTATCATTTGGAGAGCAACATGAGGATGATGACGACTTGTAAAAACTTTCGTCAATATCTGAATCTGAATCATCACTTTCAGTGTAAGACCTCTTCTTCTTGATTTTTGACAGTTTGATCAATTTTTGTCTAAATTCCTTATTATCTTCAAAAAATTTCAATCTCTGTAATCTTTTCTTTGTCGAGTTGTCGCTGGGCGGATCATCTTGGAATGGGCATCTTCCATTTGTAGAGGCATATAGTTGCGGAAATTCAGCACTGTCTTCATCTTGATTGTTTTTGCATGTCCACTCCCTTACCGCGACAGGTCTGTATACTTGTCTGAGGTCATAACAATAAAAGTATAAACCTCTAAAATAATGGAAGTCATCACGTTTCAGAGTGAAGTCTCTATCTATAGGTCCATGTAACCTCTCCTGTGTCAACAACACAGAAAGGTCCTGTGTCTGATTTGCTTTGATTTGTGCAGTAGGTTCACCCAAGTTTTTTAAAAACCGAAACACCTTCTCATAAGACCAGACTTTTAAGCCATTGGCACGAGCACTGTGGAAAACGTGGCCCAGCCTGTACTCCATCCTTGGGTCATAAAGCTTTCTAGTGATGATTATCGTCACATCGCTATCAAAAAATGATGATATGGTGGCTCCTAGTTGTTTCAAAGCTTGTTTCAGTTTTTCTGTCTCCAGTCTGAAATTAATATTGTTGCCGTCATCGCCGTAAAAGTATATGACACTTTCCTTCATCGTTCTCCTCCAAATTGCTTGCCATTCCTTGAATTCTTCCCCTTCTAAAAGTGGGCGTCTTTTCAGTGCAGTTGGTATAACTTCTCTCTGGGGTTGTTGCTCTTGTTGTTGTTGTTGTTGTTGATGGTATTGAGCAGCCAACTTGGATAATGTGCCAGACGGTGTTGGCCTCAGTCTTCTGAGACATGATAGATCATTAGTCTGGTCCCTCAATGGGACTCTGGCATGGCTATCCATCTGATGGTTGTTGTGCTTGCTATAGCTGTTCCCTTTTTCACCCTTGTCTTTGATGGCTTCCTCTTCTTCTTCTTCTTCTTTGTGTGTTTTTCCCACGCGCTAAAAAAATATCTCAAGAATTTCCCAAACAAGCAGAAACACGAAGAACTATTGGCAGACACATACAGACCGTGTCAGTAACTCATCACAACAGAATTTTTAACTACAAAACAGACGATGTTAAACACATATAGATATGCAAAGAAGATCAGCAACAAGTATAGATAGATAGCATGCTCCACTCTCAGAACATATCCAAGGTTTTGAGCCAACTACTTCTGCCAGTACATATACAGCAACTGGAATCATCTGAGGTATACCCTTCATCACTGTCTCTTCTATCACCCTCCGGGCAACCTCTATGTTCAGTATTCAGTGATAAGGCGGCTATACTGCAACTACAGACAAGTGAAAACTCGGTTATCTCATTAGATCTGGTAGAAAATGTAAAGATATACTCGTTGGTGCTGTCCAGCAATTTTAACCATGAATTGCCGTGGGAAATTCTCGAGTTGGATAACCAGACATATTTGATTTTGCACAAGTTTGCGATAGAGAACGGCCACTTAATATTGATGATGGTGTGCAGTGACAAAATTTCAAAAAAGTTGAGCAAAAGAAGAGTAGATATGCTGTGTGATGTGCTTGCAGAAGGTTTGAAAGGTTACCACTTCGACTAATCTATTCTCAAACATGAAACAGTGTACGGAATTGTGTTTTCGTCATATTATTAATTCTTGTGCTATTAGGTTGCAATTTATTAGGAACTGTTTGCTATAGACATCGTGCAAATGGAGTACAGTTGGTCCAATATTATTGTTGTCAATGGAACCTGGAATATGGTATTGTCTCCTTTTGATAGATGATGTTCATAAAAGCTTAGATGCAAAATTTCACCCATGGTGCGTTTGATTCTATGAGCGGTGTAAATTGAAAAAGCTTTCAAAATGTGCTTGTTTTGAAGTAAAAGATGCTTGCTTTGTTGATGTCAAATTACTGTTACGACTAATGGTAATGAGAGCCCTTAACTTGATCAGATAATATTGGATCAGACTACAAGGAAAAGGCGAGCGATCACAAATGACAGCCAAAGGTTCCCCATGGCTTTAATCAAAAGTTTCTAATACTGATGGTTAATAAATAGTGATTATTAATGTATATAATCCAGCTGCAAAATTGCAAACTTGGACACAATTATAGATGAAGAGAAGCTTGGTAAGAGCATCAAAATCGCAGAAATATCAGACTCCAAATAGTTAAAAAAAATAAGAAACTGAAGATCTATGAAAGCACTTATTGACATAATCTGTAGATGTTGCTGAAAAGCTCTTTGAAGAAACAATAAGATATAAAAAAAATTTGAACATGAAAAAAACCAACAATTTCAATGCTCTCCCTTCCACCAAGAGACAAAGCATATGAAAGCGTTCAAAATTAGTGGAGACGCAACAGCTATCATCAAGTGGACACTGACTCATACTCTTTCTCTTCTCTTCTCTTCTCTTCTCTTCTCTTCACTTCTCTTCACTTCTCTTCACTTCTCTTCTCTTCTCTTCTCTTCTCTTCTCTTCTCTTCTCTTCTCTTCTCTTCTCTTCTCTTCTCTTCTCTTCTCTTCTCTTCTCTTCTCTATCTCTATCCCATCATCGATGACTGGAAATGCAAACAATATTAATTTAAGGAAAAGCCTTTTGAAATCAATGACAACCAACAAAACAAAAACCTGAAATGAAAGAAAAAGGGGAAAAATCCAAACGACAAAAATAACATACGACCGATCTTTTGAGCTAATGTCATTTATTGCGTGATATCAGCATTACTGTAATAATCGATGATATTATTTGACGACATCTGTCATATCACCATCGTCTTCTTCTTCGTCATCATCCTCAATCTCTTCAACATCATCCATGATACTATCTTCATCGTCAAAGCTTTCTTCATCTTCGGAATCATACCAGAAATCATCATCAACAACTTCCTCTTCTTCTTCTTCTGCCACTTGTCCCGATCCATACAGGGTATTGCTTCCCGATGGCATGACAAAGTCACTTGGGATATCTTGTTTGGATCTCTCCACCTCTTGTAAGACCCTTGCTCTATATTTCTCTTGGTTTTTCCTCCAATCAACAGCGGCATCCACGTTTGCTGGCGATGATATGTTTGGGTCTTCTAATAATGACACGATGGAAATCAAGACGCTCTCCACTGTTTGTGCTGGCGACCAGGTTTCAGAATCTGGTTCATCAGAAGTTGGGTCTCCTCCCTGGTGTAAAATTGATATGCATAGTCTTCCGTCTCTGTAAACGTTTGGGTGATATATTGGAGGTGTGAATCTAAAAGTTGGTGGTGAAAATGGGTAATCTTGTGGGAACTTCATTTGCAGTTTAAAAAAACCACCATGATACACTGAGTCTTCATTCAAAACCATGACTCCAACGTTCCATAAGAAGATGTTATCATCGGCCAAATCTATGTGGAAACTAGGAACACCCTTTTTAGGGTCTGTTAACTCGCGATATTGCCGTAACAAAAGTGAACCTGCTGCTGTTGCTGATGGGGCCATTATGTGATATTGTATTGAATGTTTTGTTGACAAATTGAAATTGTGGTGAAAACTGAATGACTAATCGGGGTATATCAACCTCTCACTACTTCTTTCAATCTATGTAGTAGTATCAGTTGCGCTTTTATAACTCTAGGAACGTTTCGGCCTCTAAGTATACTGAGTATGGTGGGAAAGTGATGGTATGATAGGGGATCGGGAGACAACTGGTATGAGGGAAATTTCAGGGATGATAAAATATTGCTGAAATTATGTATTATGTATGTAATGAAACTAATTGTGTATCAGCGATAGCGTCACACAACGAGTGTCTTTGGTTTCTTATTTTGGGAACAATATATTCTATAATATCTCAGGTTGTGCTATGCAATATACTTTGCTGGAGATTGGTTGTTGTAGCCGTGGTTGAAAAGTTAATAAGGTATTGTATATATTGATACTAGTTCAGTACGATATAGTGTTGTGGTTGTCCGATTGATACAATACAAAAGAAGAATTGAGAGAAAGTAAATTAAACACAACAAAATTGTCTTTTCTTTTCTTTTTGCTTTTTCGGATTGCAAGAGTCGTGTTTTGAAGTACCAATTATATTACACATCAAATCTACACATCAACAACAACAGAGAGAAACATATAGATATACATTACTTACACCCCCATGTTCACACCCTTGGAGACCTCACTAGGTGCTCTCTTGATCCAATGTGCCACCACGTCCTACCTTTGGACTACAGGCAACACTATTGGCTTCTCCTCCATCCTGTTCAACTCTCTCAATCGTACCTCCATCCACAACGTCTCCATCATATTAGGATTGTTCATCGCTGCACTCACAACATCTCACTACTTTCCTGACTTTATTCCGGTATATGAAGATCACCCTTTAAAGGTATCGCTGGTCTGGCAATACATTCTCAGTGGTGGACTCGTTGGCGCAGGCACTCAGCTAGGTCACGGCTGTACTTCAGGGCACATGATCAATGGCTTGAGCAGACTTAGATTGAGAAGTATTGCAGCTACAGCAGTTTTTGTCTCCACTGCTGTCATTACCACTTATATCTTCCATCTCGGATCATTCTGCTACGATACTAACAATGGCGGTGGTGGTGATCAATACGATTTTGAAATCTCAAGCTACTGCTATCATTACGACCACTCTTTCACTAAATTTAACAACAACAGGTCAGCACTATTAGCAGTCGGAATTGCTGCAGTTATTTTGAGCTACTGTTTACTACCATTGCTCACTGTCAGGCTATCTAGCAAGTTCCCAAAATCTATGCAGCTTCTCAATGGAGTCAACGCTGGCTTCTTTTTCGGACTAGGCTTGACCATATCAGGAATGGCCCAACCTTCCAAGACACTAGGTTTCTTGTCTATTTTAAACTCGAAAAAATTTGATCCATCATTGGCATTGATCATCGTGTTTACTATTATACCCAATTGTACCATCTGGAATCTTGGCGTCTTGAAACAAAATGTTTCTCTTTCAAATAAGAAATTTGATCTCAAGCACTCTACAGATATACCTTTCAAATTTCTTCTTGGCAACGCATTGTTCGGTATAGGTTGGGGCAGTCTAGGTGTTTGTCCTGGCCCCGGTATCATGGGCGTTTTTTTCAATGGGTCCAACGGTTTAGCCTGGATGTTCAGCTTTTGGCTTTTTTACAAACTCTCCACTCTGTTTTGAGTAAAAATGAGTGTGCCAATCTTGAGCCTCATTTCTTAAACGTAGCTCAATCTCTTCCTTCAAAAGAAGGAATAAATCATTATCGAGTAACATCATATATCACTAACTCTAAAAAAATAAATTACCTTAGGCAGTTTCATATATCAACGATCTAACCTCGTAGTTCTCATTTGCCTCTTCAATCTCCTCCCAATTTCCAATAAAGTCATCTGTGCCTCTAACAATTCCCGGTAAAGTTTTGCCGCTGGAATATCTTCTCCATACTTTCTTTGCTTCAACATCTGTTCCCAAATCTCTCATAGTGAACTCAATCTTATTTGCAGTCAATATGGTAACCATTCTATTCGTTCTAGTGTTGATCATATTACCTCCTGCAAAGGAGGTGTAAAGATATACTGGCTCATCCTCGTATGTCATCTTGTTCGATGCTTTTGGAACGAAAACGCTTCCATCAGAACCCTTTTTTTGAGAAGAAACACCAGCTGGAACTTCTTTCAATTTCTCTGCCTCTTCATCATCTCCAAACTCCTTTGTATCTTGTTCCGTTCTTTGGACTACTTCAGCTTCGCTTGCTTCTTCGCCCAATACTTCGGCTTTTTCGGTCTTTTTTAATGTTTCATCCGTTTCTGCTTCAACTCCAGACTCAATTACATCTTCTTCCAAATTTTGAGATACATCAGCTTTGTTTGCTTCTTTGCTGTTCTCCGTCTCTATTGATGTTCCATCCACCCTCTCAGCATTATCTGATGATTGCTCGATTGGCGTTACAGCATCTACAGAATCTGTATCCGCATTCCCAGCCTCCTGTGACTCAAGTATAGGTTTTTCAGTTGACTCGATCTTTTCCTCATTTGAGCCTACCAACGACAAGTCCTCTCTTGCTTCAGTTGGCTCATCACTAGCCAGTATATCAACCTCTGGCACTTCTTTCAAATCTTCGACAATCTCCTGCTTTGCAGTAACTACTGGTTCCATCAGAGTATTGTCAACAACAGGCTCCTGTTCATCTGAGATCTTTTCTTCTGGGGTCTCCTCTTTTGGGGTCGCCTCTTCTGGGGTCTGGGAGAGCAGCTCCTCAAATTCTTCAGGCTTTGACTCTATCTCAGAGACTGAATCTTGAGACATCACCCCTTTTTCTGAAGTATCAACAGTATCAATCTTGCTTTCTGCTGTCTCTAGAGCCCCACCTTCACTGTTCAGAGCTTCTACAAGCTCATTTGGCTGCTTTTCAGCTTTATCAAATGGTTTGGGTTCTGTTTCCTCCTCTGGAATGGCAAGATCTACAGTCTGCTTTTCCAGAATCGTAGTTTCCGTGGTATCTTGTAATTCACCAGGCTCACTTGGAACAACTGTGGTATGGGATTTTGGACTCAATTCAGCCTGCTCCTCAATCTCATCTTTATCCACAATTGGTTTTTCGGAACGATTTGGTGAGTTTCCGTCCAGCTCATCGTCATCTTCGTTCTCTTCTTCCTGAATGTCATCGTGATCAAACATAAGACTTTTCAACTCCTCTTGGACCTTATCTAACGCTCTCTCCATTGCATCTTCCAAGTCAGGCAATTGGTCATAATTATCACCAACTAAAGCCCCCTCATCTTTCAATTCTTGCTCATCAATGCGTCTATCCTCGCCCATGGCACTTCTATCATTGGCAACTCTCGATCTCGACCGGGAGATGGAACGTAAATAGTTGATCGAAGATTCGGACCTGTTCGACGTACGTGATCCACGCTCGCCAATGTTCAAAGGCGGAGTGTTGCTGAAGTCATTGTTGGTGACAGTGTTCTGGTAAGAATCACCACGAGCCAAATGAGGTCTTACTGGGCTCTTGACGTATTCTCCATTACTGTTTGAAGTGATTGATTTGGAAGGTGATGAGATGTAGGGAGAATCAGTACCATCTTTCGCACCAGCTGGAACAGTAAATTCTGAATCAAGCTCGACGGCTGATGCTGGAATTTGTGGCTCTTCAAAGCTTCTAGTTGGCTTTCTAGGCTGCCTCTCCTCGGCGGCGAGCTCATCTTCTTCCTCCACATCATGCTTGCCCTCGTTGTACTCATTTACAATGTCAGCAATAGACAGTTCAGTTTCATCTTGTTCAATGACGCTGTCGACTGAGTTCGTAGTTGTCTCGGTCAATGGTGACCTCTTTGAAGGTCTATTATCGTTACCGCCATGTTTGTAAAATCCTGCATTGGTGCTTGATGATCTCGATTTGGATCCGTCCCTTGAAGAAGCAGGAGCAATGAATTCCTGGTCATTAGCGACGAACGAGTCGCCTTCTTCCTGTTCGTTGATTGATTTTATGTCTATGGAAGAAGGTGGAATTAATTGATCGGCGACGTGTGTGTGTTCAATCTCAGTGATATCAAGCGCTGCATCTTTGACATGGCCCTCTCTGTCCAAAATATTATCAAGATCTTCCTCGTCTTGTAATAAGACACCCTCTTGTTGTAATTGCTCTAAAGATGCGGTCGAATCTTCCAGAGATTTGGAGAGTTTGAAATTTGGCTTTGAAGAAGCCCTCGAAGTTGACGCTGAATTGGCTTTTGGCTCACCTCTAATCGATTGACCAACCAAGGATGGCGTGCCTGTCTTCTCAAAATCTTCAAGCTCTTGGTCCATATCCATTGTGAAAGAGAATTTTGGATGTGTGATAATTGCGAATTGATGAGTATTACCACCAATTGAGTAAAGTGCAACACTGGTTCTGGGTTGTTTGTTCTCCACCTCTTTTTGATCCATATCTCAGAGGAGCAAAAAAAATAAAAAGCAGTTGAAACCAAATTTAGTTTCAAAAATACTTCACATGAGAGCTTTCAACCGCCGACTTTGTTTGAGTGAACTTGCTTACATATACTTGTAATGATACTTGAAGTTGACTCATACATGACAGTTTCCCGAACTAGCTAACTTCTTTAGCTATTGTCTTACTGATTTTGTTCAACATATGTACTGGGGAAAACGAAGTCGTGCAACATCAGCAGTATGCGATAAAAAGACGCCAAACTGTTGCTTGAAGAAAAGCGGGCGGTTACCTGCGTTTTTTCAACATTCAACAGGACGCGCTGAGTTCGACCGCTCTACATCGGCAAAATTCAACAGATGCGTGTGGTTCACACGCCAATTATCGGGAGGTATCAGTTTAATATCTGAGCTGGAGCTAAAGCAAAACATCACGAAGAATTGTATGCATGATCACAACATTACTCCACTCTCTCTCTCCTACAACGATAATAAAGTCTTTATTCCAGCTAATTGACCAAAGGCTTCACATTGCAATAAACTAAGTTGACTCTCTGTTTGCAAAAAAACTAAAGAGTTATATACTGCTTTATCGTCTCAATCTCCCCTATTTTTTGAATTCAAGGGTATTAGCCCCCCTCATTTCAGGTTGTAATTCAACCACCTTTTTGAACTCATCAACACACTACGTTATGCCAGCTAACATCAACGCTCTTGATTGAAACTAGATTTTGGGGTGTGTACAATTGTCTCTTTACTCTCTCTAATGATGTAAGTATGAGAAAAAATCTACTGTAAAATAATTTTAATAGGTGGACAAATCAAGGGGATAATCAACAATGTGAGGTTTGTTCGCAGCCTGAGAGGGAGAGCTTTCTAGAGCAAGGAGAAAATTGGTAACTTTTTATTTAACTATTGTGACAGGAGTTAAACTTACAAAGAATGTTCGAGTTTGTTGTTTTACGAAAAACAGCCAACAGTTAATATATTTTAAGTTTTCAAAACGATAAAAGTTATAAACAAAAGTTATGAACAAGTGCAGAAAAAACAAGATGCAAAGTCGAGGTAGACTCGGTCAATCAATCCAAAGATGCAAGAAAACTGTTTTTAACTTTTTCAATTCCTTCTTTGTCACCCCTGACGTAGATAATGTTGTTGACTACATCGTCAATTCTTGGAACGACAATGAAACAATTGCTCCTCTCTCTTAACAGCTGAACTCTTCTTCCTTGTGGACCAACAATCTTGCTGAAGAGTTGTGGTTTTGGAGAGTAAAAGTACCCAGTTGTATCATGCTTCTTTGATTGATCGATCAATTTTTTGATGATCTTTTCAGCCTTCTCAACTTGGGCCGCCTCACCCTTCAATCTCCAAGGAATCATTTGCTCTGCTTCTCTCTCCTCGGGGTCTTCGATGAATGTCCATTTGGATTTCTCATCCTCTTCACCAAAAGCTTCAGCTGGTGGCTGGGGGATATTAGAGTTTGATAATTTGGTTGCGATTCTTGCCGATGGACCATGCTCAACTGAGACTTTAAGATCATTTCTTAATCTTTTGAAAAATGATCCCCTCTCAGCGATTGCTGAATGTACTGAGGCTGGAACCATAAGCTCAGCCAACCAGTCGTCTTTGGTCAACTCAACAATCTTCAGCTGAGCTGCAGCAATCTTTTCAGGTGCACCAGTAATAGTGACTGTAGTGGAGCTCGAATCCAGTCTTGGAATGTTGATAGAAACTTTATATTCAGTCTCCAAATTCTTTCTGATGGAACCATTTGGTCCGATAAGTGATCTATGTTTTTCTTTTGGAATGTCCATAACTTCAGAAATTTCCTTCTCCTTCTCCAGTACCAATAATTCAATTTGTTCCAAAATTGATTCAACAACAGCTTTGTCACCAGTGGAGACGATCTCCTTAGAATCCGACTCATGGTTTGGTATCTGCAACAAACGACGAGCATTATCTTCAGAACCACCTGCCTTTTTTATGATTTCTCTCATGGTAGATCCACTTGGTCCGACTATGAGTCTATGATATTTTGGATCCACAATTATGGATGAAGTTATCGTGTTTTCAACAGTTTCTATGATTGCTTTGATTTTGGCTTCAGCTGACTTAATGGCTGATTTGGTACCAACAACCTCCACTTCAGTACGACCAAATTCCTTCTCTTTCAGGTCATCTCTGGTGAATCTAAACTCGACACCTGTTTCCGTGGCAATACCATTGATGGTCTCGCCACCTTTTCCTATGACTCTAGGCAAGGCTTCAATAGGAACGATTATAACAGCCTTATACCCATTTTCAATCTCGTACTTCAACAACTCTTTGAGCTCTTCTTCAGCCTTAGCAACACCTTTGGAGGGTCCTCTTATCACAACCTCATCTTTGTTTGGGCTATCATCGAAAGGAAACCAAATGGAGACCTTATATTTATCTTCCAACCTCTTGGTGTATTTACGGTTTTTACCTACCAAAGCTCTGTGATACTTACGTTCAATTGCAAGCTTAGATGTCTTCTCGTCTGCCCATTTTTTACTTTCCGAATTAATCTCTTCGATAATGGCATCCACGTTGACCTTTAAACCAGTCAACTTGATAGAGGTCTCTGTCGCTTTGTCGTCATGTTCATCCACATCAATCCTGACATCGAATTTGTCCCTCAAAGTGTTTAAATGTGCTCCCTTTTGGCCAATCAATCTTGACAATAATCTGGTTGGGAACTGAATAGAATTGTTGTACTTCACAGCTTCATCATGATTCTTGATGTCCTCAATGACTTGTTGTATTTGTTTGATCACTTGAGGAACCTCATTTGCAAAGCCCCTAATCAAAAGCTCATTCTCCGACACTCCTGTGTCGTTTTGATTCAATTTAATTTCGACACCATCTTTGGTGAATTGAGACATAATGGTTCGTAAAGTAGAACCCTTGTTACCATAAATCAACCGTTGTTCTTCGGAAGGAACACTTATCACTTCGGATTTGATTGTGGAGGATAACTCCCTCAACTTTTCTAAAGCATTGTCAACGTCATCGATTCTTTGCGAAATTTCGTCTTGTGTAGGAAGGAAGTCGGTCTCGATTGGGTCAGCGACAAGCAACAACGTGCTTCCAGCACCTCCCAATGTTGCCAATGGAACAATTGTGACATTACTTTGCTTAGCGATTTCCTTGACCGATGAATCAATATGATTGAAAACAAATGGTTCTATGTCGGTGATAGCCTTTACAGAGTAAGGAGCTAGTTGGTTTACCATGGAGATAACTTGTTTTTTGACTGCCTCAGCCTGTTCTGTTTCAGTACCATTTGAACATGAAATATCAATTTGCACAGACTTCATTTCGTCATCAAGTAAAGCCGAGTAAGAAGGAGCGCTTACCGTGATGGAATCGTTGGAGATTTGGTCAAGGAAATCAGAATATTTGAAGTATGCAGTCAAATTTCTAGCGTGATGAACATCACCCCCATGAGCTCTGGATATCTCCAATGCCAACACTTTGTAACTATCGGTGATCTCTTTAGTCAATTCCAAAGCACTCTTGATGTCTTTAGGCTTACCTGTGTATGATATGTCAGAAGAGGCATCATTGTTGGAAGGGATCTCAACAAGAACTGCAGTCTTTTCGAATATGATGCTGGGGTCAATAAAACGATGGAAACTTTTCTTGATTGGTTTGGTTTCGGTCTTAATTGTTCTTCCTAATTTATCCAATGAAAAATTGACTTCATCACGCAACTGTAATACTTCCCCTCTTGGTCCACTAAGGAGAATTTTGGAAGAACTATCATTGATGTCAGGGATAAAGCTTTCGACATTTGCCGGTATGATTACCGAAGACTCAATTTCTCTTTTGATAAATGGCTTGAGCATCTCTGGTACGCTTACTTTTACAGAGATACTCCTAGTGTTTTCTTCGACAATGGCCATGATCATCAGTTTTGCAGCCTGAGCTCCTTCAGCATCACCGTGAATTTTTATTGAAACTGGCGAGCCGAAGAAGTCATCAACCTCATCCTCAACAGTCTCAGATGCCGGTGTAGTAGCTCTAGAATCCTCTCTCTCGATATCAATCTTGACACCAGTTGCGTTGATTATAGGGGTTAAAGTTCTACCGCTTGGTCCAATAATTATTCTTCTCAATTTGGATGGCACAGTAAAATCAATTAAAACAGGTTTGGTCAACTTTTTGATGATCTCCCTTCTCACTTTTTTGATGGCATCCTCAGATCCAGTAATTAAAAAGGTTCTCTTGTTTGTTCTCAGAGACAAAGTAGACTCGATGCTAACCTTGTGATCTTTTTTCAAGGCGGAAGTCAACTTGAACAATTCACCTTTTGTAATGGTAATCTGTTGATCCAAGTCAATGGTGAAGCTCTCTTGAACGTTTGAAGATCTAAACATAACGGGATTTGGTTTCTTGGGGCCATTACCGTTGGTAACATTGGAAGAGCCCCATATCAGTTTGCTAGCAGCTCCAGTAGTAGTAGCAGATCCCAACATTGGAAAAGCGCTTTCATCCAAAATTGAAGGTGGCAAGACACTGGTTGCCGGAACTTTGACTTTCTCTTCCTCGACATCCGAAGAATTGACAGTAGATGTGAATTCAGACTCAGTCACTTCAATGGAAGATGAGTCTAAACTGAGGGATTCTGAGTTTGAAGAATGAGTTTCTTGCAGTTGCATCAACAATTCAGCTGGAGTTGACATGATGACAATTTTTCAGAAGTTTAATAGAATTTCGGTGGTAGTAGTGGAGACAAACGGCACACCAAATAATCAAATACTTAGTGGGACAAAGTGTTCTAACAATAGAAATGTGTTGTTATTCTAGAATTGACGTTTATTCTTCAAAGATGAGGAACGTCGCTATTACTTATACAAGTTTTCAAATATAAATGTGTCTTAGACAAGGGTAGATAGCTTTGGCGACGTGTAAAGATTTTTTTTTTTCAACAACAAAACAACACACAACGAACAAAGATTTCTTCGAGCTTGGGCCGATCGTGATCTAAACTACGTCTTTTTCAAGTTTTCATTGCCATATTAGGAAGTCAAGAACTTTTATTTTATCTCATTACATCACAAAAATACGGGCTGGGGTTGTTGTTAAATAAAACAAAACTACTGTCATGGTACTTGCCTCTTTCAAAAAGATGTGTGGCTCGCCTTCAATCTTGAAATTTTTTGATAATGTAACAAATAAGGGCGAGATTCCCAATAAAGATTTTTTTAATTAAGCGAAGTATACGAATATTATTAGTCCCAAATTCCCTTTTAGGCAATATATATAAATCTATAATGTGAACAAACCTGTTCTCTTTTTACCTAATGGATAAACCACGATTGCCGCAGCAAACAAACCAACACTAATTCCAATTGCAACCTGCACCATGGTTACACCAAACGAGAGAGATGTACCATTTTGCAGGCCTGTGATCGTTTTGTTGTTGACAATGTTGTCCGCTGTTTGAACACCCGCTAACAATGAGCTCTGTGACGCGACTCCTGATGGTACTTGCACGAAAATGGCCGGCAACATCGCCGACACAGCCATACCTCTTCCGATTCTAGAGTAGAGGTTACCTAATATTCCTATGACGAATGCACCTATAGCTGCTGTGAACTCTGTGGCACTTGAGAAATGCTTACCAGAAAAATACGTGACAACATATCCCAGTCCAGCGATTAAGACCATGACAGGAAGCTGAGTAATTCGTGCCTGATTGATAAGTCCGAGCGCAATAGCAAACATAGGCACAAACAAGAATCTGAACCAAGGTGATAGTTGAATCGAGTCAGGGCAAGTAGTGTCAGATGTAGCATTGTGATCGATCCAGCCATATAATGACGCACCCAACGTGATTCCAAATCCTAAAAATAGCGAATAAATAATGGCATAAAACATTCTGACAGATCCAGCGACTATATTTCTAGATTGAAGCTCCAATGAACCGCATAAAATGATATAACCTGGCAAGATCAAAGCTAGAGAACCCTGAACGATGCCACCAAAACAAAATGTTTTCCCATGATTAATAGTTCCTAATGCTCTACCTATGAATGAGACAACAATGGAAGCAGAAACTTCGAAAACGTTTGAGTATAAAGAAGATCTTGGTGAGACGTAGAATTGCAAAAACCCGACACATAAACCTATTCCAAACGAAATTGGCATATCTCTCCAACCACCTCTGAAACCCCAGGTGGTGACCATTGCACTTCCTAACCCATAAAAGAACACGCAAAGCCAAGGTGGGTAAAGCGCTTTTCTCAGTAATAATTCGTCAATTTTTGCACTAGCCTCTTCGACGCCCATCAAATCATGAACAACCGCTTTATACACTTTATGGGCATCGTACAATTTGGAGAGGTCCAAACCTTGAGCACAACGGACAACTTGCACTTCTGAGGTTCTTGTGGCTGCATCACCAAATGAGACAATCATTACACCTGGGAAGTAAACAAACTGACCATCGATCTCCAACACTCTTGCAGTCATTTGCATATACTCTTCCAATCTGTGCGTTGGAGCACCGAAAAGCATCAAGGCTTTACAAATTCTTAAAATAAAACGTTGTTTTTGTAAGATATCCGCAATATGAACAGTGATCTTAGCCTTGACATTCTCCCTTTTCGACCTCAAGAGTTTCTTCTTTCTAGCAGCTTTGGGTCTTGTCGAATGAAAAGTCGGCATCAGGTTGAGTTCCGAATCTAACATTTGTTGGCTTTCTTGTTGAGCTTTCGATTGATGATGGTGTAACAAACCAGTCAATTTGGTGGTCGACTTTTTCAAATCAGCTCTGGCCCTTGAAGGTAGAATATCTTCATCTGAGTTGAACAAACTACCTTGCGAGGTATTTCTCACATGAGTCCCCATCTTCCTCAACTTTGTTTTCAACTCCCTAGAATTCAAATCGTATTTCTTGGTAAATGGGGTTGATTGTCCCGACAACATAGATTCTGCATCATATCGGCCCAAAGTTTGCGACGACTGGGACAGTGTTGGGTTTTGATACATCTTGAGTAAAGATGACAAAACTCCTGCTTGGACTTTTCTAGGTGCATCGACAATCGAATCAGCTCCGTCCAATGCATCTATATCGAAGTCATCTATTCCCTCTCTAAGGTTGAACTCTGGATTGCTGTTGTAAAAATCGAACGTGCTACCTGAAGAGTCTCTCTGATGGTAAAATTCGTGCTCCTTTATGAGATTTCTAGCTTCTGCATCTGCTTCATCATCGGGAGTAGGTCCCATATCTTGCATAGGAATAAAGTTTTTGTCATTAGCTAGATCTGCTTCTTCATCATCCACTTTCTCTGGATTATTACTAGAGGCACCTGGCACAAGCCCACCAATGTCACCCATCTTCATCAACTTGTTGAAAAAGTTTTCTTCCCCTGGTACATCGGGGACTTCGTCATCGCCTCCAAATGCGAGACTCATTTTTCTTCGAAATCGATCTTTCAATGTTGGTCCCTGATCTACTTCTTCGTTTTGATCTTTCTCGTTCAGGTCAGTGTTTCCGGAACTACTTCCCTCATCTGCCTTTGAGCTTGACTTGTTCAAATCTCTATCCTCATCCTCTGTGGTCTCATCATCACTTGAATTGTAAAACTTTACTTTTGGTGGTTCGTCCGCTATTTGAACAGTTTTGGCTGGGACAGTAAGAACCGGTGCTACATTTGCTGTATCTTCAACTCTTTGTAAGTTTAAATCGAAAATCCCTCGAGCATCATCATCCATTTCTTCTTCAATTGCCTTTCTTCTTGAACCTGGGTCTGCTGAAGTTGTTGAATGATTGACATTTCCAAAATGTGGCAACAGAGGCTGATCAGCCAAAATATCCTTCAGTTCATCATCATCTTCCAAGATTGGCGGTGAGTGGTATCCCAGGCCATTGGCTGGATTGAAGACGCCAAAATAGTCATCGCTTTTGTTAGACAGTCTCTTGAACAATCTAGGTTTACTATGGTTTCTATTTCCACTTCGACTTCTATTACCACTTCGACTTCTTGAACTGCCCCTCACCGTGCTGAGCGGAGACCTTGGTCTTCTTGCTTCTTGAGTCGTGTTTGTAAAGGAAGGAAGTCTGCTCAAAGATGCAGAATCATCTGATGAGTCCGACATTTCGCTTCTGTATATATTGCAGGAATATTGTTTTCAATCCCAATGATTTGAAACTGTTAAGCAATTATGGTATCTGTCTGTCTGTCTGTATGCAATATAACAGTGATCGCGATTTACAAATTCTGAGGAGAATGCGATATTCTCATATGTTATGTGGGGGTCCCAGTCTAAATATTATAATATGATGAAGAAAGTCAGAATCTTATTGATCTGATCTCGAAGTTGACTAAAAAGAATAGCAAAAAGCAAGCATTTTTTGATCTTGATATGTTCCTTAGATTATTTTTACTTTTTTTGCTTCATCAGGGTTGGGCAAGTGAATTAGACAATGACGTAGTGAGAAATATAAAGAGAAAAAATAGAAACAAACAAAATTTGTAAAATGCTCTTCTTTATGTCTGCGTCTCAACCCTATCTTTTGATTTGTGTGTGTGAATGTAGTTTTGTGGAGTTTCTCATCTGATTTCAAAAAAATGAAGAGGACACTGATGAAAACTGAAAACAAATCTATCTACTCTATTATTAGACTCCGATACCTGCAGCGTTGTATTCAATAAAGAAGTCTCAAGCTCAATTTTTGACATACCATAAACATCGAAGGGGTAGACGCTGATATGTCCATCTTATATCAAAGACTTAGCTGTTTAGAGAATTTTTTCGATTACAAATATGAAGACGATATGCTGGAGTTTGTGTTTTATCAAGAACAAGAACAAGAGCACCTAACGAATGAGGTATTTGAGATACCAAATCTTGAGTCAATACAATGTGATCCCTATCCAATTCCATTAGACGCCGACAATCCACAAGGAAGAATCCCGCTCAAATCTTTAGAAGCACATTATTTGCTTTTACAAGATATGGGTAGTGGCAGTTTTGGGTCAGTGAAGTTAGCAAAACCAACTTTAGGGTACTTAGACCAAATTCTGAAGCACTCCTCTCATATCGGAATGATGCTTCATTGCGGAGAGGAACAGCAGAAGAACATGAGTCCTTATGTTGCGATCAAAACTATGATGCAACGACTTCCACGGATTTCAGATTATAATAAAGTTAGGGAGATAAAGTTTTTATTTTCAGTCATCGGCCATCCACAACTCGTTAAAATTCATGAGATATTTGTTGATGATCAAACATACCATCTAAGAATAGTTATGGAGCCCATGGAGCAAACTTTATGGCAGTTAATGTGTTCGCGCCAATATCTGCGTTTTTCCACGATTACCCTCAAAAGTATCATTTCTCAGATTCTCGCAGGAATTCGCCATATTCATAGGAGCTCTTTCTTTCATCGAGATGTCAAACCTGATAACATCTTAATATCTCATGCTAGTCAGTTCTACGGTGGTAAAAAAAACATCCCTCAAAACAAAAGAAATGATCGTTACGTTGTTAAACTAGCTGACTATGGATTGGCAAGACACACAGAAAGTTTGAGCCCATACACCTCTTATGTTTCCACACGATGGTATAGGGCCCCAGAAATTCTTTTGAGGCTGGGTTGCTACTCATTGCCCATTGATATATGGGCTTTCGGTGCTGTAGTTGCCGAGCTTATAGCTTTCGAGCCCTTGTTTCCTGGGGAAGATGAAATGGATCAAATCTTCAAAGTTTTGCAAATAGTGGGCTCACCAACGCCTTCCTTCTTTGAAGAGCTCGGCTGCAATGCAACCTCATTTTGTATTCCCTTGGGAGGCTACTGGAATGAAGCTAAAACACTTTTCTGCAATTTAGGATTGAAACCTCATCATTTTAGCGGCATACATATTAGTCAGTTGTCAGGTGACCTAGATTTACAACATGTAATTCAGAGATGTCTTACATGGGATGCAAACAAAAGAGCCACCCTGGAAGAACTTTGCCAAATGGCTTACTTCAGGAAATGTCCACATTTGATGGAAACAGAGTATTTGTCAGTGAGAAGAACTCACAGGAAGAAAATCTCAAACGAGATCTCAAGAAAACTCGACAACACTTCTTTGCATCTCACCGAGACTCTCAAAGGTGAGGAACCCGATTGCCACGATCAGGAGAACTTACACAAAACTCTCAATGATTATAACCACAGTTGTGATATCACTAGAATTCTATCTCATGATAAAGAATTTCTTCAACGGGAATGGAAAAGCATCTCAAGCTTTCACGGACAAAATCACCAATTTGAGTATATGAAAAAACCAGATCCTAGGAGAGTTGACTTTTTTGGTGCTAATGACAAATCAGATTCGCGGTTCAAAGATTATGGAAGACAAAATTCACACTATTCCTCTTCGAGTAAGAACAACAAAACAGGATTTCGTCAAAACTCTTTTTTGAATGAAAATGGTTGGAACCCATTTGAAGACGTTCCCAATCCCTGGAAAGATTCAAGTGATAACTAGCGTGATGAAACATAGTCGAGTGTCAAAAAGTCCTAACAATAAATGGGGCACTTAAACTTTTTCGAAAATTAGGGACTTTTATTAATTTTTATATAATCAATTTATTATAATTTTGATATTCGGGTAGCGCTGAGAAGGTCAGCTTCAATTTAAATTTTTACGTAATCTATGTTTTCTTGGAGTTCTTCTCCATCGTCACCAATTTGAGTATAAGCGACGTTTTCTGATTCGTCTGTCTCACTTATATCGATTAGTTCCTCATCTGAAGCTCCAACTTTTGTGTCCACATCAAGTTGATGTTGCTCATCAGGTTCCACCTCGTTATCATTTTCACTACAATTCTTGTCATCGTCATCATCATCATCGGAACTGTCAACAGCAAACATGACTGGTTGTTGCTGAGCTTGGTAGTTAATGCCCTTGGGGTCATTATCTTCATTTCTCACCACTTCCATCGCTGAATTGAAATATGAGTTACTTCCGTCCAAAAAATGAACCAATGTGCAAGCCTTACCCCTAGGACAATTATGTCGCTCCACAAAATCCGGACAATTAAAGTTATGCTTCAATGGACAATACTTGCCTAAGCGACAAAAGCCACCAATACTGAAATTTCTACAAATTCGCTTCTCCTCTCCTTCTTGTTTATGTGTGAATAAGCAGTTCGCATTTGAACAAAATCCACTGAGATAAAATTTACAAGCTGGTGAATTGAATTGGGTTGGCTTGTGTGAGAGCGGACAATTCGGATTTGGACATTGATTTTTCAAAAACTCTTTGCATAGTGCAATATTGGATGGATTATGAGTATACTTACAGGCCTTTCCTCTTGCACATATACCTAGACCTAAGGGAATCAAATATTGTATCAATATTTGTTTCCCATGTTAGTGTTGTTAGTATTATTGCAAACTTCAAGAATTTGAAAGTTGATGCCAAATTCATTGATGAAAAGTTTCGATCATACGTACCAGTCCTTGTATAGAATCTACAAGGTTCCAATTCCTCCAATCTATGAATGGTTAGTAAGTTGCTTTCGCAACGAGATTAACGCCAAAATACTCACCTAGGAAGTTCAGTTTCATCGTGACCTTGTTTAAGATAGGAGCCGTCTCCCAATTTAGTGTATTTGTAACCTTCGAACTCGATATTGTTCTTGTAGTGCTCATCCTCAATATAACTTATAGGCACCAATCGTATGTCGTCATTGACTATAGCCATTTCTATACCATTTATGAATACCCTGTTGCAGTAATCGTATTTGACGCTGAGTTCTTGTAACTTCTGTTGTATTTTCAATTTTTTGCTATGCTGAAGCTTATCTATTTTCAGTTGAAGGATCTTTTGTTTTAGTTCTATCTGGCGCTCTTGAGCGGATTGAAATATTTTCGTATTTACAAGACTGATGCCATTTTTAGAGACCTTGGAGACAAATTGGTCCCTATTTTGATCTGTTGATTCATTCTTAATATTGCCACCACTAATGACATCTACTGGAGTACTGCTATTATTCAACACAAGTGACATGTTTCGGTATGGCTTCCTTGAAGAACTCCTAAAGCTGGACCAGGGGGTGCCTCGGACCGACCCTCTGTACCCACCTCGTCCTATTGGCTGAGAATATCCTATGGTTGTAGAGAATCTATCGTAAGATGCTGGAATTGGTCTTGACTTATTAGCTGTCAATGACTTTTTCGACTCCTCAATACTGTGTTGGAGCTCTCGCATCTTTGCAAAAATCTCTGAGGGATCTGAAATTTCTTCAGACATTGCCTTGACTTTCTCAATCGCTTTCCTATTAATCACCTATGCTGATCTCAGACTAGATTTAATTTTCTTGCAAATCAATTTTTTTTTCTTCTCCTTTTTTTATGCTACACACTCAAAGGTCATTATATAATGGAGACAAATATCAAAAATGTTGATGCATCTCTTGGATGAGGAACAGGTTCCAAAGATCAAACTAACAATTCAATAAAGGAACTTTTTATCGTAGATGCTACGTCAAGAAAGCTAATCAAATCTCAAAGGTATATTAGTTTGACATTAAAGGAAAGGATCTAGACTCAGTTAATTTGTAGCAATCTACACGATATTTTAATAATTGAAAGCTGCAGTGACTCTTCTTTCCAAATATTCTTTGGATGTCATCAACATTTTTTTGTTATTAGCACCTCTACCGTTCACCGCAAGAGTAATCTCACTTGGAACTGGCTCCAATAATGTTTCATCCTCTGCATTGACGAAGAACGCGACAGAGTAACGGTCATTTTCGGATTGGGGAAGTTTAACACGATGTATGGTAGATTTGAGAATACCGGCCGTCCAGAAAGACAACTGATCGGCAATGTTCACAACCAACGGTGGTGCTCTCTTTTGACTGCGGAATGCTGGATTTGGTGACTCAATGAATGGAACTCTTTCCCAGCTTTTACTTGGAGAAAATAATTCTAATCCCTCTTCTTTCAGCTGGAATAATAAAGTGATTGAGCCATAGTCAGTGTGTGCACCAGCCCTAATCGTCTCTTCGGAATCTAATTTAGATGTCGCTGGGTAATGCAAAAATCTCAATGCAGTACTTGATTTCAGATTTGGCCTATGACGATGGATAAAATAATCAGCACCACCTGCTGATTCATCAACTTCCAAACCCTTTGCTAATAAATATAATATCTTTGAAGCAGTTGAATGGAATTTGATAGCAGCATTCTTTATTATCTGCTCCTTCTCTTTGAAATATTCAGGAAGATCCTTCTCAGTTTCACCTGACAAGTAGTTAAATCCATTGAAATTGAATGTTTCTTTAGGATCACCCTTCTTGGACTTGCTGTACTCTGGATCCAAAGCTTCTTCGTTAAAACCAGTATATCCAAACCCATCCGCTGTCATTCCACAAGCAACCTTTTCTGAGACGGGAAGATTGAAATAGCCCTTACTGGTCTCGAATATTGTATCAACCTCATCTTGGTAAAAATCGTGCCCATCAATGAATAGGAAACCTTGCGTGGATGCTGCCTCTAACAACAGTTTAGCTGTGCCTAAATCATTCTTTGATATATCTATGATCTTTAACGGATTAGCTTTCTCCAAGGTCATCTTGCTGAAGTTTGGAAATATGATCTGGGTATCGACCAATCTCCAGAGAACTTTGATAAATTGGAGAGTTCAGCATCTGTTATTATATGTTTTCTTATCTTTTTGATGTTATCTTCCCCTAATTTTTTTTTCAAAATGACACTATTTTTTGCCGTTGGACTTAACAGGCGATGAGATCATCTCTTCCTGAAGGCTAAAACCAACCCAAAGAGCACAATTATACAAGAATGTTAAATAAGAGTTCAACACCCGATCATTCATCTATTAATTAAAAAGTGGTCAGTTTTTTTAACTCCTTAGCCAAATAAAGTGACATGCTCAAATTATCACCATTGTGGTCGGCAGAAACGAAGGCTTTCTACAAAACGAAAAAGTCTGAAAAGAAATGAGACTTTCTTTTGATGTCAACCCATACGATTAACGAATATGTCAAACTACACCAGAAATCAAATAGTTGAGTTTGCAGTGTCTTCCATAGCTAAGATACTACCTTTGGATAATGAAACTCTAACTCAGATGGTTGATTACGCCTTGAACAATTTACACACACGAGAGGACACTTATAAATATTTCACGGAATTGATAGGAGATGATCCAGATTGTGTTGAATTCATTAGTCAGTTTCAATCAATGGTTTTTGAAATCGAATCTAATGAACCGAAAAAGAAAAGTTCCCAGGCCAAGGCTACCAAAAATTTGGTACCGAAAAGTACTCATTCAACACAAGCCATCAAATCCAAGGTGAAAAATGTCTGGGAGAATACATCAACTCAAGAAACAAAACAACCTATCAATAATCTGAGATTATCGAAGAGTTCGAGTTCAGTCACGACATCGGAGTTGATGGACATAAAGCCCTCTACAAAGCTGAAAAATAGTGTCAGCAAAGGTAGCAAGAAGAGAACTTTGAAAAATTTAGAAGATGTTGAATCAGCTTTAGCGCAGCTTGAAATCAGTGATGTACGAGGAGAGACGCATAGGGTATGCAATTGTATGGGAACCCGTCATCCGATTTTTGAGTTCTACCCTAATTGCTTGAATTGTGGAAAAATCATATGTACCAAAGAGGGCTTGCAGCCTTGTTCTTTCTGTGGTAAAGAACTTCTAAGTGAAAAAGAGAAGTTGGATATCTTGAATGTATTAACGGAAGAAAAATTGGATTTGGAATCTAAGTCTGGTCCATCGAAGAATATCCAGCAGGCAAAGTCGAAGAAGAAGGAGAAAATCACTATTTCGATAAATGCGGCTGGAGAGCATAATTTGAAAAAGCAAGATCTGGTATTTAAAAGATTGGACCTGCAAAGAGAGAAAGAGGCAAAAGCTAAACAACAAAAAGAAGAGGAAGATCAGAAATTCAAGGATCAGGATGCCGAACTAAAATATTTCAAGGAGAGACTGGACCAAGATCCGGAGTTATTGAAGGCTCAAGAGCGTTTGGATACATTGTTGAATTTTCAATCGACTGGTGCAGAGAGAACTAAAATTATTGATCGTGCATCAGACTTTGATGCACCTAATCGGTCGGCCAATTTATGGACATCACCTATGGAGAGAGCCTTGCAGTTGAAAAAACAGCAGAGGCAGCTGAGAAAACAACAAGAGATAGAGAAGGAGAGATCAGGTAGAGGCCGTAAAGTTTTGGATATGTCCATAAAGGACGGTAAAGTGATTTTGAGAGAGCAGGTAACTAGGAGCACTACACAAGCTGACGGAACTGCTTCCGATGATGATTTCATTGTTAACTCGGAGGATGAAGAGGATTTGAAGTCTATAGAAAATTTGGAGAAGAAATTGAATAAAGAAAAGCTGAAAGAGGAGACACAAAAGATCAACAGTTATTGGGATTATGAAAAGGATAAGACAAGATGGGAAAAACCGGTCTATATTGGAGATGCTAATGAGTCTGTCGATGGAAATATCAATATGATGAATGGTGGTATAGGTTCCAGCGGCACAGAAAACGTTACAAATGGCATTGAGAGCACAGTGATGAACCCAGGAGAGCATTTCAATAGGGTACAATTCGGATACGATGCAGGAGAAGAGGAACTTGTAGTCAATCTTCCAACTCTGTAATCTTGTGATTCTATTTTTTACCAAGCATCAAGCATCAATTTTATAGATAGGAAAACAAAACAAAGTTGTGGAAATCTTATAGTTCTATAGTTTAACAGGGGAATGAGACTCGATGTGCCAGTCAGTGATGTCTTTGATTTCAAGATGGTCTCTCTTTGCTCTTGATTTCATGTCTGCTGGCCATTTGGGGTTGCTTCTCCACTTCCATTTATTATTCAACTCTTCACCAAGATTGTTGTCTAACTTGTCAACGATGTATTTGCCAATATTACCAAGAAACTTGTAACCATGCCCAGAATCACCACAAGCAACCAATACATCTTTTGAAGCAGGTAAATAATCTATCAAAAAATTAGAATCAACGGTATCACTAATCCAACAAGTTTTAGAATCAACGAGTTCGTGATTAGCCAAATCTGGTAAGGTCAATGATAGTAATTTTTTCACCTGCTCAAGCCCTCTCTCACCAGGAAAAGTATCATCTCGAAATTCGGTCTTATATCTAGGTAATGAAGATGTTTCTTTGGTTTTAGAGTTGAATGATGTATTGACAGCATCACAGAAAGTCATGGCAAATTTCAACTTCTTAGAATCAGCATCTGGGGGAAAGAAATAACCAAGTTCTGCTGAAAAGAAAATTGGCATGTTCTTATATTTTTCATATTCTTCAGTTGTCAATTGTAAGTGGGTCACAAACAATCCTGTTGACTTGATCTGATTGTCCAAATTGATCAAGTATCCTGTTGCGGCACCCATTGACACTACGATCTTAGATGCTTTATACGTTTCACCAGATGAAGTTGTAATCGTGTTTGTGAGTGCATCAATGTCTGTGACATATCCCTCATTTCCAAGTTTAAATGTGACCCCATTATTCTCTGCAACCTCTTTGAAAGCTACCAAAGAGTCCTTGGCCATACCATACCCGGCATCTGGGTTATATTTGATTTCGATCAGAGAATCTTCATTCTCAAATAATTTGTTATCTTTAAACTCCGGTGCAATCTCACATAAATCACTATTCCGCTTGATAACAGTTATCTTGCCAGGCGAAACACCTAGTTTAATCAAATTTTCAACTCCCCTGTTCTCATATTGGAGTCTACTGGAATTTTTTGAGTTTGAAGGTGAAAGTGTTAATCTTCCGCATTTAATGAAGTATCTTTTTAACAATGGATCTGTCTCCCACAAATCAATGGCTTCAAGTGCGAGTTTGGAGTAGACAATGTCCGAATATTCAGCTCGTATAATTTTGTTGTAATCATTAGCAGCAGACCATTTAGAGGGAATCTCAAATGCATCGAATGCAACAATAGTTTTCTCTGGAAATCTCTTGGATAGCTCCAAGGCGGTGGACAAGCCAAAAACCCCACAGCCTACTATGCCATAATCATACTGCTGCATGGTTGAACTTTGCAAGCTTTCCTCTAGTTGTTCATCATACCGGAATTGAAGTTGCCCGCTCAAAAGATAAGCCTTTTGCCGATAACCTACCCAGCAGACAGCCCTTATTTAAAGAATCCCAAGTAGTTACCCTACTCAAGTGTCAGCTTGAGAAAATTTTTTTTCGCGTACGCTATAAATAAGAGCTCATCTCCTTTGCATTCCTACTTTTTAAAAAACCATCATCAGTAGTGGTTATACTATCTCAATAATAGATATATAACAATTAACACTATGTTAAATATAGAGACCTTATAGTGAACTTTTGAATTAAATATTAGGTTTTCTTCTCACAAAGTTCACGCTCAGCTAAGTGTCGTTTGACTTTTTTAACAGAAAGTTACAATCAACATTTCGTTTCCGGTCTCTTAGATTCATTTGCGTTGTGATAGTTTCAATAAGCTTGATTTTAATATTCAGTCCTGCCGGATCGAAGTATGTGCATTTGCTTTACTACTCACGTCGCTACATATCATGTAATTCATATCTATTTCTCTCTTTAACATCCCTTCCTGAAATTTGATTCAAAGTCGACAGTTGTAGCTATCAGTCTGCAAGGTTATCATTGATTTTTGAACAAGACGACCACTACCAATCGATATTCCAATATAATATTTATTGGTATTGACTATGTACAATTTCCTCAAATTCCATCTCACTGATTCTAACAGTGAAGCTGTACTTCATTTCTCCTATAACTTCGGTGACCCATTTGTCTTTGACGCCTGCTCTTTAGTAGCTTGTTCAGCGGCATCAAGTTCAGCCTTCAATCTTTCCATCGCTCTATACACCTTGCTTTGTATATAAAATGATCCACCATTTTCTTTGGCATTTATGTTGAACAAGTAATTATATTTTTCATCTACTTGATCTTTTGATAGTGCCTTTGGCTCCAAATCCAAAATTTTGCATGACTCATCTAATGTTATATCACCGTCTCTTACTTTTGTGGACTGGCTGGCAGTCAGTTTCGTCGTTGTGGCAGCAGCTTGTTTGTATGCTTCTGTGAATGCCCTTCCAAATACACGAGCGCCTGTATATACCACCTGAACTAATAATCTATGAGCCTGATACATATATCTGTATTGTTAGTAAAATCACTGGATAATGAACTCATCTATCTGACATTCCACTCACCATAATTCCGTTAACTGAATGTTATTATCTCGAGAAGTTGATTTCTATTCTTCTATTTTCTATTTTTTTCATATAAAGAGAAGAACAAGAGCAAGAAGAATTTTGTCAGACATACACTACCTCTAATCACTCGTACACAAAAACTGTTTTAATCGCATTCACCAAATATATTAATTAAAGGGTAAAGGAAGTTCACGCGGACATAAGCTAACACAGCCTATCACAAAGGTCGGCTAACTACTATCAAGAGCTCATTTGTCCAATTCATCACTGCTGATTGCTCAAGAGCTTCTTGATCAGTTTATAACAGCGTTATATAACCAAGTTAAACAAGGATTATATGAAATGTCAAACCCCAATAACGTCCCTCCTACTACTGATGACCAGGATGCCGCTGCCTTGTTGATGTTGTTTCAAAGTCAGTCTGCCTCTGCGATACCCCAGCACCAGCTACAACAACTGCCAGTGCCCCCGCTGCCCTCATTGGACATCATGCCAAATGACCGGAAATTCGATGAAAGCAAAAACCAATTACTACTGGCAGCTCAGTTCTCATCAAGTACTTCTATGAAAACAGTTCATGAGAGTCAAGAATCAAATATCAGTTCTTATAAGTCAGAAATACCCACAGATACATTGAAAAGCAGCCCACGAAGTGAAGCACCCATTACAAAGCAACAACCATCTGCAAGCACAACAAAAGATATATCAACTGAAACAGCACATCAATCCTTGACTCTGTCACAGAGACCACATCTTTCAGCTCACTCTAGTCTGTCAGGATCCAGTCATTCAAGGTCGAACTCTGGCAACAATTTCAGTACCTCGCCTGGACCGGCAGCGGCAGCTCTCGCTGTTGATCATAAGAAAAGTGATACGAGGAAAAACCCAAGCAACATTAAGGCAATGGTGGCAGCGGCAGCATTAGCAGCAGCAGCAGCAACACCATTTCCATTACTAGCTCATGGGCCACAAAAGTTTTCCGAACCACAAAGCAAGAATGAGGTCGTAAAGTTTGAAGCTATACCAGAAGCCCTATCTCTTGAGAAATCTGAGATTATACTGCTGAAGGAGACCCAACAATCTACCGTAAATCAAGAATCTCAACCAGACCCAGAGAAAAAAGAACTAGCTACAGATAAAATAGAGACCGAAGTCGAGGCCGAGGACGAAGCTGATGAAACAAGTCAAATTATGGACTCGAAATTATCAGACGAAGTGACACCCGCAATTGAAGATTCTTCATATTTTGTGGATCCAGATTCTGGTACTATTGGATGCATATGTGAATACGATCATGACGACGGATTCACTATTCAATGTGACAAGTGTTATAGATGGCAACATGCCAGCTGTATGGGCATCAAATCAATGGATGAGGCGCCAGAATTTTATCTCTGTTATTTGTGTGACAAATCCAGAAAAGTGGATAAAACCAAGGCAAGAGAGATACAGAGAGATTTCTTGATGCCAACAAGTAAACGAAAGAGACTTAACAGCATGGAAGCTGAGGCTTCAAGAAAAGAAGCTATTGGGCAAGTCAATGCTGGAAGGGATGATATTGTCCATGAGGAAGATAAGAGAAGGAAAAGTAGTTCCTCATCAAAGGATAAAGATATACAGACTCCCAATCCGAGCAAAGGTCGAAAAGGTAAAGTGGCGGTACCGAAAAAAGAACATGTTGAGTCTGTGGATGACACAGAATTTTTTGCTAGCTCGAAAGATGGTTACAAAACTGTTTATTTTCCCCTTACAGAGTCTGAATATCGAGATGATAATACCAAACACTTATTGACAAGACTAGCTGATCTTATCATCAATAAGACAAGTCCATTCTCGGCCATTACTGATTACACAAAAACTGATTTGAAATTAAAACTTTCGGAGTCCACAATGACTATCAAACTCTTTGGAGATAACGTCAAATTGAAGTTTCCTGGGTTTTCCAGATTTTTAGTGAATATTGAGAACAATGCCCTGCAAGATGACTTTGTTTTGGAGTTGATTGGTGAGATTCAGCTCAAGCAAGATTACATTGACAATCCATTCAATCATTACAATATATGGGGAGTCGCTAAGCCGAAGGTGTTTTTCATTCCAGGAATGCCCTTTGTGGTAGATGCAAGATATTCTGGTAATGAGGGTAGGTTCTTAAGGAGATCTTGCACACCTTCTTGCGATATCAAGGTTGCAGTTCTGAATGATGTTAAGTCTGTCCATTTCATAGTAACTCCTTTGAGACCATTGAAAACAGGGCAAGAGTTAACTATTCCATGGGATTGGGATCTGTCACATCCAATCCATAAGATAATAAAAGGAAAGACATTCGATCAGTTAGGTGAACAAGAAAAATCAGTCTTGGTCAGATCAGTCGAAACTGTCCTCAATGGTTGTGAATGTGCATGCAGTAACAACAATGAATGCTATTTATATAAGGTGCGAAAACTGCTAGCTTATCTATACCGATCTACCAGGAAAGTGAACATACCCACATTTGGAAACAATTTGAGCAAATATGCTGACATCTACCGTCAAAAGGACGAAAGTTATTATATCCCTATCAAAGAGAGATTGAACGAGCGTCATAGACTGATTATATCGGCTTTACTGAGGAACTCAAACAAACCGGAGACTGGGATAAATTCTCACACAAACAGTGATCAACAAAAGGAAGAGTTTCCGAATGAGAAAAAGGAATTTGTTCTCAATAAGGAAAGAAATATCATGTCTGATCTAGCGGATGAATTAATCCCATACAAATACAGGATATCCAAAATTGGATCCTCATTGGAGGTGCCAAAAGACCATCAGACAATGGTAAATCAGAATACCGTTGATTTGTCTGCGATCGAATCATATCTGATACCAATCCCAATAATCAACTCAACTGTCCCAAGCAAACTACAGTCAAATTTGTCAGCGACGAACCCCTCAATTGCGAAGTCACAAATGGCTATATCAGCTGAAACTCATATCATGAATGGGGAAAAGCCGCCGATAAAAAAGAAGATGAGCTTGAAAGATTATATGAAGAGCAAAAAGAAGTAAATATTGTAATCTTCATTTCAATGTGAGAAATGAAAAAATCAAATTGCAGTTTAATTTGCAGTTGAATGATAATAAATACATTCATCTTTTATTTATTGAGATTCATATGATTAGATGTGTTGCGTGAACACACCTCTTTACAATGAATTTTTCTCAATTCAAATCAGCGTCTGTAAATCGTATTATTGTTATCTGTTGGATGAAAAACTCCTTTAAAAAAAAAAAAAAGGTCAAAGAAACAAAAACAAATTCTCAAAATCATTGGGTAAACTAAATATCAAGAACGTATACAATCAATCAAAAAGATGTCTTTATCTACCAAGTCTTCTAGAAATAGGATATACAATTACACTCCATCCCAGTATCAACTGAGTCATCCTAATCAGTATCAGCAGTCTTTTAGAACCAACAGCTATTACCAACCTTCACAACAACAACAAGAAGAAGAACAAAGCTCAATCATTCCCAAACCTCTCAATGTTCCTTCGTTGCAAGAGCAAGACCAGCTTTTCGTGAGTACTGCTTTCTCACAAAACCATAACCAACAGTATACGTATAATGCAGTCTCAGGAACAGGCAAGCAAGGAGCGTCTGTCAAGAAGAGAGTGGAAATGGCGTTTTTGAGTGGTATGGAGGACGAGGTATCATATGCTCTCAAAAAATTAACTGAGTTGAGTTGTGTTGATCCCAGCGTGTTTGAATTGAAGGAAAACCCTTTCGTGTTAAAACATTTGGTCATTTATTTGGATTGTACTAAAATTGTCTCTGATTATGATAGCGAAGAGTTGAGAAAGTCAACCAATAACAATATGAATTTCACCTTAGATGCAGCTTTATCGTTGAGAAATTTTTCTCAGATCATTGAGAATTCAGCAGTTATGTCTATGAGTACTCAATTAAGGGAGATCTTGATCAAGATTTTGAATAACAAGACCATGCAATTGTATTCAGTTGGTGATGATGAGTACGAAGCTTCAGCAGAGCTTATGAAATACGTTTTGGACATCGTCGAGTCACTTTCATCTTATATGTCACCAGCACCTAAAAACGACCCATTGTTTGTTTCTTTGTTGAACATTTTGAGTACTTCAGAAGACAGGTGCGTGATAGTATCCATATTGAGATCTTTATCGAGGCTTCTTGTGCGGACGACGTCTGATACCCTAAGCTCAGCAGAAGACATTAGCTCCAGAATATTGGACCAGGTTTCAGCTTATTTGTTGTCCGCTTCGCCCTTAACAATCCCTGATAAGGGTAATGACGAATTAATTTTACTGGCGATAGATTTCTTATACCAATATTGCTTGGGAGGCAAAGAGAGAGTTAGTAACTTGATCAAGTCAAGTAAAAGAGCTCTTGTTTTGAGAACTATTTTGCCAAAATTACTTACACACGGTCTCAATGATATTCCCTCAGAAAATTTGGAAAGGCAAGGCCGTAAAAGAGGCTTAAGATTGGTCAGGAGAACTAAGGCACTAGCACCTACTACCCCTCCAACACTTGATGTTGAATTCCATACGGAGTTGAAGAATTTGGATGAGCCTGAGAGAGCCACGACATGGATGAGGTGTTGTTATCAACCAACACTCCAGGGCGAAGTTACTCAAATTTCTCTATGGAAAGCTTATGAAACTCAGTTTACCTTACCTAATGGAGATGGCGAGGCACCAAAGAGACTACTCCCGGCTGTTGATTTCATCAAGAATGTCTCGAACGCGTTCCCTCACTCCTCGGCTAGAGTGTTGACCCACGATGATGGGTCAAAGAAGTTTGTGATCAAAGGAATCCAACCAAGGCAGATTGTTGCTTCCATAAAGACTGGAAACAGGGAGGCGATCGAGATGCCTGAACCTGCTGATGAAGACATGAACGAGTCTGATGATACTATTGATGAGGATCTTGAAAGCTCTCAACAAGTGCCATTTCCTTTGTTCAACTATGGTGAAAACGAAAAGATCAGCTTGAATGAAATAAACACCTCTTCAGCATTGTTAATTAACTGTTTCGCTAAGACTGAACTGGGCAACAAATTTTTTGAAGGTTGCAAAGATGAGATTCTTGGGAAAGTGCTAATAGCACCTACTCTTTTCTCGTACATTCACGAAACTTTGAAATTTTTAGATTATTAGAACTAGCAGCGATTGCTTGGATTTCCTACTGTGTATTAAAATATAAAAACTTTCTCCTTTTTCAATTACAACCGTTTTCACTTGCTTTCCACCTTTGCTGTAGAATTACTAGCCAGTTGTTGTTGCTGCTGCTGCTGCTGTTGCAGTACTCTCTGTTGTAGAACAACTTGCACACTCTGTAATGTCTCATACCTTTCACTAATGATCTTATTTATCTGCTCGCCATTGGTGTTTAATTTGTTAATTCTACCTTGATAAAATTCCTTGGAAGCCTCCTCATCTTTTTCAACAAAGTACCCTGTACCAATATCTACCAAAAACTTTTTATTATCCTTCACCTTTCCAGGTACATATAAGGATGCGGATAGCGGTACCAAAATCTGCTCGTCATCTTTAGCATGTGCTATTTGTGTCACATTGTCGATACAGTCTTGAAAAGTATTCTTGGCACTCGCTAAAGCCTTAGCGGACGATTGAAAATGCTCCAATTCTGTTTGTAAGTCTTGCTGCAACTCTACAAGCTGCTGTGGTGGCAATGTGCTCAAATCTAGCTTCTTGTCTGACATTTCGAAATGGTGTTTTCAAGCAAAAATTACAGTCGTGATGATCGTTGTGACAAGTGGAAGTTTTTCCTAATTTTTTTTTTGGGGATTAAAGTAATGCTGCCATCTATCACTCGGAGCTTGCTACAAATGCTGGAAGAATCTACTGATACAACGTCCTTTGCCAGCATATTGCTGGGTGTGAAGCGACTTCGTGATGAGAGTGATGACAATAGTATAGCAGAGAGGTTCAACCAGTCTAGGTCTATTGGGCCGGTTAGTGAAGGACCAAGCAGTGCAATTCAAAGACCTTTCACCGATGGCCAAAGAATTATAGCGAACACAACCACAGATCAGTCTCCAATAGTATCGTCGATGCCAGCTCCAACTACTATATACCAGAGACCCACTGCAAATCTAGCGCGAATCAACAATAGTGCAAGGAGGACCACTTTCTCAAATATACAAATCAGCGTATCTCAAAAGGGGAACCCGTTGATCAACTCATTGAAGATTCCTTTTGAATACAACGAGAAATTGAGAAATTGTGACTACTTGATAAACTCCACAACGTTTTTATTATTTTTATCCTTGAAATATCACAAGTTACATCCAGAATATATTTACAATAGAATCAAAAAGTTCAACGGACCCAATGGTGTGACAGCAGTGAACAATAATTTGAAGATACTTTTATGCCTTGTTGATGTCGAAAATAATGACGAGATATTGAAGGAACTCAATAAAATATGTTTGTTGAATGACTTATCTTTAGTTTTAGCTTGGAGCTTTGATGAGTGTGCAAGCTATGTTAACTATTTGAAGCAGTTAGAGAATAGTAATTCTCATACATCTATTAAAGGACAAACAAATGAAGATGACTACTTTCAGACATTGACAAACACGTTGACCTCGATAAGGCAGATCAACAAAACTGACACGGTTAATTTGATTACGAAATACGGTTCATTTAGCAATTTGGTGAATTTGAGTAACGAGGATGACTTGAGCGAGGTCCAAGGAATGGGAAAAGTAAAAATATCAAAGTTTCTCGCCAATATGGAGCAACCTTTTATATTGAATAAAAAGTATCAAGAAAGAAACAAAAAAGAACAAAATGAGCCTCAGACTCTGACTGCACAAGTGCCAGCTATCGAAAGTTTTGAGCAGGTGCCTCTGTTAGAGGAAGCACAAATTGACCCAGACGTTGATGGCAACGATGACGAAGAGTTTGACGACTTCGAACTGTTCTTGAAAGAAGTTGAGTCTTGAAGTAAGTCACAAATCAAAAAATGTTTTATGAGACTTAACTTTCAGTATTCGAGCTCGCTTTAATTTGCGAGATTGTGTATCATCAGTGGCTGTATTAGCGTGGTCGCTCAAGATATACTCGAACTGCTCAGATTCAGCCCATCGCTGTTCTTTTTGTGATCTTTTGGACCAGACATTTTTCAAAACCACATTTATCCGATCCTTTGCTAGAGATTCCCATTTTTCAGGAAACTTTGTGTCTACCACCTTATAGTCCAATATAATTGTTTTTGGATTAGTTCTAGGCAGAACCATTGATGGTCTCAAATTCCTATCGATGAAATGAAATTTTAAGGAGGTGTCGGATCTGATATGACTGGATAACTTAATCAATTTCCAGTTTTTCAACTTGGTGATCTTGATTGAGGTTTCTATATAATACAAATTATCTTTTGCCAGCAGCATCAAGCGTTGCACATCGTCCTCACCAATGGCAGTTTTTTTGAGACACAACATGTTCAAGTTCGGCCATTTAGCCAGATTAAGACTTATAATCCAAGAATTTAATACTCTGTCATCGATGTCAGGAAGCCCGTTACAATTCAACATCAGAAGTGATCGTAAATTGGTCAACTTTATGTAGAATTGCTTGGGATCCAGTTTAGGCACAGCTCCCAAAGCAGATAAATCTAAAATCACCAAGTTTGCAAACCCATTGTGACGTAAACAATCAGGAAAATTCAACGAGTTCAAAGCAATTGCCTCTAATCTGTGATTTCGCTTATTTAAACATTTCTCAAGTATTATTCGATTTCTGATCGAATTAGAGTAATGCAAAAAGCCTCTTTGAGTAACCTTGCGAAGATGCACAGGGAATTCATGAGAACTGAACAGTATTGCAAACATTTCAAAAAGTTGTGGTGTGTCCATTTCATTAAATAAGATCAACTTCCAAACATAGCTCCATGTTTGCCAATGCCCGATCCTTAAGTGGGAGAGCTTGAGTGAGTTACAATGTTGAGCCAACTTGACCGAAGCTAACAGCTTCAAAGACCTAGGCCTTTTTGAAAAGCTGTCTTCCGGTGCAATAAACTGCGGCTTGTAATAAGGTTGCAGTGTCTTAAAATTGTAGTTAGACCCAAGCGTGGCATCGTCAAACGAACTTCCAATCCTTTCGAACAGCTCCTCTGTGTAGCTCCCACGAGGGGGTTGGGAGGATCTAGAAACTAATTCTGCTTTAGTCCATTTGCGAGCACCTTTCAATTGACTTCTGTTGTATTCTCTTCTCCTTTGCACTTTTTCACTCATTAATTTTATACATCTCTCTCTCTCACTATCGATTTAGATGTGCTTTCAGCGATATGATCCAACGCGCGTCATATATCGAAGGTAGTGTAATATTGTCTAACTGTGGCGGGCAAAGAATTACCAGATCGTCAGACCCGAGAGACGATTTCAAGTCGAAAAAAAAAAACTTGTTTTACTGTGTTTAACTAAGTACCGAAAGTATATATCGAATCATTGAGAGCTTCATGGCACCTTCAGGCGTACCTGCGAACCTTGCAAGCTTTGCTGTTCCAAAGATATTCTCTACGTGGGCTGGCACTTTTACGTGCAGGCCCCAGGGATATTTCCAGCCAGAGTCTATTGCTCAAATTATCAAGTTGGTAAAATCAGCTAGAGAGAATAGGAAGTCATTAGTTGTTGTTGGATCGGGTCATTCACCTTCCTACATGAATATCACGCAAGACTGGATGGTAAATCTTGACAAATTCCAAAGGGTTATCAACGTAACACCTCATGAGTCGGGCAAGTACACTGATATCACAGTGGAAGCCGGTATTAGAATCTATCAGTTGAACCAAATATTGGCCACTAGAGGGTTGGCTATTCAAAATTTGGGTTCGATTTCAGAACAGTCAATTGCTGGTATCATATCAACGGGAACTCATGGTTCTTCTCCCTATCACGGTTTGGTATCCTCACAAATAGTTGACTTGACCTTGGTCAATGGTAAAGGTGAACTAGTAAAATGCTCACCAACTGAAAATCCAGACTTATTTAGGGGTGCTTGTTTGAGTTTGGGTAAATTGGGATTGATAGCTTACGCTACAGTTAGAACAGTTCCCCGCTATCAGCTCAAGTCTACACAAGAAGTTATCACATTTGATACGTTGTTGAAAATATGGGACACTGTTTGGACAGAAAAAGAATTTCTCAGGATTTGGTGGTTCCCATACACCAAAAGATGTATTTTGTGGAGAGCCTCTAAGACAGAGGAACCCTTGTCAGCACCAAGAAATTCATGGTATGGTACCGCTTTCGGAAGATTCTTTTATGAATCCTTGTTATGGATTTCTGTTCACATATTCCCAAGATTAACTCCGTATGTCGAGAGATTTGTTTTTGGAAGGCAATACGGTATCACAGAGACAATAGGACGTGGAGATGTAGCTGTTCAAGAATCTGTCGATGGTTTAAATATGGATTGTCTTTTTAGTCAGTTTGTCAACGAATGGGCTGCCCCACTTACTAATGGTCCGGAGATCTTAAGAGCATTGGAGCATTCCATTAACAGTGCCGCCAAAAACGGTGATTTTTATGTGCATGCACCAATTGAAGTTCGTTGTTCAAATACCACTACATCAAATTCTTTGGAAGCTCCAGACGTTTCAGCAAGAACAGTTACCTCGCTGGGTGCTGTTCCTGGTAACAACATGCGCCCATTGTTGGATACCACTCCAAAATTGAAGTGGGCTCCTCAAGACTCTGTAACCAACTCTCAGCTAACATTATATGTTAACGCCACTATGTACAGGCCTTTCAGAACTAACTCATCTATCGGAAAATGGTACCAGGTCTTCGAAGAGACAATGGAGGCTGCTGGAGGTAGCCCACATTGGGCTAAGAATTTCATCGGCAAGAAGGAGTATTGCCCACCAACTCATGTTAAACTGAGCTACAAAGATGGCGAAATGATTGGATTGGCTACTAAAGTCGAGGAGTGGCTAGGAGAAGATCTTGTCACCTTCAAGAAACTCAGAAAAGAGCAGGATCCAGATGGTGTTTTCCTCGGAGGTAAACATTGGGCTATCATCAATGGAATTGTTGATGAAACGGACTGATATATCCGTTACCAATAAATCTTCTTCGAACCACATTTGATTCTGAATTTTTTGAACTTTTCGACTGTTTATCTTGTTAAAAATACTTGTTTATAATTATCTATTCTTTTTTCACATTTCCACTGATCTAAAAGACTTTGATAGCTGTATAATTGAGACTCAGTTTTATGGACTTGTACAAGTTTTGGGCGCTTATTAAAATCTACAGATATCTTAAGTCTTTTTCTTTTCGCCGTGAATTTCTTTTCAAAATAGTTGAAAAAAAAAAAATTCTTTCCATTTATTTTCTATTGTGAAATTATAATCAACAAATAAGCCATCAAAACACATTACAACAATGAGTTTTTGGGATGATTTGAAAGAAGACTGGGGTGATACAAAGAACCCATTACATGGCGTCTACATTCCATGTTTCTTGATTGTTTTTGGAGTTGGAGTTCAGAGAATTGAGTACATTCCTTATGCATTATTGGCAATTGGCCTCTTTGTCTCTATCAACTTACTATTGGCATACAGAAGAAGAAGATCATTATCTCTGAGTAGATTCAAAGAATTTGAATTACTTGAGAAGACCATAGTATCAAAGAATACGGCCATTTACAGATTCAAGTTATTTAGAGATACAGAGAATTTGGATATTCCGGTAGGACATCACGTTTGTTGTGCAGTAGATATCGATGGAAAAGAAGAAGTCAGATACTACACTCCAATTTCTTCGAAATTTGATCTCGGATTTTTCGACATCTTGGTAAAGTCATATAAAGATGGATGTGTCTCCAAATATTTTGCTGGGTTGAAGGAAGGCCAAGCAGTCAAGTTTAAAGGTCCCGTTGGAAGAATGTCGTATAAATCGAACATGAGTGCAAATATTTTGATGATTGCTGGAGGCTCCGGAATTACTCCAATGTTACAGGTATTAAGCTCGATTACTACGACGCCCTCCGACTTCACGAATGTTAAATTGATTTTTGCTAATGAAACGGAAAATGATATTTTGTTGAAGGAGGAGATAGACGAACTAGCTGAAAAATATCCAAACTTTTCGGTGGAATACATTTTGAATAAGCCAAGCTCTAGCTGGGAAGGAAAAACAGGCTTGGTCACCAAAGAACTCATCCAGGAGTCTTTAGTACAAGATTACCTTGAAAACACTAAGGTTTTTATCTGTGGACCAATGCCTATGAAGAAGTTGATGTTGGAATATTGCCAAGAATTAGGCTTTCCAAAAGGAGTTCTTTCTTCAAAACAAGACGACCAAGTCTTTGTCTTTTAGTTGACAGCTATATATGACATAATCAGAACATATAAATCCTTTATATTTAGATCAGCGTATTTTGTTGACAAAAGTAATGTAACAAAAAAAAAAATTAGTCGAGTGGTAGAGAGTTTTAGATTTTTCTTGAGAATGATTTAGGTCAATGTCTCACAAGAGTTTATCATGGGTCAATAGCTTCCCGAATAAGAAAGAGAAAATCAGTTAAATATGAAGCGACTATTTTGATTTTTAATTTTGAATATTCCAGAAAACACGTTAATTTTTGTTAGTTTAAAAAAAACCTAAAAAAAATCCCCAAAAAAATAATTTGAAGCAAAAACCATACAGAATATTGTCGCTATTATGATGGTTACACTCTCGATTACATGCCTTTGCCAGAGTTATGAGTCAATAAACTCTTTCTACTTGTAAAAAAAAAAAAGTCAATATTGCCGGATGTCGGGAGCAAACGTCAACCAGTGATCACTAGTCCTTTATGGTCAGGTGGTATGGGTGTCGTAATCTTTGCTGATCGAAAAGTGCAGTCTTTTCCACCTCTCAAATTGAGAATGCGGGGCGGAAATAAAGGCAACACCAATCGGGCGGCTTGAGCTTGAGAGGTTAAGGTGTTCTACCAAATTCGTTCATAGTCACATACTTAACAATGAACTGTTTCTACTTGTAAAAAAAAAAGATATTTCTCAGCACATGTCATTCTTAATCTTAGATGCCAGTCACCCGGATTTGAAATCATGCTCCATGGGTAAGGATAAATTCAAGGGGACATTCAAAAAGTTGACCAACATTCATGAGTATTCCAGGATCTCTCAAGCATTAGCAAATTTCCAAATTGTTATGGGTGTGGTAGATTACGACACCCAGAAAGTAGGAAAAAGAGCAAAATGGATCTTCAAAGTACAAATCGCTTTATCTCCTCAAGTTTATCTATGTCGAATATCAAAGCAACCTTTTCACGTACTTTCAAAAAAAGTACAGAAATGGACGAGATCGGAATCGAACCAATGACCTTTCGCTTGCAAGGCGAACGCGCTACCAACTACGCCACACGCCCGAAGTACAGAAAATCCAAAATGTTTTGGGTATATAGATGGTCTTTTTTAATTATTACTTAATTAGGAAGTCTACATTTATTTCATTCTTCTTATCTCACCAGATTCATTTTTTAGTTAATGGATGATCGGCATGCGAGGTTTTTTATCCACCGTTTTAGATTGGTGCTCCAATATCGGATCATGGGTTTTCCTCATTACATGAACTGAGACATTAACACTTTTTCAATTTATTATTTCTATTTATATAGTCCGTATATATGATTATTGGAAGATCATGTATCGGTTAATAAATTTCATTTCATATAATATATCATATCTGCTTTCCAGCTCAACCCTACATTTTTTTCCGAGATTACTTTGATATGTCGCTTCTTTACTTCATTCAAAGACAAGTAAATATATATTTTTTATAACCATATATAGTCGAATAAAGTCCATTAAATAAATAAATAAAAATTATACTCATTGCCACCTATGGGGCTGACTAATGAAGTTGATTGGTCGGCAGAGTTGCCACCAATGGCTTATTTGCCACCCAAAACGAATGATATAAAAGGAGGTTCCAGAACTCAAGATATATAGTTTTATTTTATTTTATACAAGACATTGTATACCATATTTTATTCAATAGCTGGTTATCATATCCCTAACAAATATTATTTTATACTCCGACTATCCAAAGTTCTTCCGGTTGAGAGAATCCAGCAATTTCAAAGTGGCATCAATATTTGTTTGATTTCAGGGTTGTTGTTGTTGGTGTTGGACATCTTTGTTATATAATATAATATAGTATTATTCTCTTCAACCATGTAACAACATGAGTTGAGGATATCTCTAAACATATATATACGAATAACTAACTAAACTAAGATGTTGCATTGATCACATAAGCGGCGTAACGCCAAGCGGTAGACGCAAAAGATTGATATGATGAAATGCCTTATGAGCATTCCATCAATATTCTAACAATATTGGCTTGGACTACCTTCACACAACCATCAAACCCTAAGGTCTTTAAGAGTTTCAAACATTTCATTTAGCAAGTGGCACAATATTTATGGTCTACGATTACATTCCCGACTTATCTCTCATACACTCCCATTCGGCCTGTCCACCTTTTTTAATACTAGTGGTGCCCCAAATGATATTTAATTTGGAGTTGTTGTTGGACATCTTTGTATATAATGTACTATAGTATCATTCTCTTCAATCCATGTAACAATATGAGTTGAGGATATCTCTAAATACTTATTATTAATCCTTCGCGTCTATCACTTGGCGTTACGCCGCATACATGATCAATGCAACATCTTAGTTTAGGTAGTTATTCGCATATAAGTATTTAGAGATATCCTCAACTCATATTGTTACATGAGTTGAAGAGAATAATACTATATTATATTATATACAAAGATGTCCAATAACGCCGAAATCAAACAGGCTTTCCCTCAATGTTCTAACAAGTACTAGATCTTATAACACCTTGGTTCATATTTTGATAGCTTCTATTACTTACTGCTGATTGTCTTTTCTCCCATTATTTTCTCACTAATTTCCTTCACTTTGATGTTTTCTTCGTTCATTTTAGCCGCGACATGGATTTATTATTAATTTTATATACAGTCATATTTCAGTCATGTTATAGGTCTCAGTGTTATGTCTAGGTAATGTTATTGATGTGATGTGATATCACAAATGATTATTTATTCAGGAACATGTATACATTATAAGCTCTCTAATCCTTCAATACTCATTCCATTCCCTCATTGCTTGAGACTTGCATCAAGATGATAGGTTGCGCTATTGATCAAGGTCCAGTTGCACAATATCCCCGAACGGTATCGATTTGTATCTTTAGCAACACACCAACTTCTTTTCTAGATGTATTACCTGCCGCTGACTTTTCTTTCACATAGCGGATCCCTACATGAGCTCGTACTGCAATCTATGTTTATCACTGCCATTCCAGAATTTCGACATCAATATCGCTGTTGTCTCTTTCATTGCTTTTAGTAGCGCCTTTGTTTAACAAAATATTACTTCACTGTACTTTGCTTCATTTCTTAGATTTTTTTCCCTTTTTTTTATTATTTAATTCTTTTTCGTTAATAGTAGACCAGCTTGCGTGGGTTTCTATTCACCGAAATGAATTGGCGCTAACTTATAGATCAGGTGTTTTCCTCACAAACATCGACTAATTTTCCAATTATTTTACTATAAGTACAGTCGATACACAGGATCAGCAAATGCAGCTTGTGTATCATTTGATATTATATATCAGATTATATTAAGTTTTTCTTTCAAGAAAGGTGGCTGAGTAGGAGCAATGGCTTCCTGATGTTAATCCCTCAGTTGCCTTTACTTGAGATAAGCTGGTAACATTTGGATTATTTAGACAGACAGAAATAAGATACACCGAAATCTTGTAGCCTCAGATTTTGTCTTGTCATTAATCAATAAAAGTTTTAACAAAAAGTTATATTACTCTCAACCTGACACCCTGCATTGTTGTTGCTCAAGGCACTCTCTATCATATGTTACGACAAAAACAAAAGAATTATTAAGGTTGGTAGGGCACCTCTGATTCACTTTCTAATTTTTTATGCAAACAAAAAAAAACAAATGGACGAGTCCGGAGTCGAACCGGAGACCTTTCGCATGCTAAGCGAACGCGCTACCAACTACGCCACACGCCCTTTGCATACAAGAATTTCAGCGGAAGTGCATCATCCTCTAAAAGACTAGTGAAAATTACTGAAAAAGGAAGTCGAAACCATCAATTTTAAAGCTTTATTTTAACCAAAAGTGGCACTTTACTGCGCTTTTACACTACAGTTCAACGAGTTCATTTATTGTAAATGCTGATGGAAAGTAAATTTTTACATTCTTTGATAACACA
This sequence comes from Nakazawaea populi, assembly GCA_030557235.1. Lineage (NCBI taxonomy): Eukaryota > Fungi > Ascomycota > Pichiomycetes > Alaninales > Pachysolenaceae > Nakazawaea > Nakazawaea populi. Next base: position 178,187 of record JAKTVN010000001.1, read on the forward strand.
AGATTTCTGGCAGAATCAAATGATCAACAATTTTATAATCATCATTGGAATTGTTCAGCATGTGATGGTTTCTTTGCTGAGAGACTCATTAACGATAAAACTGCTCTACCCTAATGGTCACATCTGTTATCATAATTTCTTTGAAAGATTGTCCTAGTAATTAGAGGATGTGTATGGATTATACAGTGGGATCGACTACATCGAAATAACATTGTCTTTATCTGCAACACAATTTCAAGGTTAGAAAAATCCCGCTTTAAACTCTATTGATAAGCTCCAAAAGGTTTATATACTTGAAGTGATATTGACTAATCATGGAGTTGATTGACTATTGAGCTAAATAGTCTGGTCTAAATTCTGAAACCCATTCATTTTTGGGAACTGCCAACTGACTTTTATCTCTTTTGAAGTAAGATCCTACTCCTGCAGCAGACTTAATGATTTGGCCCTCCTTATAGACAACTTTTCCTTTTACTATAGTATATCTCGGCCAATTGCTGATTTTATAACCTTCAAAAGGTGTGTAATCACATTGATGATGAAGCATGTCGTTTGTTATTGTTGTTGGCCCTTTATAATTTTCTCCTTCAGGATACCATATCACCAAATCAGCGTCTGAAACGCCAGGAAGAATTGAACCCTTTTGAGGATACATACCATACAACTTTGCAGGATTGGTGCAATGCAACTCGACAAGTTTCTGCATGGTCAATCTTTGTTGTTTGAAACCATATTCATACATCAATGGGAATCTCGTAGAGACTCCTGGCATACCGTTAGGAATCCATTTGAATTCACCTTTATGACCATGAGCAAATGCAATTTTCTTGCCCTCATCACCAGCATAAACTGTTGGACAATGATCGGAGGAGACTATTGTGAAAGTTCCATTACTCATACCATTCCACACAGCTAAGAAATCATCTTTACCTTCTCTTGGTGGAGGTGAACAAAGATACTTTGCACCTTCGAACGGATCATGAGAGTGAATACAACGCAAATCATCAGATGATAAGAACACGTACTGTGGACATGTCTCAGCCAAGATTTGCAAACCTTTGGTTTGTGCCTTACGAATGACATCGATGGCTGAAGGGGCAGAGACATGTACAAATAATACAGGTGTATCCATCGTTTGGGAAATGACTATAGCTCTATTAGTAGCTTCACCTTCAAAAATTTGTGGTCTCGAGACAGCATGATAGTAGGGATCTGTCTTTCCTTGTTCCTCCAAAGCTTCGATCATCCATCTGATCATGTCACCATTCTCGGCGTGGAGCATAGTGGTGATTCCATTTTTCCTTGTTGCATACATCGCTGACATCAAATCGTAATCAGACATCTGAAGCTTTGGATATGTCATGTACATCTTGACGCTGGTACAACCTGTATCGTTAACCAACTGTGACAATTGGACATCGATCATATTCTTATCCAATTTGTACAAGATCAAATGAGCAGCAAAATCACAGTAAAGGTCATCGTTCGCCATGGCATCATCGACACAAAGTTGAACTGATTTGCTCAACCCATCCGGTTTATCAAACAAATCAACCTGTTGAGACGCAAATGTCACTATTGTAGTCGTACCACCACTGACAGCACTCATTGTACCGGTGTGCATGGTATCTGCCACTTTCCCAAAGAGGTTCAATGGCTCTCTGAGGTGAACATGGGCATCGATCCCACCTGGCGTGATATATGCACCTTCGGCGTCAATGCACTCAATTCCCTCAGAGGCATCAATTGATCCAGCTATAACAGCGATCTTGCCGTTCAAGATAGCGATATCTGATTTGTAAACGTCGGATGCTGTACAGACAACACCATTCTTGATGACTGTATCATATTTGGGAGGCATTTTGACTGGTGTAATTTGTTTTTGTTTGGGTGAAGCCTAATTCAATTTGGTGGATACTTATGAGTTCAGATTAGAATTTAGCATGTGAAAAAGTTGAAAGTTTCTCGAATTTTTTGTTATCAGTTTTTTTTTTTCCTCGTCTCCATTGCGCTATCTGATCTCCAACGGTTGGCGATGGCCGTACTTAACGACCACTACTTTTACACTTTTTCAATCCTACACAGAAAGACTGTGGCCATCTTCTTCTCATAAGATGGGTAAGAATTGACCAACAATCAACATGGGGATATCGAATACATCTCTTTTGATTGTCCAAACACTAGCACATTTCATTACCCCTGAATCAGCTTTTCTCAACACACAATCGGTTAAGATGGTTGCATTCAAATCTCCAAATGCAATGTCACTGAACAACTTGAAATATCTGAGGGCACTTTCATCATCCATCAACTCGACAATAAACGTTCTCTTCGACAATAAATTTGCTCTAGTGTGACCTGTCAATGCACTAAACTCATTGGTTAATGCTGCAATCTCTCCAGTTCTTCTCCAAATGATAGTTGGTGTTGCTGACAAGGAGATGAGATTTTCGTACTCAAGTAGAGATCTTTGAAAAGATTTTTCAGTAAAGATGAGGTCATTCTCGACCAATGATTTAGTCGCTGAGATGAAGGAGGGTCTGTATGTAGCCATGCATTTGGCAATGGTCAATAACTGAGCCCTGTTGAATCTTTGCTTCAAGTATCGGATCAAAGCGTGATACAGCTTTGGATATTGATATGATTTGACAACATTGGTGAGATAAATGTCATCCGGAATTTTGATAATATGTCTAAGAATCAACGGTGCGGTGTATTCTTCTTCTTCCTGTATATAATTGGGCAACACATCTGGTGAGTTCAGTTGCATATTGGAAGTGTTGATGTGAATTGAGTTGAGATTTCTTTTCATCTCGGGCGATGGATCACCATCTCCCAATTGAATATAGGGTCTTTCATTGATCTCAAGATTGAAGAAATCAGAGGGGGATGGTGGATTTGTTGTTAAAAGATTTGTCAATTGTGCGTACTCATCATTGACCAAACTTGATTGGAATTTCACATTAGATTCTTGTATTGACTTGTTATAAGCATTAAGCATAAAATTCAAGTCATCCTTATTGATCACATCGTCCAAAGTCTCCGTATGGTATGAGATTGCACTTGGTCGTACACGGATCTCGGGCTCTTGGGAACTCGAAGAAGAAGAAGATGAGGTCGAAGATGAATCAGCAATTTGTGATTGTGTCAGCACATCACCACCATCACCAGTATCGTAGATTGTGTGTTGTAGCTGGGATTGCTGCATCGGCTGGGTCGTCGTCGTCGTCGTTGTCGCGCACATCGAGTTAGTTGTTGTCAACTCCAGAGGAGTGGAAGGCGATCTCTTATAAAACATGTGCTCTTCGGGTTTTTTCACATGCAAAGGATTCCCCGCTTGACCGTTTCTTAAATATCCAGTCGTCATATCGGGTTGATAAGTCGCGACAACGGGACTATTATTTCTAGGAGCTCCTGTAATTGATGGGATCGTCCCTATCAGAATTGAAGTGTTGTTGTTGTTGTTGTTTTGATTGGCATCGTGGGGTATATGTGTTATCGATTCAGCATTGGACAAAGGTGTCACATTGGTTGATCCCATGGAGCTTGCAGATATAACTGAACAATCTGGAGGTGTGGCTGTATTGGGAAGATTGGATTTGTTACCCAACGTGTCTTTTGTATAGTTAACAAAGTTCAAATCAGCGTGTTTCGGTATGGGCACATTTGTTGACATTATAGTAGAGCATGGTGATGTAAATGCGGACCCTGATGTTGACAGTTGGTGAGGAGTAACATATTCATTTTTGATTTGAAGCTCTTCAATATTAGAAGCAATCTTTTTAACTCTAGACTTCCTTCTCTCATTTGGACTCAAGTATTTGGTTTTCTTGCGTTCCACATTCTCACAGTTCAGTTGTAATCCTCTCTTGAGACAATTCTGACAGGGCCTCCCGGGGTCACATTGCAAATGTTTAGAGTGACAAAATTTGCAAGCCCTACTTATGGGTTTGCGGGTCTTCTTTATATCTTCTGGCAATTTCTTTGTCATAGTGTTAAAGAAGGCGGGGAAACGTCTGATTTCATGTATCAATTGATGAAACGATTTTCTATATTTTCCCCGATATTTGTAATGATCTTAGAAACAAAAAATTTTCTGTTTGTCTTTGAATGGTTGATGATGTTGTTTAACAAATTTCACAGAAATCAGCAGCAGGTACAGTCCAGGAAAGCAACAACAAAAAAAAAGGCTTCTTGAAGCGGCGGTGCAAGTAATATGTGGAGCACAAATAGGTCTAGAAATGAGTGATCGAGCAACGAAGAATGTTCCAATTGACTTTAAAAGATCTTATGATATAGATATTTCAAATAATTGTTTGTGTGTTTCTGTTATGTGTGTCTCTTGTTGATTCCGGAGCCAAAAATATAATTTTTTTTTTTTTTTAGTTTTTCCTGGGGTAACCCGGCGGTTTCAAGGAATACCTTTTTGGGAAATGTATATGCTATTTATTATCATCCTATACATAAGATAAAACTCATCATCGGTGCCAAAGATTAAATAAAATAATAGGTATGATATATAAAAAATCAAAGCTAGCATCAATTATTTTCTTTTGAAACGAAGCAAAAGATGAACAGTCGAATAAGAATTGAAAATGATGAGGTAAGTAATAGAGAGAAAAAAAGAAGACACAGCAGGTTGCTCTGGTTGTCGAATGATTTGTTCGATAAAAAAAAAGCTGAATCGAAAAGAAACGAGTGAGACCAGAATTGAATAAACCAATAATGAAAAGATATCGAGAGCAAGAGCATTAAGTGAACGCGGCTAAAACAACTGCAGTTCTATTCGGGATATAAACTTGCAAATAATTGTTTCTACCGTTCCAGCTCATCGGAGAAGTAAAATGCTCAACATCTTTGTCGATTCTATCATGTCCACCAAACTTTTCATCATCTGTGGACAAGATAACTTTATATTTGCCGTGTCCATTTACACCAACTCTATAGTCGGTGAAGGATTCTGTTGGATGAAAGTTGAAAATGAATAACAAATTATGCCTTTCATAAACAATCACTTTGTCAACCTCATGTTTCAATGAGACATAAGCCGGATTAAAATTCAACCAGCCAAACTTGGCTTCTGTATGGTTCATAGCACAATCAAAGTCATATAAGAATCTGTATCTCAACAAGTCATCATCTATCAAGTTGAATTGTCTTCTTGCATAATGAAAAGATTCACCATTTCCAACACGAGGGAAATCCAACCATTCTGGATGTCCAAATTCGTTACCTTCAAAATTTAAATACAGTTCACCTCCCAAGCTACTAGTGATCAATCTGATCATCTTATGCAACAGCATTCCTCTATCGATTACCGGGGTCAATTCACTCAATTTGGACATATTTGTGTACATTTCCTTATCCATCAACCAAAATGCAAGAGTTTTATCTCCCACCAACGCTTGATCGTGTGATTCAGCATATGCAATGCATTTTTCTTTGTATCTACGATTACTCAAGGTATGAGTGATAGCACCCATGTCCCAATCTTCATCCTTTTGATGTTTGATAATCTTGATCCACATATCTGGTATTGACATTGATAATCGATAATCGAATCCAACACCACCCCAATTTCTTGGCAAACATAAAGTTGGATATCCACTTACATCTTCTGCGACCGTGGTTATGGTGGTCTCTTTGAAGCGAGAAAACAGATCACATAAATCGTTTGCCAACATCAAGTAACTTAAAGCTTCTCGGTCAACTGGGGAGTTAGAACCCAAATACTCGTTGTAATCACCACTAAAACCAGATCCTATTCCATGATGCAAATAAAGCATACTGGTTACACCATCGAATCGAAATCCATCGAATTCATACTCTTCAAGGTAAAATCTCAAATTACTTAACAAAAATCTCAAAGTTTCATAGTTACCATAGTTGAATAATCTTGAATCCCATTGATCATGGGTTCCTTTACCTCCAGAATGGAAATAGCAATAATCGGTTCCATCAAACATGTTTAACCCATCATCAACATTTTTGGAAGCATGTGAATGAACAACGTCCAACAAGACTCTTATCCCCATTCCATGTGCTGTATCTATTAATTCTTTCAAATCTTCAGGTGTTCCGAATCTAGAACTGATGGCGAAAAAACTGGTGATTTGATATCCAAACGAGGCATAGTATGCATGTTCCATAACTGACATCAATTGTACTGTGTTATAACCCAACTCTTTGATCTTTGGCAAGACATTATTTGTAAACTCTTTATAAGTACCAATTTTTGGTTCTGGTGTTGAGATACCAACATGGGCTTCATAAATTTTCAAAGATTGTGGTAATTGAGGTCTCTTGTTTTTAAATTTATAAACTTCCAGCTCTGGAGGGTTCCAAAATCTTGATTCATAACTTGGGTTGTTATATTCCTTTGGAGGTTGTGTGGCTCTCTTGATCCAAGCAGGCAATCTAGCTATCTTGTCTCCATTTGGTAAAGTTAACAAGATTTTGACTCTTGAGTCATGTGGAATAGCAAATTCACCATTTACTGGATGCACAATGATGTGGAAACTACCAAATTCATCTTTCTTCATTGGATGAGATTCATGATTCCAATTGTTGAAATCACCAATCAATGATGCAGCCACAGCATTGGGAGCGTATTCTTTGTACGTGATCGATTTATCCTTTGTCACATTGAATCCAAACAGCTTATAACCGTGTGCAAATGATAATATTCCATGCTCATGCTCGTTGAGTATCTCTAAAAAATCATCAGCTAAAGAACGACGATAGAGCAATTCTCCAACAAATGGTTCCAACCAAGGGTCAATGTCTACTACACCTTTGACTAAGGCTGGAATCTTGTTTGTTTGTTGGTCTGTGGAGGGCATTCTTTGGCTTGATTATTGTTGTTGTTTATATTGAAGAAATGAAGTGAAGTTGCTCCATAATTTATTGGGCTGATACTGATAAAATAATTTTTTTTTTTTTTTTTTTTCTATGGTTGCATCATTCCTTCTCGGTCACTAATGTCTTGTTAATAAAATCAAACCATTTTCGCACCCGACCAATGAAAAATAGTTCTCAATCTTCGAGTAGATTGAAATTGTATATTCATGTTATTTGCTTATGAGTAATATTCAATTCTATAACCGTTTCTCATAAACTTATATTCAGTACCTCATTAATATGTCAATTGTTGTCTCTCTCTCTCTCTCTCTTTCAACCCCCGGAGCACCAAAAAAAATAAAAAAATTGAAAAAAAATAAAAAATAAAAACGTGGAGAAATTGTTTTGTTCCAAACCACAAAAATTGTCTCTTTATATATATATCAAACAACAATTGTAATAAAACAATATAAAAGATGGATTCGCTCTCCATTTTTGTATATAACAGAAACTCAATTGACTGGAATGAGTTCCTATCACTACTAAAACAATTCTAACGATGATTACAAGTTCAAACAATAATTCATCTCGTCTCCATTTGTATTTACATGGAGGTGGGGGATCAGATCACACAAGAATAATAATGATTTGTCTTCTCCATAAAATTTAACCAATTTGATAAGCCTGGCTACAGCTGTCGCACAAGATTAAAATTGTAATAAAAAAGCATCATCGATTACTCGTTCTCGTAGTTGGATCTCTTATTATTCTTTGTCAAATGAGTTTCAATATAGAACACAGACCTGTTTCGAGCTCTTTTTCAGGTCTCCGTCGGATATACTTCAGATTTGATCGGCATACACATGAGACTGACAGGCAAAGAGAGTGAGAAAGAATTGTGAGCGCGCGCACTGGGCAAAGAAAGAAAGAAGAGAGAAAGAAGAAAAAAAAAAAAAACTGATAAGCCATTATTAATCTTAACGATAAGGAGCCCCATATATTTTTATATGTATATATATACATATATACAGCAGCTGAGAAATTTGCCAGTGATTGAGTTGTGTTGACCAAAAGAAAAGATTAATAATTCAAAATGTCAGCAGCCGTGCAAAGTCGTCCAAAAGTTTACAGACATATTGTTCGTGAGGCCAATGGTATGGTGAAGGAAGTTGAAACCACCTCGGCAGATGATATTATCGAAGAAGATTTCGATAAAATCCCAGTCATCGATATTGGAGGACTGTTCAGTGATGACATTGAAGAGCGTAGAAAAGTCGGTTTAGCCATCTGTGATGCAGCTGAAAAAGTTGGTTTCATGTATTTTAAAAATCATCATGTCCCAAAGGAATTGACCGATATGATTTTCAGCGAAGCTAAAAGATTTTTTGATCAACCACATGAAAGGAAAATGGAAATTCATAGAAGTGGAAATCTCGACGAGAACGGGAACCCAAACTATGAAGGCTATCATCCAATTGGTCAGTTCAACGTTCATAAAAGAAAGATGAGAGATTGTTACGAGGCGTTAAATTTCAGTGAAGAAAGAGCATATGACCCTACACCTCAACCACCTTTGGAAGGTGACTTCACTTATACTAATAAATTCCCAGAAGATGACCCATCATTAAAGGAAAACGTTTTCAAGTATCATGGAGCAATTTTGACTTTGGCAAGAAAGATGAGTGGTATTCTTGCATTGGGTTTAGGTTTACCAGAAAATTATTTTGAAGATGATTTGAAATACCCTATATGTGGTGGTAGAATGATTCATTACCCAACTCAAGAAGGTTCAGCTGAAGATCAGAATGGTATTGGTGCCCACATTGACTTTTCCTTCTTGACCTTCCTTTTACAAGATTCTTGTGGTGGTTTACAAGTACTCAACAAGAGAGGTCAATGGGTTAAGGCCACACCTATTGAGGGAACTTTTGTTGTAAATGTTGGAGACATTTTAAGCAGATACACTAATGGTAAGTTCTTAGGAACGGTACACAGAGTCATCAACACCACCGGTGAGGAAAGATATTCCATCCCAATTTTCTTGTATCCTTCAAGAAGTGCAGTAATGAAACCGGTACCAACATGTATTGAAGAGGGAGAAAAACCAAAATACGAGGTGATGACTGTTGGTGATCATATAGACTGGCATATAAAGAGAATTGCAGCAATGAGGGCTCTGGAAGCCGCCAAGCTGACGGAAACTTAAAGGTGGCAATTTTATATTATATATAGACACTCGAAATATTGAATTATCAATAAATAGATTCTAGTTCAGTGTATTGGCCAAGCTTAAATTTGCTTACTATAATTTTTGTTGTTACGAAGCAACTCACTCGTTTCATCAGTTGATGCAATGGTCAATACAATAGTGAGTTTAATGAAATTTGGAGAAACAATCACCTAAGGGAAATTCAATGGGAAAGATAAAGCTATTGTTCAATCTATATACTATCTGCTGTTTGATTCATTTTTCAATCATTTTTCCAATCAAACACGAAAGTAAATTCAATTACACAGTAGCTATACAAAACATATTATTTAAATTGTAATAATGTTCACTATAAAGATAGCTGGGAATTTACTGATTAATAATAATGTATTGATAATCTTCTATATAAAAACCCTGACCTTTCTAGGTCTGGTAAAAAGTACGGAATAGTCCCCTTTTTATGCTATTCATCCAGAGATTTACCAATCGTAATGCAATCTAGAGGGAGCTGTAACAGATGTGTTAGATTGCCAAGATTAGTAAATACTACAATTGGTAATCAATTATAATGTTTCACCTAAAACAGAATCATTACATTGATAAGAATTAGTCCTACTCTTTCAGCTTCGCATGAAAGAGCAACCATTATTATTCATTTATTTACTATTATTTCATTTACTTTATTATTATAAAAAGGGGACTATTCCGTACTTTTTACCAGACCTAGAAAGGTCAGGGTTTTTATATAGAAGATTATCAATACATTATTATTAATCAGTAAATTTCCAGCTATCTTTATAGTGAACATTATTACATAAATATAGATATACCTTAAGAAGTCACACTGAAATTTTCAACATCAGTTGTAATGCATCCAGCAAAGCAAGCAGTCAAAAATGAAGCCATGAATCCGGTCAATAAACTGCTCCAAATGTTTTCAGTAATGGCCTTTGTTCTTTCAGGTGCTAATCTAACCATAATGGCAATTTTTTCAGCCAATGTACCAATATTGGCATAAGAACAAAGCACGTATGTTGCCAACATCTGAGATCTTTTGCTTGCTCCCACAGTTGCTAATAACTCTTCATAAGCGTTGAACTCATTGTAAATCAATTTCGTACCCAACAATTTGGAAACTTTGTAAACATCCTTTCTAGAAACACCCAAGAAGAAAGTCAATGGATAGAGGATATACCCAACGATCATTTCCAATGTCAACTTGTGAATATGCCAATAACCACCAAACCAAGTCAAGATCAGATCCAACATACTGATGGTTGCGTTGATACATAACAAGTTTGTGGCAATAGCCAATGAGATCATGATACCAGTCCATGAACCTAAACTGAATGCGTGAACAACGTTAAACAGTTTTTCTTCATTCTCAACTTCTGCTTCCTTTGGATTATGACCTCCACTGGTGATTTGTTCTTCCGTTTCCGGATATCTCAATCTTGCCAAGGCCACACCCAGAGGAATCGACATGAACGATGCTGTCAACAAGGCGCTGATGTTTAATCCTAAAGATGCATAACTGACAATGGCACCTCCAGATATGGTGCTAAACCCTAAGGCATTCATGGTGTGGAACTCAGCTATAGTTGCGTATGGAATATATGGTTTCATCAAAATTGAGGCCTCCCCTGAACCGATAAAAGGGGTAGCTGCGGCTATGATGGCTTCCATACCGGAAAGATTCATACCCCAAGTGAATAATACACTGACTTTTCTCACTGACCATTGGATCCAGCCCATATACGTCAAGATGTACACTGTAGAAGAGAAGAACATGATAGCTGGGAACACGTTCATTGCAAAGTAACCTGAGTTGTACAGCAAATCTTTAGAGAACAAGAACGTTGAACCAACTTTGGAGTAATCTAAGAACCTTTGACATAAATCCGCAAGAAAAATGAACAAATTGTGACCTGCACCTGTTCTTAAAATGAAAAGACCGAGTACAAATTGTGCTAATATTCCTGCAAATACACTTTTCCAATCGATTTGTGCTCTGTTGTTTGAAGTAATGTAAAACAATCCAATACAAAGCCAGTAACCTAAGAAGCTAATAAACCTATCCAAACGAGCACTACCTTGTGTCGGTTTATCGACAAAAGTAGCCAACAAATGAGTGGCTAGTAACACCAAAAATGCTGCTAAAGGTCTGAATTTTTCAGGAATGACTTTATAAACTAAACCAACACATGGGTCCCAAACGACCTTGGCCAGCTTGACACAATAGATAGAAGGTACATGCCAAAAAACCAATCTCATCATGATAAAGACATAAATACATGTAGGAATCAACCAATGAGGCCTATGTATCTTTTGACACAAGATTGATATCCACCAAGCGGTGAAAAAACAAGCTATGAATAAATGAACAAATGGTCTCAATTTGGGCCAAAATTCCAAAAACCGGGACTTCAATGTAGGTTCTGGCTCTGTAATTGAAGTTTGATAATCACTAAATTCTTTGATTTCGAGATTGACTGAATCATTTTTCGATTTTGAAAAAGTCTTTTGAATACCTTCTCTTGCCGTTGTAACTGATACTCCTTCTCCTTCTTCTTCGACAACATTGCCTAAAACACTTTGAATGTGACTTTGATATGACTTGACATTTTCAAGAACCATTATGGGTACTATGTGTTCCAATATGATGATGCCAATGTTCAGATTTCAACGATTAGAATTAATTTTCGGTGAAGAAAGAATAGCTAGAGTCATATATATATATATATATATACCTTTTTGAAATTATAGATCATATTAGTCTTGAAATGCATCTCATACAGTTAGAAAAAATTGGTGCGGTGAGGGGGGCATTCAAATAGGTGTGGATATCGGTATCCTATTCTGATAAGAAATTTCTAAGCAATTTGATGCGATAAATTCGTTTTTGGCATTTGCGTGCGTGTCCATGCGCCTTGCCGTTCTTTATCTGTAAAGATAAGCTTTTCAAAGCGAACGGATAACTGATAAACTTTAGACCCGCAATACGAGCAATTCGATCGGCAAGGACTTCGCGCTTTACTGGACTTTAATCTTGTTCATCATGTAGATCTAAAACGAGTGCTGATCTCATCTTGCTAAGCTTTATTCCCAAGTTTTTTTTTACTCATAAAGTAATAGATCAAATTAGCTTGAGCAAGATGATCAAATTCGCCGACGGTTCGAGTATAAAGTGCATGATACCTGATAAGCAAACATCATCGAGAAAAGACGATTAATAACACGATCACTGAATGATACTTGAGCAGTCTATTATCTGGAGAAGGTTGAGATCGAATATGATGATTGTGAGTTGTTGGGATTTAGATAACAACTGCGTCAAATCATGATACATCAGTTCTTAACTAGGCTTACACTCCTACTAATACCGGTGCTCTTCTGACTTCATTATCAGTTAAATAATCCCGTTCATTTGAATTTGAATTGAGCATCCATGTGTTTGAAATTCACATGGGGGCATATATACAGTAGTGTATAACTGACAAGAATAACCAGAAAAAAAAAAGTGAAAGAGAGAGCAGAAGAGCAAAAAGAAGAGAAGAAGTTAATTTGATAAAAGATTGAGAAAGAGAAAAGACAGAGAATGCGATAGGACTGAAAGATGTCAACTGGTAATATCCAAGCATCATTATTTTCGCTGCAAGATGATATCATCACCCCATCACCATCGAACTCATCTCCTACTTACAACAGTCACTCCCAGGAGTCAGAAGAATACATGTACACATCGGATGACGACGATGATGATGACTCCAGCCAGTACACATACGATTCGGACTTGATCAAGCCCTCAGCTCAACAACAGTGGGAGGACAGTCTAGTACAATTAACAACGTTGCTCAACTTTGTTATAATACCATTGGTGGGGAGAATGTTTGGCAGGCGCTTTAGCGGGTATGTGTGGCGGAAGATTGCTGATCAGATATATGGTCAGCACTTGACTTAAAGCGGCGATAATTAGACAACAAGTGGTGAAACATAGCCAAGTCGTTGTTCACCAATAATAATAGATCACTTTTTTCATGTTAAATAATAATGTCCCCAACCTTTTATAACCCATATCTATTTATAAAAAAATATTAACTCGTAACATCACACACATATATATATATATATATCAAAATAGAAAAAACACTTTAATACCAAACACCATTGAAAGGATCCTTTCAAACCAGGCAAAGAGACTTGTCATAAGTTGATTGTTTTGCAATCCCCACAAACGACGAAGCCTGAATGTGATCAAATCCCAGCAACTGATGCAGATATACTTAGCATGTCACGATCTAACATTTGTAAAGAATACTGCGTCAGTAAATCATAAGTCTCAATTACTATTGATTCGTTAACGACACCGGTCAAAAATTCTAAATCCAGTACAAATACATGGTTATACTCATACTGACTTTCAAATTCTGCAATTTTTTTAAACATGATGTAAAATTGATATGCGATATTTTTGACTGTTGCCTCTAAGTTTAAACTGAGTTGTGAAAACGGCACCGTTGACAGAGTAGAAATCACAGAATAATTTCTCATATGTCGATTGGAACTTGAGTCTCCCATTGCTGTCAGTTTTGACAGCTCTAATGATTGAACACTTGTCAGAGCGGTGTCACCACCACTACTAACATTGGATTGAAAGCTGTTTACCGACTTGGAAGAAGATCTTTTCAACAGCTGACTGATTCTTCTATGAAACATTGATGAAGATGATCTTCTTCTCGGCGATGCATTCTCCAGCTCTATTGAAATTGACTCCATTTCTTCCCTTTCCAGTTGCTGCTTGGATTTTTTCGGCACTAAAGGGTGTTGATTTTCTATCGGAGATGATGATGCTTTTACAACAACAGCTTGCACAGGTGTAGCCCCAGGTGAGATAACTGGTGAACTAACAGATATAAATACATCAGGCAGAGACTTGATCAATGAAATAACATTTTTGATATAAGTACCGAGTATTGACGTTGGCTCGAGAGAATGTTCTTTCTCAAACACAAACAGATCTTGGCCCAGCGATCCAGTATTGATACATCTATTGAACTTCATATCATGGTTGACGAGATTTGTTAGCAGAAGAAGCACCCCTAGTAATTTGAAATCTTTCACACTGGCAAAATGCGTTGTCTTGATAATTGCTTTGATATCTACAGCTGATAATTTGACAGTTTCGAAAAGAAAATTTGTTCCGTTGAGGCTAAACGGTCGATCTTCGGGTCAGTATTCCGTTGTTTTATATCTTTTGTAATTCATATGATCTTTCGACAACCATCTTACACTTACACTCCAATAAGATGGTCCAATGCACTAATCTCTTCTTCCAAAGTCATCGGTCTCTCCTATGTGACTTCTGCCTGAGGGTTGCAGATATGATGACCTTTTAGAATAAAAAAAATTAAAATCAGAACGCGTCTTTAAGACAGGAATCGAGCCTCAAAAAATCAAAAAAAAAAAAAAAAAAAAAACTTTAAAAAGAGATCCAGGGAAGAAAAATTGCTAAAAAAAGAAAAACATCAACTGAAGCTCTAAAAGAGGCAATCGTTAGTGAAGTGACACATACACCCATCTGTTGTAATCAATCTCATGAATCATTTAAAACGTCATTAACGTTATACAACAACAATAATAGCCGGGGGCTTGTCTCATATGAAGTCGGTAGTGGGATCTATACTAATAGTATTCCTGCTATTCTCTGTGCTTCTAGTGGTGCTCTTCGGTGACCTCCCCAGCTTTAAAGATTCCCACGTGCAACGTCTACGAAGATGGCTCATCTTTAGTTTCAAAAAAATTTATGCTGCATTTCTCAAATTGGATAATAGGTACTGTCATGGGTTGATCAAGCGCTACTTTGTGAATAGACTGTACACCGTGTACAAGTGGGTGCCACCAGTCTTGTACATCTCGCTATTCTTGATTCTGGTGGAACAATTTTACGAGCATATGTACACTAGGATAATCAATGCTCGAAGCCTAGTCATAGCAGTGAGCATCGCCGTCAATGTGGTTTCTTTTTTGTTGGGAATATACACTGATCTGGGTGATTTGGCAGAAATTGATGTCAAAAAGCATGGCAAGGAGTTCCCCTATAACGATTTGATATTTTTCAAACATGTCCATAATGATACCAACAGAAATTACTGTCGCACTTGTCACATTTTAAAACTCCCTCGATCTAAGCATTGTTCCACGTGTAACAAATGCATTTTGTTGTTCGACCACCATTGCCTATGGTTAAACAATTGTGTCGGTTATTACAATTACAAATGGTTTCTCACTTTTCTCATCTCCTTTGATTGGATTTTGATTTATGGTGGGTACTTGGCCTACAATATTCTCTCTAAAGAAATGTCTTTTGAACTCGACAATAATTCAATCATAACGGGCAATTTGATACAAAGATGGTACAACTTGATCTCACACACCTCAACTGCCAACGAACGTACAGGTATTATTTACTTATTATGCATCTCACTACCATGGCTCATATCTTGGTTCACATTCGAGCATTGGCAATTCATATATCTCGGAATGACGACAAATGAAGCTGCCAAATGGGACTTTGTGCGCTATTTGGTGCTGGAGAGGGTCTTGTACCAGTATTTTGACAATGACACTGGTGTGAATATATATCTTGTCGAAGAACAAGGCCAAGGTCTGCAAACCCATTATTACAAGTTGAGCAGTGATGAATCACTGGAACCGGTACAAGTTGATAACGGTCGTTTGGAGCAGATTATTGATATGGCAAATCAGTTGGAGAATATCTATGATTTGGGATTTTGGAGTAATTTGAAACAAAGATTAATTACACCAAAGAGATGAAGTTTTCAGAACAAGTGGTCAATTTGATAATCGTTGAGGTTGATCTTGATAACAAATATGAACGAATGAATGCGTCTTACCCAATTACGGTGAATGACTAATCGATGTTTGAGTTCATATTAAACATCAATATGGCATGATATTGCGAACGTGTGACACTGATAAAACAGGACGTGTCGTTGATAAGACTCATGGAAGTTTACAAGCGGTTTCCATATAATTTCCTGATGATCACTTCGCTTTTTTAAATTACACACTAAAAAGTAATTCCAATAGCTTGCAATTACTTTAGTGTAGTAGCAAAATCACACAAATTAACCCAGGCAATCTCATCTCTTTATCATCATCATATCTCTTTCAGGCCAGTGCCCAATGTCTTATAGTGAAACTAATAACAGCATTTTGAACAACTAGCATAGGTTCTTTTATGATGTTCAGCCGGCTAAATAGATGATGAGTTGTATACTATTTGATCAAGATAGTGCGATAATTTTCTTTCCTGTTTTTGATTTTCAACTATATAGTAGCATAAAATATAAAAAATTGGTGATCTTCACCTTCACCTATAAATTGAAGCATACAAGTTTTAGGTTCGAAAATCGATAGATTTTGCACAAAGAAATTTGATTCTTCATAGAATTAACGATAATATTATTGGGCCCAATAAGCATGACTTTTTTTTTTTTTTGGTGGTACAATCTCTTCAACTCACACAACATTGTTTTCCTGAGCCAATGAGATTCTCCTTCTTCCGCCTTCCGATTGTTGTACTTGCAATGGAATCTCTTGAGTATCAAGGGTCAAAGTACTTTCATTTGGTAATGTGCCCATTCTCGTATGTTGCTTACGTTGCAACAAGTCTTCTCCACCAAAACTGAAATCATTGTAGTCACCATTACCAACAATCTCATCCAATGGAATGTTATCACCATAATCTTCAGCTGGATTCCAACCCATTGCGACTCTCTCTCTAATGATGGTAACATCACTTGGGTACAAGTTCTCCTTCAACACGTTGTAAATGAATCTTGGAATCAAACAAATGACAACACCAACAAACATACAAGCCCAGAATGAAGCAGAGCCGTATAATCGAGCAGCAGATTTGTAAAACTCTGCAGAGTAAGTTGCACTGGACCAAATACCGGTCCAGGCAAAGACAATGATAATGGATAACCAGATGAAAAGTACTGACAACCAATCCCATCTTTTTTGATTCATCAAGATGTACAAATTACATGCAATGATGGCAATAGTGGAAACCTCAGCACCAATCAAATATCTGTGATCAAGACCTAAACCATTTTGAGTGACAACCCCATTCTTGTAATAAACCCAATATGGATAGAAAAACGAGACTAAAGACTGGTAAAAGGCATCGGTCATATACCACCAAAACTTCTCCATGGTCCACTCACTTCTCAAAATACCAGTTCTATATAATTGTGGAACCAGTAATGAAACGGTGTCACTAACATCTTGATCCAATACACCCAAGAAAATGACTGGTAAGGATGTGAATGCCAAGTTATAAAACATCAAATAGGTGAATTCGAAAAGATATGATCCATCAAAATTGTTGTAAATACCATACCAGAATAATGCCAAGGTGAAAATGACATTTTTGTAAAAGAAACTAGGAATCATCTCTGCAAGTCTCTTGTACGACCATCTGCCATGAACCAACACCAATCTAGTCAAATATCTAAATTGACCGAAGGCGTAATCAGATGACATCACAGCAGCTCTACCTTCTTCACCAGCGATTCCTACACCGACATCAGCGGCCTGAATCATTGCAACATCATTGGATCCATCACCGATGGCCAAAGTCATCACTTGCAAGTCATTCTTAACCATTTTAACAACAGAAGCCTTTTGAGCAGGCGACACTCTGCAACACAAGACCGCTTTACATTGTTTGCAAAGTAACAAGAATTTCCTCTTTGTATCCAGCTCCTTCAAAGCAATCTTCAAAGCATCACCATCAATGATCAAACCAAAATTACCATGAGGTGGTGAATGATCACCTCTGGCAATCTCCAATTCAGCTTCGGAACCGCTCATTTCAAAATATGTCTCCAAGTACCTCTCAATTGACCTTTCAACCAATTTCTTTGGGTTGGCAGCAAGATCCGCTGCCTCCTCAGGGTTGAACAACTTATTCAAATCTTCATCCGGTGATGTCTTGATCAATAACAAATCCATATCGTTGTCTAACAAATTACAAGAAAACCCAATGTTGATTGCGGTCTCCACTTTATCACCAGTTAAAACCCATAATTTAATACCAGCACGTGCTAAGAGCTCGATGGAATCCGGAACTCCATCTTGTAATCTATCTTCAATCGCAGTACCACCTAACAACACCAATTCTTTTTCAATTGAGTCGGCAACTTCTTCCATTTGCTCCTCTCTCTTAACGATGGCAGCAGAAGCCTCTTCATGGCGTCTATTCCATTCCAAATATTGATCCCATGTCAATTTACGTTGAGCAATACACAAAGTTCTTAAACCTTCAGTGGCATATTGTTCTAAATCCATCGATGTCTTTTCCAACATCAGTGGATCATTCTCCTTTGACAATCTTTCATAGATAATAGAATCTGCACCTTTACAAATTAAAAGAGCTGTTGGCTCCCCATCAGGTGTCTCTGCTGGAATTTTGATTATGGAACTCATTCTCTTTCTTGTCGAATTAAATTCCAACATGTTCAAAATTTGATACTCTTTTTCAACACCTTGAACATTCAAAATATAACCTCTCTTGGTCTTGCCAATCAATGAAAAACCCACATCTCTTGCAGTGGCAACCAATGCAGCTTCATCTGGGGATTGTGCTTTTAAAAGAATCTTTCCTGGATGTTTAGGATCATCTTCAGTTAAAACAGAGTGACATAATGCCAATGCCAACATGAAATGTTGTACAGCGTATTTCTGTTCATTGCCACTATCACCACGCAAATCCTTCATGTAATCGACAGAGATGAATGTCAAGTCACTGATATCAGATTGTGGATTCTCGTTAATATCTTGAATACCATTGTACATGGTGACCTTGTCCAGTTCGATTGCCTTCTTTTCTCTTGCCGATTCCTCTTTGACATCAATACCTTGTCTCTTTCTGATACCAGCATAGGCTTCAGTGTAAGCTCTACCGTAGGAGACTCCATTGATAGTAGCTTTCTTAAACTCCATCACATTTTGAGTCAATGTACCAGTTTTGTCACTAAAGATGTATTCAATCTGGCCCAAATCATCAGAAATGTTCCACGATTTTGGTGTACATGGATAATCCAACTTCTCGTAGTACATTTGCACATCGCTGTAGATGAAGTATGCTTGTGCAGTTTTGATGATTTCGATGGAAATATAAAGTGAGATTGGAACCAAGGATTGGTACAAGATAACTGCAACAAAAAATGAAACAATACCATTGACAGCTGCAGAACCTGCAATTGTGCCAAATTCGAAATACTCTCTTGAAGTGTTGTGCTCTTGATAGTAGATACCATTGACCAAACCCGAAACAAAACATAAGATGAAAAGTAACAGGAAATTCAACATGACAGGGTAATTCAAATCTCTTGTGATTTTAGAACGCTTCGTTGGCGTTACACCGGCATTCAATCTGATCTTGGTGTCTTCTCCAGTGAAAATAACTATTCCTATAGCCCATTTGGTGTTTCTTAAAGTACAACCTCTTAACAAAGTGTTGTTGATGGTTACTGGTTCGTTGGCTTCTTCCAGCTTCAAATCGTCTCCTCCAACAAAATATTTCAAATTTCCCTGATAAGAGTACAAATTTGCATGTGGACCCTCACTTTCAATCCAGAATTTCAGTTTAGCCAAATCTCTTGAATGTCTAATCTCATTTGACGAACACTTCATAGCTTGTCTAACTTTCAAGTTTGTCTCACCATCCAAATCTTTGGTTTCGACATAACATCCACCATCTTCATCTGATGTGGCCAAGATGACAAGATCTGCAGGAACTTCGTCGTTGTTGTTGATTCTAACAACATCACCAACAGTCACGTTTTTCCACATGCTCTTTGCGAATCTTACGTTGGTATCAGTTAACAGTGAACTGTCAATGAATGGCTTTGTGTTAGCATGCTTGGCACGAGCCAGAATGGCTTCTTCAGAGTTTGGATCTCCAAATGGATTTGACAAGTCCTGCAATTGCATGGATTTTCTTCCATTGCCATCAGCATCAAAGCTTTCCAACGAATCCCTTCCCATGGCATCTTTGTCACGGCTTCCATGTGCCTTTTTATACTTATCTCTCTTAGCTTTCAATCTACCTTCTTTGGTCATTGTAGCCTTGCAGAAATGAAGAAACAGAAACATTAATCTGGTGTTCAGTTTCTTAAACTTTCTCCATAATGAAACATTATCAGCAAGACAATTTGGATTTTCGACTCCACTCAAAAGATGAGTTGGAGTGTTGTTCAATTCCATATCTAAACCTGTACGACGCGAGTCTTCCAACGCATCTTTGAAAGCGGTGATACAAACGATAACGATTAAAGGAACAGCAGATAGTACCGGACTTGGAACACCGAATATGCTGAATGCACCCAAGATGATCATGGCAAGAAAATAAATGTTGGCAACGTTGTAGAATTGGTAGTATAAATTCTTGGGGACGAAAGTGATTGGAGTATATTTAGTAGTCCGTATCTTGTTTCTTGCATATTGTATAATAGGTTCACCTTTGTCGTCCAATTTATCAGCTGGTAATGGTAAGTTCCAGTAAATTTCTCTGAGCTCATCCCTCCGTCCTTCACCTTCATCTTCGGAATCAGATTCCCCGTCATGAGGGTTTGAGGTTATATTCATGGCACGACGTATGGACAGGTTTCTGGCCCATTTAAAAGTTCTACTTCTGCCCATCGGTTTACCCTTGCTGTTTTTCAAAGTACCAAATCTGTGTCTCTTCATCTGAGTTGCATTTCTCTTGATTTTGTCCCCAAAGTTGTTGTTATTGTGATGATGATGATCTTTGGCATCACCATCTATGAGAAAAGTGGCACTCTGACGTACCTCCGGGGTCTCTTGTAAACTATCAAAAGAGCGTCTTATAGAACTCGATCCATCGTCATCTTCTTCTTCATACACTTTCACATCTGGTTTTTTAAAATTGGGAGTTCCATTTCTGGATAAAGAGCCTGGTGTCTTTGGAGAATATATATTTGAAGGCTTTTTCAAAATACTTCGTTGTCTTGGCATGGGAGATTGACGTACATCTTCAAAATTGAAGTCATTTTCATCGTCAGAATCAAAATTGATGTCGTTGAATTGGTGATCATCGGCAAAGGGGGACTGTACCTCGTTGTTGTTTGTGATGTTATCGTACTCGTCATAGTACCCGCTGTGGCTACTGGTGAGCCTACCTCCTTCTCTGGACATGATGATCCGAACTTTTCATATAAGAAATTAATATATGTATATGATCTTTTCTTTAGCCAAATGACTAAGCAGCTGTTGTATATAAGTGGGTGAATGTGGTGGATGACTATGATGATGATAAAATATGAGAGCGTGTGTATTTACAGGTGGATGATGGCAAGGTCTGGACTGATTAAAATAGCAATGATGGAGATTAAGACAAAAGAGATATAGTACACGTTGTCACTTCCCAGTTTGGTGGCTAATGTTGTTGATGTTGATATTATTTATGTTTGTTATAATTTCTTTGTTTTCTCTCTCTTTCTCTTTCTCTTCCTTCTTTAGCCAGGGAGTACTGTTTCTTCTCCTTCTCCTTCTTTGCCCTTTATAAGGGGCAGTCTCTTTAAAACCTTGTATACTCTACTGCTACATCTAAAACTACTCTCAATCGTTGACCAATAGACATTGTCACATAGATATGGTTCCAACCACAAACTGTCTATCCTATCTTACACACCTATCAACCATTCCCAATCAACATACCTAATCTATAGTTAACGCTTCTTCACTATCTCCGTCTGCTCACCGATGGATGATAAAAGATTCAAATACGCGGAGGAGAAAATTTTTCGTTCCGGAGAAGATAGGGGGGACTAACAAGAATAACAACAAGTGTTGGATAAACAGAGAGACACAAAGGGGTGTCGGATTAACTCAGTATATGAGAATATGCTGTCTGTGCTCATTATAAAGTCTCTTTCAATTTGCTTCTCCAGTTCTTCTATTTGTAGCGGTGTAGATAGGTAAAAGAATTTCACCGATCTGACAAGACAAGAGAATCACTCAGGCCGGCCCGGATACAAAAAGAATTCCGCACAAGAGTAGATGGGGCTGTCTGTCTCTAAAAAGCCACGAAAAACAACACCCTTTCTAATGCCATCGCCGCCCCTCTGAATGGAGAAAGAAGCTTATCAGAGTTGCCAGCGGTAACCCTAACGATTGACCTTGAAGACAAATCCTACTATAGCAAATAGAAAAAACTTAAACAAAGCTCGGATTGGTATAACCAAAGATTTGTTGATGCTTTGAACCGGAGTTCGTTATCCTAATTTGAACAGTGAATGTAAACTTTTTTAAAGCGAAAAATTTGATAATTTTTGGTTCACCAATGTAAGAATATGAACAACAGAAAAGTTGTAGTTTGGTGTGATTTCGTTATAAGTTATATGGAAAAATTAAAGAGTTTGAAACTTCTGGCTGAGGTAAACTGGGTAATTTTTGAGATTAGAGATTATGCGAAGTATCTTGCGAAATACTGTATCTTTGAAGAGGACTATGCTACAGTAATTCGGTTTATAGCCATCTAAACTACAAAGTCATCGTAATGTTGACGATAAGCAAATCACTAATTCGTTGTCGTTATAATTTCAAAAAAAAAGTATCATATGCTTACGACATTTTCAACTCTTTCAGTCACTCGCTTCTTCATCTAACAAGTTTCTATATTAATCAGAAGCTAATATCTTCGCCTCTAGCAAATTGGATAATCAAATAAAGGTTCAAAAAACCGATGCATCCCCAAACCAAAACACTTAAGTAAGTCATTAGCTGCCCATTGGAGAAATCAGCATAATTTCCACGTCCATTGGTGAGCAATGGAGCATCTTCAGTAGAATCTTCCAAATCAATTCTCATGTACTTTTTGGAGCAGGTAAAGTAGATCAAAGGAGCACTCAAAAATGGTAATAATAAACTCAAAACAACTTGGCTTGCATTTAAGGCCTGTGCTATACCTTTCCTACCTGTGGTGAATACCATCACCAAACACGGAATTATTGCCAACATTCTAGTGAACAATCTTCTGATCCATGGACTCATTTTCCAATCGATGAATCCTTCACTGACGAGCTGTCCTGCCATGGTGCACACAATTCCAGCAGCTTGACCCGAGAACAACATCAGTAATGCAAAAACGATACCTGCAGTTGGAGAGATAATGTCATGTAACATTTGGTAAATCGAGAACAAGTCAGCATCATCGGCTTCCTGTTTGCCATATAAGGTTGTTCCAGCAACTATCAATATAGAACTATTGACGAACATGGCGATGAAAAATAATGACACGATCAATTCGGTGTATGAAAATGAAAGACAATAATCTATGGCTGCCAAAGAGGGCCTATATTTCGATTTTAGTCCAGTAGTAGTACCCAATTGATGAGATGGAGGTGTATAAATTTGGTGCTTGATGTCATAGTCTTTTAATCTCGGTTGCACCAAAGCACTACCCAAGTATAAACTATGTGGCATTACAGTGGCTCCCAATATTCCCAAACTTAAATATATCAGCTTCTCGTCCAAAATTTCTTTAGAACTTGGAAGAAATCCCATCCAGAGCAGACGCTTATCATCGATGTTTATTTTGAAAAGCAAAGACACAAAACAGAGACAAGTCAACCCAACGAATGCACTAACAAAGATCTCGAAAGCTCTCACTTCTTTCATTGTGCCGTCATCTTTGTAAAAGCACAACACAACCAACACATCCACCACAGTGATCAATACACCGATCTTCAACGGAATACTGAATAAAATTTCAAGTGCTATTGCCGTGCCCACAACTTCAGCCAAATCAGTAGCCACGATGGCAATCTCAGCCAACACGTAGATAAACAAATTCAATCGCTTCCCAAGATGCAGTCTGCACATCTCTGCCAAGTTCAAACCAGTGATGGACCCCAATTTGATACACAATGATTGCAATAGCACGGCAAACAAGTTGCTGATCAAAATTGAGAATAACAACTTGTATTGATAGTTGGCACCAGAAGAGACAGAGGTAGAGTAGTTGCCTGCATCTATATAAGCAACACTAACCATGATTCCTGGTCCAATAAAGGACAGGTATCTGAGAGCTAGCTGGCCCAATTGCTTCCAGTTGATATGAGTGTTAAACAACATAATGCTGGTGTAACTTATCTTTAACCAAACGCCATTCTTGTCATAATTTTTTTTTTTAGTCTATTAATATATTTATACAGATTACAATACAGCGAATACAGCGCTTATATAGAATGTCACCCAAAAGGAGTGATCATTCACTAACAAATTTGTCAAATCAATACTCAGCTTTCGGATTGAAACACTTCATTGAACGATCTTAATATACACATTACTTCCTGTACTTTTTATTAATGCTGGATAATCTACTCGTCTTGTAACCGTTTATTCCAGGCCTAATTGTAACACCGTTATTGTTGTATGTTGACAGCTGTGATGAGCTCATACTGCCTAATAACAGAGCAGGTAATGTACCCGCATAGTTATTCTGCGTAACCGGGACTTTGAAACTTATCGGTAATTGTAACTGAGATGGAGTAACATCATTTTTTAGTATAAGGTACTTTAAGAGTTTCTCAATCTTGAAATACGTTTTTCTTTCCAAGTCAACATTTCTCACTGGTACCTTTTGCAATTTGTTCAATTGTAACAAAAGCTTGTTAATTCTTGTTTGAATTTTCTTCGAAGAAGATGGAAAGTCTGTCATAATGGAAGAGATCAATTCCTCTTCATCCATAAATGGATTGAACTCGAGCATATTTTTTAGATTAAGTGTCTTTTGCTTTCTTGACGTATCAGATTCACCCTTTACTTCAGGGGTGCTAGGTTTTGCTTCAGCGTCATCTTTCTTAGTGGTGTCAGCGACATCCAGTGAAATTTTTGTTGTCTCAACTTGTTTATTCCCTTCGGTTTTGAATTCTTCAGGCTCATTAGTTTCAATTGCATCCACTTCAATAGCAGTTTGCAACTTTTGCAATTCCTTGAACCCAACTTGTTGAAGCCAAGTTAGCCCCTTTAACTCATTCGACACAATAGTCTTACCGCCATCAGTCAGTGGCAAGAAGGATAACGACGCTGACAGTAAGGAAGGCTTTAGCCAACTCGATATTGCCAATCCAAACCAGTTTGGATGAAACAGGTCAGTTGCTATTTGCTCGCTAGTGGTATTTTGAGATGGGATCGGCGGAGAAAGATTTCCAATAGTATTTGCTGATATTTGTAGTTGCTCGATCTGAGGTAACACAGTCGATCGGATGAAAGGATGCTCGATCCCCAAGTCTCTTTCATCCAAGGGAGACTTTTTCAATAAAGACGAGAAAAGGGGGGTATTCTTGTTTCCCATTACAAACAATGCCTCTGCATTGTGCTCTCTGTATGTATTGGTTATGAGGCTGTAATCGTTGGTGAGCTTCAATTCCAATTCGGTCAATGGAACATGCACCTCACTCGCATTCGTTTCTAAGAACTTCACCTGTAATCTTGCACTTTCAAATATCAATAATTGATTACTAAATTTATAGAAACTGTCAATTTTAGTGTAGCTGAGATCTCCAGCCTTGAATCTGGACAACAAAATGATTGTAATTACCGTTAAATCATGGTATATCTTGTATATTGAATCATAATAGTTGTTGTCATACCTTTGATTGATGGAATCTGTTTCTGTAGTTCTAGCTTCATCAGAATCCAGATATTCAAAAAATGACGAAATCAACTTGGACGGTAGAGGCTCATTGAAAGTCTTTGGTAGCAATTCTACCGCTAAGATCTTGATTGTATCCAGCTCTTTGAGTACCGTGAAATAATTACGAATGAGAACGCTCAAATTTTCAGAAGTCGAAGTTGGGTGAGAATGAATGAACGTAGACATGATCGCTGTTGATCAAAACTAATCAGACATTGATGTTTATTTTTTGTTTTCGTTTTATTTTATTTTCACGCAAAAAGTCTGAACCGCCCCCAATTGATAGCTACATTCGGACTTTTAGATATTTCCTTGACGACCTCTCAAAGTGAAAAGCTCATTTATTAAAAATTTCGAGATCCCCATCATCTTCAAAATTAACAGTCCCTGTTATGACACTATGACATCTTGTATGAATCCGAATTATTATCACTCTTAGTGGCTCTTTTTCACTGTCATCTCTAATTGCGAAAACTCAAGCCTTCAAACGGATGTCTAAGGTAGAAATAGAATTCTCGAATCCGCGGAAGCAGATGATTTACTGCACTGTGGACTACCTAGGTAACGAGTGGGTATAGTACAAAATTTTTTAACATAACTGAATTCTAATCATATCTGTGAGAAATAATTTTTCCATAACCGTGTTTTGCCTTCTTCTCCCTTCGAGTCAATGATCATTACAGTGAGCTAAATACCCTTCTTTTATCATATGCAATAAACTCTACCAAAACGAAACAACTAAGACTCAATAACCCAACTTCCGTTCACCTTAGATTGGATCACTTTCATTACTGGTAAATCCCATCCAACACCACCACTTCCAATTGCTGCACCAAATCGTGGTATCACGTAACACTCCCTTCTCGTAGGCGTTATATTCTTGGGGGCATATGGATGACCTAATGGCTTGGAGTAAGTGATTAGGCCGGATCTTTTAGCAATATTTGATAATGGTTTCCCTGAGATATCACACAAAGGTTTCATCCTCAATTTGTTCATCGAGTTTTCCTTTCTATTAGAAGACAAGTTCAATGATGAATATACCAAATATGAAGGAGGCAATTCTCCTGACTGACAAATCATTGATCCCGGATGGATATACACATAAGGATCAATATTATCTTCCGCCTGAGTCTTAGATGGTAATATCGAAACGTATGGAACACTAGCAATGTTGGTTCTGTTTGAGATTGTAACGTTGGATGAGATTAAATCTCCTCTGATAGCCACTTGATCAATAAATCCTGCTGTAATCATTTGTTTTAAAGATGATATTTGGACCTTGTTAGGAATACCCAACTTCAATTCGTTCTCAGACTTCTCAGAAACGGCTATATTTTCCTTTGAGGTGTTGACTTTGACAATGTAACTTATCTGTTTTCTCAATTTTACAATCTCTTCCATCAACTTTGCTCTCAAAAAGTTTTCAGTTAAAAAGCTGTTTCTTTTATCTTGTGATACATGATCAAATGCACAAATCAGAGATAAAAGCCGCAAAGAGTCACTGTACTTATCCAATCTGCCAAACAACAGTCTGGATTGGTTGAATTTTTGCCTCAATTGTCTTTTCAGCTCTTTGTCTTGGTACGTCTCCTCCTCCTCTTCTTCTTCTTCTTCTTCTTCATCATCAGAGGTTTTATCGTTGCTCTCTGGTTTTGGAAACTTTAGTGCTGGCAGTCCGATACCCAATTCCTGCTCCGAGATAAAAGGATCACCAACAGAGAGACCGGAAACTATGGCGACCAAATAATCTAAGCAATTATTCTGGTTTCCCACAATCAACATTCTTGAAAATCTTGGACTCAATGGGAATAAGCTCATTGTTTTTCCCAAATCGGTGATCAAACATTCTTTATTCAAGGCTCCCAAATAACCCAAAAGTGTTTCTGCTCTTCTCAAATTGAATCTGTCTGGCGGGGTAGGGAATGGGAAATTTATGATATTGTCAATTCCCATTGCTTTCATACTCAAAATGACGCTTTCTACTGGCATTCTTAATATTTCTGGTTTCGAAAATTCTTGGAAGTCATTTTCATAGATGGCAGAAGAATATAAGCGATAGCAATGACCCAGCCCGGTACGACCAGCTCTACCAGATCTCTGATTGGCGCTAGCTTTAGATATCCAATCAACTTCAAAGCTCTGCACACCAGTGTCTTCATTATACTTTCTTTCCTTTGATCTACCAGTGTCGACAACATAGCGCACTCCAGGAATGGTCAATGACGTTTCTGCCACATTCGTGGCAATGATGCACATCCTGCTACCCTTTGGTGCTTCTTGGAAGACTTTCATTTGCTCTTTTGTCGGAAGTAAAGAGTACAATGGAAGTACATACAAAGGATCACGATCAGTTTGGTGTTCTTCGAGTGTCTCTTCAAACCCTTCTTCATTTTCTTCCTCCGACAGAGAATTGTAATCATCTTGAACCTCATCTTCGTCATCTAATCTTACACTGAAATCAATATCTTCTACCTCAACATCTGCGTGTCTCGCATCAACTCGCACGCGGGGAAGATCGTCAGTTTCAGCAATTTGACTTTTGCTTTTATCTGGAAAAGGAAACTCTTTTCTTAGTCTCTTGACCAAAGTGGTGATTTCGTTTTGTCCAGTCATGAAGATCAAAATAGCTCCAGGTGGGAGTTTCTGGTGAATTTTGCAAGTTTTTCTGAAGGCCTCATCCATGTAGTTGAAAGCTGTTCTTCTGTTGAAATGTACGCTCACGGGGTATTGTCTTGCCTCAACTTTTAATATAGGAGGTGGCTTGCTGAACAACACTTTGTTTTCGCTGAAATCTGAAACCCTCAAAGTAGCAGACATGATTATCACTTTCAATATCTTGTAATTTTGAGGGTCTTTGGCATGATATTGCTCTCTCAACTTCAAAACTCTGCTCAACATACCAATCAATATGTCTGTATTTATATTTCTTTCGTGAGCTTCATCAATGATAATTGCAGAGTACTTTTTCAACATGAAATCGTTCATCATCTCTCTCAACAAAACACCATCCGTCATAAACTTCATCGAAGTATCAGCTTTAGTATAGGCATCAAATCTTATCTGATAACCTACTCTGTCACCATGATTGCCTAATTCTTTGGCCACTCTTTCTGCCATAGAGACAGCAGCAACTCTTCTTGGTTGTGTGATTCCGATCATTCCTGGCGTATCATCATTGGTAGCATCTCCATACCCCGATTCGAACAAGAACTGAGGCACTTGAGTTGTTTTACCAGAACCCGTCTCACCACAGACTACGACACAATTGTTATGATGAATTGCCTCCATGATTCTATACTCTTCTGCAAACACTGGCAATTGCATCCTTTGTTGTTGTATCTCATCTGGTCTATCAACTTCGACGTAGTGGACTTTTCGATTTGAATTGGTGTCAATTGGAATATACTGATCGTTTATCTCTTCTCTATCTTCAGGACGATCAACTGGTACGTAGTCGAACTTCGGCACAGGAGTTGGAATACTTTCCAACCTACCTTCGAGTTCTCGCACCTGCTGCTCAGCCCATTCTTTGAAGCCTTGACCTTTCTTGCCATGATGAGGTTTTAACTTCTCTAAGGATGTCAAATCCTCCTCGTCATCCTCACCATCTTCATCATCATCATCACTGTCATCTTCGTCATCACTTTCATCCTCACTCTCTTCATCATCATCTGCATCATCTTCTTCGTCTTCTTCGCCATCGGTTTCTTCAACTGTCTCTTTCATTTTTGGCCCAACATCAGTTACGTCGTTTTCATCTGAATCACTTGCTTTATCAGCCTCTTCAGAATCTTCTGACAAAGTGGGCAACTCGGAATCGGACTCTGATAATTCCTCTTCAGATGTTGAAGCGAAGTCATCTTGGTCCTCTTCCTTTGACTTTTTCTTCTGCTCCTGAGCTACCCTGAGTCTCCAACTATAGCTTTTTTTGGATCCTTTTGTTTTACGTTCAACTCTTGTCACATTTTGAAATCCTGAGGAAAACCTACCACCCATCGATGGCCTGCTATCTATAAAAGTGGATAAGCTATCTGTGGATTTGAAATTATCAATTGAATCATCTTCGTGCTCATTTTCTGCATCAGAAATGATTACATTTGGCAGTACTTGTCGTTGAAAATCAATATCATCCTCCCATGGCTTTACCTCTCTTTCCTCGTAAAGAATTTCCCTTGTACTTTCATTTCCTCTTCCCTGTTGTTCCAACTCCAATGCTTCTACCATTTGTTCTCTTTTCGTTTGATTTGAGCCTCTACCCAAAAGTTTGGAAGATTTCAACAAAGATGTATCGAATTTGGTCTCCTCTAATTTTTTAAATAATTCTTTCTTCTCTTCTCTTTTCAATTGATGCTCGATATACTTATCCAATCTCTTCTTTTTACTCCGCGAGACCTTGTTCTCCTGTTCTCCGAAGAGTTGTGCTTCAAGCTTTCTCTTTCTGGCCTCCTTTTCCTCCGCTGTCACAGGCTTTAATAGCTCAGCATTCGAAGATTCGTCATCATGGAGAGATTCTGGTTGTTTATCTTCTTCCTTTTCTTGGGTGCCATCATCCATATGTCTGAAGAACTGTTTGTGCCTGGCCTTCTTCAAAGCCGACTGCTTGGCAAGCATTCCAGTACGGGCCTTCTCGTTGAATCTTTTTCTATACTTTCCCATTTTGTCAACACTTCCCTGTTCGATCTCACAAGCTCAAGATGCAACTGATAACCCCAAAAAAAACTTTTCAATATATAAAATCTGTATAATTTTTTTTTTTTTTTTTGTTTTAACGTAAGCGATGCATCTTGATAATTTTTTTTTCTCCATCAGATCAGTTCGGTGACCAACACCGCCCGAGACAAAGAGGTTATAGGCTAATGAATGAAGAAGATGCGTCATATGGGCTGATAGATAGGAGGAACATCGAGAAAGTGGTGTTTGGTGATTACATGTTTGACACATGGTATGGCAACAATGCCTACTTTGTGAAAAATGAACCCCAGGAGTTGGGGTTCAAATTTGCAAATAAACAAGTACGATCCAAAAACAATCTGAAAAGAGCTCTGGAGTACAGAAATAAATTCTGGTTATCGCAGTTATTTGTTTGCAATTACTGTTTTAAATATACGGATGATACGACTTTATTTGAGAGCCATCGATCTTGTTGTACGTACAAATTTAAACTCCCCGGAAGAGTCATGTACAAGGATGATGAGAAGAACTTGTGGATTCGAAAGATCAAGGGAAGGAACCACGCCATATTTTGTGCTAACATGAGCCTATTTGGAAAGCTTTTCTTGGACAATAAATCTGTATTTTTCAATTTGGAGAACTATGATTTCTATGTGATTTATGGAGAAGATCAAAACGGTGAGAAAATACCCATGGGTTTTTTCTCCAAAGAACTTTTATCATGGGATGACAATAACTTAGCTTGCATACTGGTGTTTCCCCCATTTCAAAAGCGGAAATTGGGTCAGTTATTGATATCATTCTCGTATGAGTTGTCTCGATTCGAGTCAAAAATAAGTGGACCAGAACATCCTTTGTCAAATTTTGGTAAGCTTTCGTACTTGAGTTATTGGTCTAAATATATCGCTCGGGAATTTCTAATTGGAAATTATCGCGATTATGACGGTAATACTGTGACACTAGATGAGATTTCTCGCAGGACTGGTTTTAGAGTTGATGATGTACTAATGGCATTGGATAACATGAAATGTCTAGTTGAATTTGGAGAGAAAGACATCTATGACGACTATGAGGACATAAACGTTGAAAATAAAGGTAAATATGACGTTGTCATTTTGAAAAATAGGATAAGGCGTTGGAGTCAAAATAGAGATGTTGGTGAAGTATTAGAACAAGAGTACTTGATATTATACTAATGGGTGATGGGTAATGAAATTGGAAAGAAAAGAATATTAACATAATTGATTTTGGATTGAATATATTATTATAATCACTATGTACATTTATCAAGACTCAGTCTTCGAGTAAAGTCATTATCTCCTCGATTCTTCTCTTCTTCCTCTCTTCGTCATCCGCTTCGACAACTTCTCCTAAATGTTTCTTTCTTTCTTGTATTTTAAGCATTTTCTCCTCAATGCTATTTTCCATGATAAATCTAATCACTGTTACATTTTTGGTCTGTCCTATTCTGTGGATTCTATCTATGGCTTGGTTCTCAACGCTTGGAGCCCACCACGGCGACAATAGATAAACCCTAGATGCGACAGTCAAATTCAAACCTACACCACCAGCTTTCAACGACAATAAAAGGACGTTTTTCCTTTTGTCGTTTGGGTCAGAATTTGGATTACCAAAAGCAGTCAACACCTTTTCTCTCTCGTCCATTCGCAACCGACCATCGAATTTGTAAATCTTGAACACTTTTGTGTACTTTTTCATCTCTTTCTCAATCAAGTCGAGAAACGTGGAAAACGGTGAGAACACAACCACAGACTCGTCACCATCCATCAGGTTCAACGATTCCAACAATGCGTTGATCTTCGACGATTTCTCATATGGGCGATATACGATAAGTGAATATCCTCTCTCATATACAGAGTCACGCTCTGGTTTAAGTAACCTACTTCTATCCAATTGTTGACGGCATACGGGACAAAGTGCAATCTCGTCTTTAGACTCTTGAAATTTGAAATGGTCAATCAAGCACGATAAACAATAGCAGTGGTGACAATCAGCAGTTATGATCATATCTTCCAACCTGATCGGATTTGTGGTGCAAATGGGGCACTCGATTTGGCTCAAGTCTTCAAACTTATATTTGGTATATGTGGCTTCCTTGAGCTTAATAATATCATCCTCGGATATGTGTTTGTCTTCTTTTTGCAATAGCTGGATGATTTCTTTCTCTTCAACGTCCAGAGATGTAGTTTCGTCTTTGTTTACGATAGCCAATCTTTGATCAAGGGTGTTGTTGTCTTCATCGTTCTCGGAACTGTAAATCAAATCTAAATGACAGCACACTTGCCTCAATCTCAATATATGGGTCAAGATGTTTGTATAATTGGCCAAGACGTTTTTCTGCAGTTTTAAAGATGTTTTAGCCCTATTCTTAAAAAAATCGTACACCAGTCTTTCCTTGTCGGTAAACTTTAATTTTTGAATGATGATTTCCTTCGGTGGAAGTTCAACCAATGATTCCCCATTTTCATCCTTCTGATTTTTTGTTCTTCGCAATATTATTGGTGCCAAGATAGACTCCATCGTACCCAATGCCCTTGTCAATTGCTTTTCTTCAAATGGCTTTGTCACAAATGTGTTCCAAATACTGTAATTATCCCAAGGTGACAACCTCAAAAACTTTATTAACGCAAACATATCGTCCAATCTATTGACTATGGGTGTACCTGTGAGTAACCATCTTCTATTTGACCGCAACTCACAACAACTTTTTGAAGTTTTTGTCACCCTATTCCTTATATTGTGAGCCTCGTCCAACACAATCCTGAAAAACTTGATACTGAATAATCCAATGTCCAGACCCTTAGCAAGCTCACTTTGCACTGTGCCGTAAGTCGTCACGACAACTGTAGGTGCCATGCGTAAAATATCTTGCCCGAGATAGCCATTGGTACCGTAATACACCAAACACTTATTATCCGGATTAGAGTTTGCCTTTTGATACTCTTTCTCCCATTGTGAGAGCAACGACATCGGTACCACTATCAAGGTGGTCTTATAAGCGTACCTTTCCTTTAACGAGTTTGAGGAGTCAAATGAGGTGTCAGCCGGACAGGTGTTGATGAGTGAGTAGGTAGATATGGTCTTTCCCAACCCCATTTCATCTGCAAGAATACCACCAACACACGACGACTTTATCATTGGTCTCTCAGATGACAATTCACCGGAATAATGGTTGTAATAGAAGGACTTGTTCGGTTCAGTAGTTCCGTCCAGTTGATCTTGTTGTGTCTTTTTAGCATCCCAGGATCTGTCAACTGGATATCTGTATTCCTTCCACAAGGGATTCAAAGTTCCAATGATAGCTCGTTCTTCTTCCAGAATAGTATCCCCGCTTACTAAAGCAAACTCCTGTTCTCTCTTCAAGAGCCAAGTCAAACCCATTTTCTGATATCTTCTTAATTCTAATTTGATATCGAGTGGTTCTGTTTCAGTGAGCAGCTCCCCGGTTGTAAAATTCATTTGCGTAGATTTGTAAATCTGTTTCAATTGATTCAAGTTCAAAACACCTGTGTCTTGCTCTTCCTCTCTGATTTTTTTGATCTCTTCCAATCCCGGTATTTCATCAGAGCTGTCGAGATTCTCTGAATCGCTATCGAGTAAAATGGGCTCATTCTCGTTACCATCGAAATCATTTACCTCCTCCAGAATATCATTTTCCTCTTCATTATATTCGTAAAGTCCCAAGCTTTCAAATAATTTAGTCAAACAGGTCCTCTTCAACCTCTGCTGTTTTTCCAGCAGGGTTTCCAGCAGTGAATTGATAATACTATTTTTTGAGGGCGACTTCGTGGTCGAGGCGGTTGTGTTGTGAGTGCTAAGTTTTTGATCGTCAGTTAACAGTAGCACATACTTGGGGTTTAAAAATACATCAACCTGAACTAAAAAAGAGTCCCCTATACTCAACCTCTTATCGTTATAAATAACGGTAACGGTGCAAAGGCAGATCTTGTACAATAACACGGGAGCCAAAAACTTCGAGGTCTGTGTGGGTATCTTTCCGATTTCTCTATCAGAACTTTCCGGATCCAAAAGTTTGACAAAATCCTCAGTTACGAATAATTTCAATCTCTTGCCGTATGGAAGGGTCTTAAACACTGATCTGGTACACCATGCATCAACACTCAACGACCCAATATACTTCTTTTGCAGTTCATATTCTTTTTCCTGAAATTTATGATTCAAAAGCAGCTTCTTTCTTTCAAGCAGTATCTGTTTTTCCAAAGTAACAATCTCATCTAAGTCTTCGGATCTGTCTCTTTTCAAATCACATTCATTTCTGGGCACCTTCTTTGAATTTAAGTGCTGCAGTATCTGCTTTTCCTCATCCTCTATCTCCATCAGAGCAAACTCGTCTGCATGATCAAAATAAAAATTTACCGCATCCAATAGTTGCCCATGACTGGCAAACTGGCTGTACAATCTCAGCAACAGGTGCTTACTGATGTCGCCCACTATTGCGCTCACTTGCGACTCGAAGAGATCTTGTTCAGTTACAGTGGCAACCATTTCTTCGGAGTTCTTTTGATTCATATGAGGTTGTTCATCTTCTGAGCTGTTCTCTACAAAGAGCAGCTCTGGTGGTGGTGGTGGTGGTCCATCGTCTATCTCGATATCAGTCATTAACTCGTGTACGATGGGGATCGCGATGACTTTGTACAAATGATTGTTTTTGCTGTGGCAAAAAAAATTAATTACGCGTATTTCTCAAGATGCCGTATATCAGTACTACACTACACACTACAAGAGGCTCTCTGCGATGACTTTGCCACTTTTATCACGTCAAAGTAGATAGCATTGTTGACCTTTTCAAATTCAGAAACTGATCATTCACAAAGGCTTCCTAATCGCTTAAGATCCACGGTCTTGGAAGTCAGATACGTGATCTACATAAATTCGATACATAGATATATATACTAGTCCTCTGCTTCTTCGATCAGTCATTCACTCATTGATTGCAAAACTACAACCCATTTGAATTTTATCATATTTATCTTCATCATCGTGATGTCCACTGCATTGAAAAAGCTCCCTATACCCAAGGTTGTCTCATTCGACGCATTCGGTACGCTCTACATTCCTAAGGAGCCTGTGTCCCAACAGTACCTCCACATTGCTCAACAATACATTGATGACTTGAAAGAGTTGCCTGAATCACGTGTCGTGAATGCCATTCAGCAGATGAGAGCATTGTATCCTAATTATGGCAAGTCCAAAGGATTAAGTCAGGAACAGTGGTGGATGGAAGTCATCAAACAGGTGTTTACAGGGAAACAGTATGACCCGCGGATGATCAAACACATATTTGATCATTTTGTCGATAGAGAGGCATATCATAGGTTTGATGACGTGAAGCCATTGCTCGAGAAATTACAAAATCATGGAGTCAAATTGTTGATATGCAGTAATTCCGATGATAGGTTGAGACAGATCGTGGTCTCGTTGGGATTA
Source organism: Nakazawaea populi (assembly GCA_030557235.1). NCBI lineage: Eukaryota > Fungi > Ascomycota > Pichiomycetes > Alaninales > Pachysolenaceae > Nakazawaea > Nakazawaea populi. Next base: position 214,132 of record JAKTVN010000001.1, read on the forward strand.
TCACGATTCTTTGCCAATAGTGATACTTTTCTCTCGTACGATCTCGATTGTTCTAAACCGCAGCGTCAATACTTTGACAAAGTTGTGCTGAAATTATGTGCAGATGATGCAGAACTCGACGTCAAACAACTTGTTTCTCCCGATAGCTGGTGGCATTGTGGGGACGATTATAAGAAAGATTATAGATTTGCTATTGAGAATGGCATTAGAGGGATACTTGTAAAGAGAAGTGTAAGTGAACAACAGAAAGGAATGAGATGTGATGATGATAACGGGGTGATTGTGCCATCTCTCGAGACGCTTGAGTCTTTGTTATTTTAAGTGGTGTTTACTATATAGCGTAGCTCATTAGGTGGCTCAGTTCAATTAAATTGTCTGGGCAATTGTTGATGTTTTTTGTTGTTTTTTTTTCTTCAAAGAAGAAAAGAAAAAAAATTTGATTTCTATAAATATATATTTTGAAAAGAGATAGATTAGAAAGCGAGACGTGTTGCATCGAAATCTTTTCACATAGATAGTTATCGATAGGCACTCATTTCAAACAAACCTTAAAAAAGAATGAGATTTGGAACGAGCAAGAATATGTTACCAGTAGCAGGTTTGCTGCTGCTCTTTCTAGTGTGTGTACAGGCTATTAACTTGGATTTGTCGAGTAAGGCCTCAATATGCAGCGCAGCCTCGTTGATAGCAGATGGTATGTTGGATTACTACGAAGGTACCAGACGTGGTGGAACTGTGGGCATGTTCCAACCACCGTACTATTGGTGGCAAGCAGGGGAAGCATTTGGTGGATTGTTAGACATGTGGTTCTTCTGCGAGAACGATACATATGAACAACTCATATATGATGCCATGATGCACCAAAGAGGTGAAAATTTGGATTATAATCCAGCAAATCAATCAACTTCGATGGGTAATGATGATCAAGGCTTTTGGGGAATTCTCCTGATGGCTGCGACAGAGAGAAATTTTACCAATCCTCCGGAAGATCAACCTGGATGGTTGGCGTTGACTCAAGCCGTTTTCAATGAGATGTGGGGAAGATGGGACGACGAGCATTGTAATGGTGGATTGAGATGGCAAGTGTTCACTTGGAATGCGGGCTATAATTACAAAAATTCGGTCTCTAATGGTGCAATGTTCAATATAGGGGCGCGTTTGGCTAGGTATACTCAGAATGAAACTTATGTTGAAAAATGTGAGGTTATGTGGGAGTGGATTACAGGTGTTGGGTTCATGACTTTCAACGATGGTGAAGCAAGTGGTTACTCTTTGGTCGATGGTGCCGGTATCGAGACCAATTGCACAGGTAAAACAGAAAATCAATGGACATATAACTTTGGACTTTACTTGGGTGGATGTGCTTACTTGTACAATTTCACCGAGGATGATATATGGAGAACAAGAGCAGAAGACTTGTGGCATGGCACAAGCATTTTTTTCAACACCACCAACGGAATCATGTTTGAAAGACAATGTCAACAGACTGGAACTTGTAACAACGATGAAAGATCATTTAAATCATTTTTTTCTAGAATGCTTGGAATGACCTCTGTATTATTACCAGAATTGAGAAGCGATATCGATGATGCCATCCAGAAATCGGCCATGGGTGCAGCAGAGTCATGTACTGGAGGTTTTGACGGCCATACGTGTGGGATGAATTGGGGTTATGGAGGCAATGATGGTTGGTACGGGTTGGGAGAGCAAATGGCTGCGTTAGAAATCATACAGGCCAATTTAGTTCACGAAAGACCAGCTCCATACATGGCCCATACTGGTGGATCGTCGAAGGGTAATGTCAATGCTGGATTGGACTCAGACAAAGTGGATAAGAGTCAAAATGAGTTGGCCATTGCAACCAAGGATAAAGTTGGAGCAGGTATCTTGACGGCTGTTGTTTTGGGCATAATGTTTGGTGGTGCCGTGTGGATGATATTCTGAGACCCACCAAAAAAAAAAAATGTTCCCATGTGTTTTTGAATTTAGCTTTGTGATACGCGTACGGCTCTTCTCAGGAGAATTATGTCATACGCATGATGTACTTTTCAACTTTATTTCTTATTCTTTTGCACGTATCCAATAACTTTCAGCTCTTTTATCAAACAAAGAAAAGTGAATAGCGAATTCACATAAATCAAAACTTCCACTCTTTAAAATTATATCACTCTTTTCCGTCAAAAAATTTGATCAACCATTCACTGCTCTGCACAACTCAAGAAGCAGGTTTATGTAACAGCTTCATCCCTATTTGCTGCAAATTCACCTTCATTTTAACAGGTACTGGAATATCCAAATTGGATCAGATGCACTTTTTGATGTCTCGCTTCAGTAAATTAGAAGTTAGCCAATCTTAAGCCACCCTGTATGACACCAGTTTGACGTATGGCGGTAAATTTCGAGTCAACAAATCTCCTTTTGCATTGTATTTAAGTGGTGCGTGAAGTACTAAATTTGCAGTTAAAGCTTTGCTTTTCTCTTTTTAAGCTCAATCTAATCAAACTAAAGCTAAATGTCTTTACATTTAGAGATTCCGCATTTGTTAATAGATACAATGAATCACATCTCTAGTAAGAGCTCTAACTTATCAGACGTTACCTATCTTCATCTGCAATAGTCATCCAAGCAAAGCTCTATAACAAATATTATGTTCGCCTGAGAAACCCTTGTCAGCTTTCTCGGCTGAAGTAGCGCTGAGTGAAATATCTACCCAATTTTGAAGAATCTTGAAGAAATGAGTAAGTTATTCAAAAGTTCATTTTGATATTAAAAAAATACATGGAAAAGTAGATAACTTTTGAGCTCGAAGTAATTTGATAGACTGGCAAATGGTCTATGTCAAGGTCAGCGTAAACGATTCAAAACGTTTCCTTTAATTGCAGCAGTTTTTGATATTGTATATGAAACGTCAAAATCTCAAGCAGTATGCTGCTGTTTGGCAACCCAAATAGATACTGTATTATTATCTACTTTATATCCAGCACATCATCCTATATAAATTTCGACATGTTGTTTTGAGACATATAGCATTTTATAACTTCATTACTCTTTTGTTAGATTATTTTTTAAAATTAGGTCAAGAGCCGCATACGCATAATTATTTTAAAACTTATATATCTGAATAAATACAATCTCTACATTCGGTGCTACATCACATTTTATATACTCTCATGAATTCATTCGGGAATAAACTTTTGAGGTATGAAGCTTTATTCTAAGATAATCTTTTGAAAAAACTTCAAGCAATACCCTCGAAGTGTTTAACAATCATTCTTGTCTCAATATCCGAAGACATAGATTTTGAAGCTTTTTCTTTTTCTTATCAAGCGATAGGGCGAAAGAAAAAAAAATGTATCCACATTTTCTAGATTCAACAACGGCAACGATATAAACATAACTATTATTGAACAATGGTCAAAATGGAGTACTTCAAATTACCTAAGACAGGTGACTTGATTCCAGCAATCGGATTTGGGTCAGGTTCAAAATGGAGAGTCCACAAATGGGGATTGGCAGCTGACAATCTGAATCAGGACCATTTCGTCGAGGAATTAGCCACAATTATCAAGGATGCCATTGACATTGGTTTTGTCCATATCGACACTGCAGAGCTGTACACGACGCGTGCTGAGGTTGGCCTGGGGATTAAACGTGCTGGAAAGGCCAGATCAGAGATTTTTGTCACCGATAAATGGAGCCCCGGATTCCGTGATTCCAAACTTGGGCCGTATGAGATCTTGCAAGGTGCGTTGAAGGAGTTAGAATTGGAGTACGTTGATTTGTTCTTGATCCATTCCCCACGATGTGAGAGAATTGGGTTGTCCTTGGAGGAGGCATGGCAGCAGATGATTAAATTGAAGAAGGATGGGTTGGCAAAGAATATTGGTGTATCGAATTTTGCTGTGCCAGATTTAGAGAAACTCGCCAATGCCGAATTCAAGCCTCAAGTGAACCAAGTTGAGTTTCATGCATATTTACAAACCCAGTCGCCAGGATTGATTAAATACTGTAAGGAAAATGACATTTTAGTTGAAGCATATGGTCCATTGGCACCAATCGTGGCAAGTTCAGGTGGACCTTTGGATCCAATATTGGATAAGCTTGCCGCTAAGTATCAACGATCGAAATCACAAATCTTGTTGAGATGGGTTTATCAAAATGGCATCTTGCCAATCACCACTTCATCAAAGTTGGAAAGATTGGAAGATGCGTTGGGCATCTTTGATTTCAAATTGACAGAAGACGATTTCGAAGAGATTACCAGAGTTGGTAGGGAGAAGATCTTCAGGAAATCTGCAAAGGATCTTTTCACACAGTATGATGATAACATTTTATATCAAGATTTATAGACTCGATTTTTTAAAAATTAGAATGCTACTACTACCAGTACAGTTTTATTTATTTCTCAAGTGATTGTTTCAGACCAAGAAGAAATTAAACGACAAGAAAGTCTTGTTCAACAGCATATCTCTTGATGATATCAATGGCAACCCCGAACTCAGGCGCCTCTTCCACCCAGTATTCCAATATCGATACAATACGCAGAACAAATATTCCCATTGTATCTTTGCTAGGAAGTTTGAACCCCTTCTCATTAGCATTGACCAGCAATTGCTCTGCAATCTCTGGAAATTTATAAACCTTCGGCACTGAGATCAAGATGTACAAGCAGCCAACGTAAAGATTCCTCAACACATACCAAGTCCCATTATGTCTGTGTTTCATCAATTCTGGATTGGTGATGTCGGCCAGTTTCAAACTCTGTGTAAAAACATCCACCATAGCAGGATTAGACATGAAGCTCAGAATTTCCTCTTTCGTCTCTAGACATGAGAGTATGTAATAGAGCGGCCTGCTTAAGAGCATCCTCATCGAGATTATTCTAGTTTTGGTAAAAACTAGAGCCTCTGAGAGTTTAAAAATGGGGACTTTATTGTTATTTTCATCTGCTTCGGGAGAATAGTCGGGATGGATTGGATCATTTGATTCTTCGATCTTTTGCAAAACGCCATCTTCACATTGTTGTAACAACTCCTTGATGCGAGGATGTAACTTGTCGAAAATATTGTCGATTTCTGTTAAGTAATCACCGATTTTAAAAAACATGGTATTCATAGATTTGGCGTCTGTAAGCATTTTTTTCCATGACTTATTGGGATCTTCTGAGTAGATGTCTTCTAATATTTTATTCTCTACCTTTCTCAAAGCACACTCATTTAAGAAAAAATACCACATAGTGTCGTTTTGCTCTCGTACTACTTTACAATTGTGTTCCGCTATGAGCTCACTTTCCCCATCATCAACGATGGAGTCTTCGGAGGAGGAGCTCAGTGTGCGTTCTTTGATACTCAGTCTGTCAAACAAGACTGGAGCAGGAAATGATGACGGCAGAGGGAAGTTTAACAACTCTGAGGGCATGGACGATGTGATGTGAGGGGATAACTCTACCCGCAATTCGCTTTCCTCCTTATAAAGAATCCAGTATAATCTTTCAATCAATTTTTTGTCATCCACACTGATTGCTGGAAATTTTCCAGCAGATTGATCAAAATCAGCATCAACCACCAAATCATTTTTATTGTCCCCTTTATTGTCGTCGTCTTCATCATCATCATGACTCACACTGTAGTTGTTAGTCTTCAAAAACATGAGAAGAGCTTTGGACGCCCTATCCAAGTACTTCCACGCCTCAAGGGGCTTCAACAAATACATGTAGCAACATTTTTTCAAATATTGAGTGATGCAATAAGCCAACTCATTTGAGTTGCTGTAAAGTGGGTATTTATGTCGATGCTCTTCTTCTTTATAAGTAGCGAATTTAAACAACTTGTGGCATTTTCTATGCAAATCCAAATGACACAATTGCTCTAAGGAGTTCAAGAATTGCGGCTTATGGTTACCCTCCGGCAGATCTAATGGTAATGCCAACAAACCCAAAGTGGCAACTAATATGGGAATATTCACTGGATAGTATTTGGACAAATCGTCTATGGAATCAAAATTTTTGGTCTTGCAAATCTTATCTACCGTGAGAAAAAGCTTACCCAAATCAACAACCGGAGCCTTTGTATGAACATTGTTGACAAATGAGTTGACAAAGTATCGGAGATTATATATTAATCTCTTGGCAAACTTATCCATTCTGGGTGGATCTGAAAATTCGGTATAATCGATCTCAAACCATGTTGGCGAGCTTCTCTCACAATTCAACAACTTTAAAATGTTGGGACTACTATACTTCTCTTTAAAACATGGCCATTGTAAAATTTGCTCAACTGAGGTATACCAATTTGACCGTATCATTTGTCTGTGTGGGGAATTTTCAGGGTCCAATAGTTCGGAGCCTCCTGGCGTGATGTACGATTGCAGCAGTTGCAGCATTGATGTCTGTGGTGGTAATTCTGATGGTGGTACTGCTCCCGATGACGATGATTGTGAAGCCGCTGATAGATCCGGTAAGGCTGATTTTACAATTAAACCTTTCAAACTTGATATTTCCTGCAAGATCAAATCTAAGTTTTGTAGCACCTCAGAATTTGCAACATCTTTAGTGGTTGTTTTAAGAAATTTTGCGGAAGTAGCTGGACTAGCTGTTTCGCTATTTAAAGATACTTCTCTGTAGACACAATTCCAACTGTGATTAAGACAGGATTGACAGGTTGGGTTTTCATTCGAACACTTTATTTTCTTCAAACGGCAAGTTTCACAAGCCACCATAGCTTTCTTTCTGATCCTTCGCCGTTTGGAAGTTTCCAATGGTGGTGATGATTGTCGCTCGCTAAGAAAACGGTTATCGGTAAATTGTCCAAATTGTTGTTGTTGTTGGTGGTGATAATGGTGAATTGGATGGTTAGTGTAAGGGTACATCATTTTATTATTGTTGTTTGGTGGGTATATCATTATTGGGGGTTGGGGTTGTTCTTGCAGCTGCTGTTGCTGTATATCACCTTGTGATACTCGAAACTGTTGCTGTGGGTGGTATTGCGTATACATCTGTTGTGCCGGAGCATAAGATTGAATATCTTGCATACTTCGTACCGTCGGTACATACGATTGGTCTTTGAGCTCATCCCATCTCGTCTCCAGAGGCGGCACTTGACGAAGTTGTGGTGGTGATGGTGGATGAGGTACTGGTGGAGAATTTGTGTCACCCTGCTTATTCAACATGTGTGAGATGTTAGGTTGCTGTGAAGAGTTCGACATCAGTCATTAAGTTGGTCCACTATATCACTGTTCGTACACCCATTTACTCGGTAAGTATGCACTAATCTATGTGGGTCGTTGCACTAACTGTTTGACAGTATACTAGTGTTGTGTCGCTACAATAGTAAATCTATCGCCTTCTTTAAAGTTCAGTGCAGTTGTTGGGGAGATGGGGATCATATGAAATTTGACTATTATGAAGAATCCCAGTTCTTTTTTTTTTCTCTACTTTTGCTTTTTTGGCAATGCTTTTCCAGTTTTTGGAGGGTTTTTTTTTACCAAGAGCAATATCAGTGTTTAATATCAACCCAAAATGGCAATGATATATGTTGTACTTTTCCCATCAAGAAAAAAAAAAAATTGATGGAGAAAAATTCGATACCCTTGTAATTTACAAAGGAAAGAAATAATAATTCGTTATCGAATTGAGCTTTTTCCAGTTGTGTTCTAAATTGTTGTTGATTGTGGTCATACTTGTGTAGAACATTGGCAATCGTTATTCTGTTAAACATCGGATATCCCTATTCCAGATTCAGATTGAAAGATTTATTGGCAGAATTTTCCATGTATCTTGGACAACAACACGGAACAATAGATATATATAAATTGAGAAAATTGCCTTGCATCGTTATCGTATAGTGGATATCACCACCACTACGGGCCCTCGGGCTGAAATCAAAATAATAAATGCCTTTAATGTATAAGCAAGACAAAAAAAAAAAAATTTCCCTTTGACAATTTCTCTGTGGTTACGCGTCTCGTCTCGAGGGAGAAAAATGCAACGACGAAAAGAAAAAAGGGGCTGCGCTGCACAGTTCCAATACTGTGTAGAAACTTACGTACGCACCTACTATATATACAATCACCACCTAAAACTCCCACCACGTTTAGCAATCTACACTTGAGTAGAAAATTGTCTCTAATATACATATCAAGATCCATTCTAAAGTATCCAAGTAATGTCCAGCTCTCTATATCATTCAGATGACGGAATGATCGGAGATCGAGCATCAAATCAATCTACCCATCAAAATGTCATCGCATGTGTCTAATCTCGTAGTACTAATCAGAATTTTGTTGCTGAAAATAGCTTTTTTTACTTGATCTCGAGAAGAGGTGCCAAGAGCGATGTCAGTCATCCCCTGGGATCAATATAACCAGCCATCCAATAGAAACTGCTGGACGTACATCTCCTTACTTTGAACCACTGGGAAAGTTCTTTTCTTCAAGGATCAAAAGGCTGGTTATCGTAGATCACACCATTTGTCCCATTTTTACTGAGGTGAATTTGCAGCATATATGTAACATAATCGCTGGAAGGCGCATGTTATTAATTCCCGTTTGTGCGCGCGGTGTTACTACACTTGCAGTTAAATTGCCTGTATTTACATATTCCCCAAATTGGATATATGAAATGCGTCTTTCCGAAACCGAAAATCTATTTTTAGTATGTCTCCTCTAATTGAAGAAATTTTCGTTGAACAAGCAAATTATTTGATCATCAGTTTGCCATCTTTTGAATTGTTATAAATACCTACTAGTTTCCTTTCAAACTTCCAACTTTTTTTTAAATCAGATCAGATCAGTTTTCAACTAGACAACTTTCTTTAAATCAATTCACACAATCGCTCACATAGAAAAATGCAATATAGATTATCAACATTAAGTGCCTTAGGTTTAGCTGGTTCAGCTATGGCTGCTTACGTTCCATCAGAACCATGGACCACTTTGACTCCAAAGGCCCCAGCTCCATCTGGTGCTTTGACCAACTATGCATCCACCTTTGCCATTGCAGTTTTACCAATTGCTACATCTTCATCTGCCTCTTTGCAGAAGAGAGAGGCTGCTGTTACCCAAATCGGTGATGGTCAAATTCAAGCTCCAACTGCTACAACTTCAACCCCAGTCAAGAAGACCACCGCTCAAGCTGTAACTCAAATTGGTGATGGTCAAATCCAAGCCACTACCAACACCAAGACCACCGCTCAACCAGTTACTCAAATTGGTGATGGTCAAATCCAAGCTACCACCAACACCAAGACCACCGCTCAACCAGTTACTCAAATTGGTGATGGTCAAATTCAAGCTACCACCAACACCAAGACCACCGCTCAACCAGTTACTCAAATTGGTGATGGTCAAATCCAAGCTACCACCAAGACTACCGCTCAAGCTGTAACTCAAATTGGTGACGGTCAAATCCAAGCTACTACTAAGACCACTGCCAAGGCTGTTTCTCAAATCACTGATGGTCAAGTTCAAGCCACCACCAAAACCACTGCTGCTGCTACACAAAAGGGTGATGGTCAACCAGAGGCTGCCACATCTTCAGCTCCAGCTGTTACTCAAGCTGCTAATGATCCAGTCAGTGCTGTTGCTTGCAAAACCAACGAGACTTTATCAATGGTCTTGAACGACTCTATCTTGACCGATGCCCATGGTAGAATTGGTTCAATTGTTGCTAACAGACAATTCCAATTTGACGGTCCACCACCACAAGCTGGTGCCATCTACGCTGCTGGTTGGTCAATTACTCAAGAAGGTAACTTGGCTATCGGTAACAACTCTGTCTTCTACCAATGTTTGTCAGGTTCTTTCTACAACTTGTACGACGAATCCCTTGGTGCCCAATGTACTCCAGTTCACTTGGAAGTTGTTGACTTGGTCGACTGTTAGATCTTCATTTGTTTCTACAACTAAAAAAAAAAAAGGTTTTGAACATTTGTTCAAGCCTATTTGCATATTAAATTATTCATGACTGTGTTACTAGGGCTCAAAATTAGGAGTTTCTTTTCCATTTACTTTCTTTCACGATTCGGTTTTCCATTCAATCTCAAAATTTTTATATTAATTCATAATAATTTTACATAATATAAAAAAATTTATCATATATTATATTACTTAAAAAACATTTTCATCGTAGAATTTACTTCATCTTTTACACTTAAATATCCTCCTTCCAAAGACTGAACTACCTAGCAACAGGATTTTATACATTCTATGATCTTTAATTAACTTAATCTTTATTATTCTTAATTAATCTTCAGGATTAATCCAACAGTGCCAGTAATGGTTTGAAGCGATCCTTCAAAAAGAATATCTCATTTATTTTCCCACAAAAGTAAAACAAAAAGTATTTTTCTCTATCCATTTTAACATACAAACAAAAAAAAGTTACAACTCTAATCATTATATTAATTATATATTTTAAATAAAAATTACATATAGTTGGTCTTTCTTTGATCGTCTTGTTGCATATATTCAACAATTAATTCCTCAAAAGTTTTGATTTCCATTTGATTGACTCTTCTGCTACAAAAGTCATTAACAATTCAAAAAAAATAGAGCATGTGTGTCATGGGTATAATATATAAATTGCCATAGAAGAATTGCAGAACCTTTTTAAGCTTAGGTGTATACGTGGCCTACGTACCCTTAATGGTAATCCAATGCATTCATGTCCATTCAAACTTGGCCCCTCTCATCTCAAAATTCTCCCCACTGGTGTTTGATAGTAATCTCTCTTTCTTGTTCTAGTCATCAACGGAGTTGTTGAGGAGTCGTTCCCATTCATCAATGTATCCTCTGAATCATCTTGCAGGATAAAGTTTTGCAATTCTTCTTGTTTCTCATCATCGGATGACTGTTCATGCCTGGTGCCAACATCATCAAGATCGCCGTTACCAGCTTGGTACATAACCTCGTCAACGGGTTTCAAAATGGTGTGATCCTTCACAGCTTCCCTATCCATGTGCTCATTCAAAAAATTCTGTAGATCTAAATCTCTCCAGACGTTATTGGAGAGAAATTTCTTCCTATTTCGAGCCACTCCAAACTGTGTTTGATTGATTGGCACATTATACTCGTCATCTTCATCTTCGTCGTTCAATATACCGCTTTTCAAGAAATTGACATCTTGAAATTGTAATCGCTGTTGTTGTTGCAATAAAATGCCATTGAAATCTATGTCATCGTACGGAAGTTTATCATTGACCCACTTCTCACGATATAGCACAAGATGGGGGCTTGTCATGTGAACGTATGAATACTGAGAGTCGCTAGCCGGCATCACGTACCTCCTTATTAAACAATGGCTCTACTGATCAAGTGATTGTTTGTTTTGATTCACCATTTAATCCTAAGAAAAAATAAAATCAAAATCATTTGATGGGAGACTTGCAACTATCGCGTGGTAAAGTTTGAGACAATCGCTAAGGAGATATGCACATTCAAAGAATACCGCAACTGTCAGTGAACTCTTTGATCTCATCATCTTCCATATTCTCTACATCAGCTGTGGTGAAAGAGCTAATTGACAACTCAATTGATGCTCAAGCGAACAATATCCAGATCGAAGTTGATGGAGCAACAGGAGGGTTAGAGCATTGCCTTGTAAAGGATGACGGAACAGGTGTCAGTATTGTGGATCGAGAGTTGATGTGTTGCAATGGAACAACTTCCAAAATGGAACCTGAAATGTTCGTAGGGAATCGCGCTCCATTTCTTGCGGATATCTCCACTTTAGGGTTCAGGGGTGAAGCTTTGTTTTTTATTTCACAGACTATCCAGTTGGACCTGCCAGAACACTATTTGATAATAACCTCGAGGACTCGGTCAGATAAATTAGCGGAACAATGGAAAATTTCGAAAAGTGGTAATATTGAGGGTGAAAGGCACCCTATTGCTGCTGAATTTGGTACATGCGTGAAGCTGTCAGGTCTATTCTCTTCATTTGCAGTGAGACGGAACATTCTTCTCAAACAATCAGCCAAACTCATTGACGAAATCAGAACAATAATTATCTCATACTCATTGACCTATCCACATTTGAGATTCTCTTTCAAGCTTGTGAATATCAAAAACCAAGGGAGGGGTTCTCTATCCTCCACTTACCTGAAAAAACACTTATCACTAAGTGCGTCTTCCACAAGAGCATCTTCAATCGCGGTATTGTGTAAAATCAGAAATGCTAAAAAATCATTCATTGAAGGTACTATATCTAACACGGATCAAAGCAATTGTCCGGTTCGGTTCCAAGTTCACTATCTTCTACCGATAATGACGGGCAATACAGAGGTATCCACGATCAAATCTGCTACAACATTTTTATCTGTCAATGGAAGACCAATTGAGAAATCAAGATCCGCATTGTTTAAGGGAGTCTCCAATATTCTTAAAGATATCTATCTAGATTTGAACTTGCTCAAACCTTTGGTCTGGAATTTGATCATCATCATGGACAATTGCAAAGACATAGACGTGAATATCGAGCCATTAAAAGATGACGTCTTGATTTACAAGCAGGAGCAGTTCCTAGAATCCCTACGGTTGGTCTTGACCACTATTGTTCGAAATTCTCACGGGATTGTGGAAGTGCAAACAGTATCACTGCTGAGTCCCGTTTCTGAGGAAGACCTATTGGCAAGCTCAAAGTTTACGGTGTCAAATCAGGGTTTGACTCGCTCAACTAGCCAAGATCCAGTTACATTAATTGCGAATATTGACAAAAATATTGACGCAGCCACTAACAAATGTGTACCGGATGAGGATGAAGAAGTTGAAAGATCAAGTCAAAGAATACCTAATTCTGTATCTATTGGGCGACAAACCGAAACGGAACAGAACAAGAAAAAGAAAGATGAAGAAGAGGATAATGAGGACAGCGATGACTCTGATTGGCAATTCAACACAATGCATTCATTTTCTGATGGTTTGGAATCATCTACTTTGGTGGAGTTCGACGACAAAGAAAATCTCAATGAGGATATAACCATTTCAAATGATATAAGCTTATCAAATCCCTTCATATACTCCAAGATAACTCAAAAAAACCATAACAACGACATGATGGATATTTCTATGAATGACACAACACTAGTATCGGAGTCGGCATATTCTCCGGCACCTAAAAGGACACCACTTGCAATCAAATCCGACATCAAAGAAATTTTGACCGGGAACTCAAAGAGAAAAAACCAACTTCCGATTACGAACTTTATGGCAAAGAAGCCTAATAACAAAAGTAAAGGAGAGACTTATTCAAAGAGGCTATCTTGCTTAACTGAAAATACTTTGAACTCTACGATTGATTGGAAAGGGCCGATCGTTGATGTCGCCACAAAGAGGCTTGATTTTTCTGAAGATGATTCGTTGATTTCTAAGGATGAGTTGAACAACAACCTAATATCATGGTATAGTCTGGTTGGTACCAGGTTAATTGGGTTAAAGGGCGAACTCATTATCGAAACTCCAGCTGATCAAACGCAGTTGATCAAGCTAGACTATCGGTGATACATTTACACATCTAAGATTTATTGTGAACAATCTTTTATTCATGGTATGCTAATTATACATTGTTTCTCACTCTACAACGTGAATCCTCCACCTCAACAGCTTCATATGTACCGTCCAAACTGGTCCATGTAGAGTATTCGTAACCCATTATATTTTCCACAACCTCAGTTTCGACAATTTTGTCGCCAAACTTTTTGCCTTTTCTCTTCTTTTTAGTATCATAGCCATCATCAATTGTTGTTCTAGTGTAACTCAACTTGAATGGCGGCACACCTTTGAAAGTAAAGAACAACTCAGCTTTGTCTCCTGCATGAATGTCTTCTTCAATTGAATTTCCTTGTGAGATTTCGACCGATGGTAGTCCATAGATTTTTATATTTTCAGCATTCTTCGACAAATCAACAACACAATTTTTTGCAGAAAGATCTGAGAGTTTTTCAACTTTCAAATCTCCAGGTTTCGTAGCCAACCTTTTGAAATGAGGCGTGTGTAAGCTATCGATCGTGTGCGTTTCATTATTGAAATCGTAAACAACATTGAACGGAGGAATACCTTCAAGTTGAAAGTAAATATGATCACCGACACAGTAGTAATCGTCGTATTTCTTTCCTTTGTTGATCGGGTGTTTCAAAAAACTATGAAGATCAATCTTGTTGTTCTCGCTGAACTTGTTGACTTGCCTTTTAATTTTTGGAACATCATTGATTTTCAACATTATACTGTTGCTTTCCTCTCTAAGCAGTTTATTGGTACAACCATTTCCATCCACAATCTCCAACAAGTTCAAAATGTACGTTCCAGTGCTGAGCTTGAATTTCCTGTAAATTTCATAAGACTCCACTGATGTAGTTTCAATATTGTTCAACTCAAAGCTTTTGTGAAAATCGTTTACCTTGGAAGTTATACTCAACTTGACATTGAAAGGCGGTTGACCAAATAATTTGATGGGAACCGCCTCCAATAGTGTTTCATCATTTAAGTTCGACAAACAGGTCTGTAAAAACATGTTTTGATGACTTCGCACAACCTTAGCTGATGAACTATTGGAGAAGAATGCACTTGGTGTGTCCCATACCTCATGATTGATTTCGATATTTTCAAATTTGTATAACCCATGCTTTCCTAGAGACTCGAAAACCCTGTTGTTGTATAGTGAATCCTGAACACCAGTCACCACATATTTGTATTCTCCACTACTCGATGTGATAGCATCCAAAACGAATTCATGTCTTGTGATTTGCGCAAACTTATTTTCAACCTTCCGATTTGGATACTGGATGAAATATTCAATAGTAAAGGGCAGTTCACCAGTGAGTTTGAATTTGAATTGCTGCTTCCCGTTCACACAAACAGAGCGAGCTGAGGTTGAAAGAAGCTCAATTTGCGGTTTAGGGAGAAATTCAACTGAAATAGCGTCTTCAGTCACTACTCCAGGACATCCATTATCGATAAGGCTCAATAAAGTATAAGATCCCCTTTCGGATACTGGGAAACCATCTCTAGGATTAAAGTTGGAGATAGTCTGTACTGATTCAGCTCCATCTGGATCCCTCAATTTGTAAGTCAATTCAACAGTTTTGCCATTGAGACGTTCAAACTTCATTGGGATTGTTTCCACACCGCCTTCCACTATTGAAATCGATTCATCAGGCTTAGCAAATGACAACTTCGACAGCGAGTCCCGGACATTTAATGTTACCATTTTGTTCTTGATATCGACAGAGCACTTGGAGGCATCTTCAGCCTTGATCAATTCTATTTGGTATGAGCCACTCTCAGTGAAGTTTTGTGTACTGATTTGAAATTCGTTGGATTCAATACCGTTCTCTTCGAAGGTACCAACAACTTTCCCACCTTTAAGCAAATCATAAGTTAGAGAGAAAGGCAGTTTGCCATCAAAATTAATAGCAAATGACTGCGAGTTTCCATTGCAAACATCAAATGAACTTTGACCGATGCTTGCTGCTGATCTTTTCGTGAAATACGTGATATACTTGTACTTCCCACTCTCAAACTTCTCATCGTAGTACTGGTCTTTCAATTTTGTAAATTCAATGGAATAATTTCCTTCGATGGATGGCTTGTAATCGTGCTTGAAAAAGTGAGATTTTGCCTCAATCATTTTAACCTGAGGAATGGAAGTTGCCCTGTGATTTTTCAAACGGTTAACTTGATACTCCAATCTGAAGGGAGGGGTACCACCCGTGATATTGAAAGTGAAAGTAAACCCTGTTGTACCAACACAAGCGTCAACAATGGATTCTGCATTAATTTCAACTTTTGGTGATTTCACATATGGGACATATAATCTATTGAATTTACCACCTGAGCAAAAGTTACTTCGAAACTCGTCCAACTCATAAAACCCTGGTTCACTCACCATAAACGACAAATCTCTTGATTTCGAAAAATCAAATGATCGATTGAATGTATCGACGAGTTTCTCTGCCTTGTCATAATGATTGATCTTGGCAACATATGGAGAGTCACATTTCTGACACGGAATTCCACCCAATTGAACGTTAAGCTTCTTCGATTTGCCCTCAAGTAAAGGGCGGGAAGAGGAGTAATCAACAAGAGTGCCCACAGGTAAGTTGTGAGTTACAAATTTGTACAATAACTCGTTTTCAGCAGAAGGCTCATCATAAATGACTGCATTCCCGAGCGCATCTTCCACCGACTTTACAGTATAGATGTAGTCACCAGCCTTTTCTAAATTCCTATCTTCTAATATAGCAACATTGACTGACCGTGTTCCAGCCCAAGAAGATAGCTTTGAAATATCCTTGCTTGTTATAGTTTTCGAAGTTGTCAATGGTGACTCAAATTCAGCTGGCAGCACCTTTCTACCTGGAGTGCTCACAACCTTGCCATTGACCTCCACGTTGTACGTGACTGTCAAGGGCGGCAAGCCGATCGCATTTATTATCAAATCATCAGCCCTTATTTTATCGTTCAAACACATCTCTTTCAAGTGTGAGGAGGTTGAAACAAGTTTGGCTGATGGACATTGGGGTATTAACACATGTCTATTCAATAACTTCAAGTTCATGGACTTGTTATCGATGACTTGGACTATCTGATAATATCCTGGCTCAGCAATGGTAAGCTCAATGTAAAATATGTTGTCCTGACCTGAAATTTCATTATAGTAGGTCTTTGCACCACTCTTTACAAGTTTTTTTAGTGTCTTACCAGTTAAGTTGAACAATTCGATTTCATTGTCTTCCATATTAATGTATTTCAACTGAAGGAAGTCTAAACCATCGCTGGAAGTGTTGAACTTTACAGGAACACGGACCAGATCATTCTCTATACACCATGTATGATCGAATGGGTTAAACTCCACCAAAGAGTCAGGTAAGAATTTGATCGTTTTCTTTCCTTTGAAGTATTGAGAATGATCCAATATTTCACTTCTGTCAACGGTGTCACCCAACAATGTCACTTCTTTTTGACGAAACTTGAAAATCTTGGTGACTATGGAAAACAAACTTGACACAATGGGCACACTGACCTCATTTGCCAAAAGCAATGTGATGGAGGTCATCAGCGCTATCTGAATCAAAGTAACCACTTTGTTAAAGTTCAAGTAAGGTATGTTGAAATATGGTAACACCCATAAAAACAATGTGTCAATTATTAGGTACTTGAACAAAAAGTTCAACCTGTTGTCCTGAAAGCTTATGAAAAGCAAGGTGTTTATCACCTGGGGTGTGTCTAACTTCGTGGAAAGGTTGGAATTTTTCAAAATGATTAAATCGTATATTTTAAAAGATTGAATCAAAATGAAAAATGCTAGCACCATTAATCTCTGTTGAGCTGTATCTAATAAATTAGTGGAAATGAGTGGGTTCTCTCGTACTACCCGTCTCTTGAGAGATCTCTTCCCATTGGAAGCGCTCATAATGATACTACTATTGGTGGTGATCTCTTGGGGTTCTCAATTCATACGTCTGATTCTTTGATGTTTTTTTTTGTTTACAAAAATTTTTGTATAGAAAGGTGGGCAAAAAATTCAAAAATGTATAACTGTACTTATTGAGATGGAGATCACTGGTTTAAGGTGAAAAAAAACTCACACTGAAACCGCCAGTGGTTCATCTTCATGATTCTCGTTTCTTAATTTCGCGTTCTCTACCACGACATTCCAATCAGCTGTAACAATATAATAAGTTTCTGTGGTGCCTATAGTGACCATACCAACCCCGAGCCCAAACCATAATCCGTACAACCTCCAGTTGTAATGAAACGATAGCAACACAGAAAGCGGAATGGCAAGACCATAATAAGCCACCAAGTTTATTATTCCGCCAACTTTTTGCAATCCTTGGGCCCGCAATATACCTGATGCAACTGAAGATATTCCATCAAAGACTTGTATCAAAGCGACTAAGGGAAACAGCAGAGTGATTAAATCAATGACTGCCTGATCCCCTGTGAAAAGTTCGGCAATTTGTAGTCTGAAAGTGAATAAAGTCAAGCAATTAGCAAATCCAACAATCAAAGCAGCATATAATCCAACTCTTGTTGCAATCTTTGCTGAGATTATGTTTTCACCGCCGATGAAATTTGCTATTCTGGTTGACGAGGCGATCCCAACAGCAAATGGGACCATATACGTTAATGAGGCAATTGTAGATAACAGTGATTGTGCGGCTAGTGTACTGGTGCCGAAATAGGATGCGAGTAGTGTCAATATCTCATAGGCCAAATATTCTGCCTCGAGCATAACGATACCGGGAATGGCAAACTTTGAAAGATCATAATAGTGGGTAAAAGCTTCTTTACTGAATCCTCCCCAACATTTGGAACCATCCACAAAGACAACATACATTCCAAGCAACATTGTCATGAACCAAAAGTTGATGCTGGCAGCAATTGGAGCTCCAATGTACCCCAAACCTATCTTATCATTCCACACCAACAAGTAGCTGAGTAAAACGTTAAGAGGAGCAGTTATAAAAAGGATGATTGTGCCTGCTTCAAAAATACTTTGCAGTTGTAAAAATCTCTTCCCACATTCAAATATGATATAGGCTGGCGCACCAGGTAAAAGCCATCTCAAAAACAACTGCGTTAATTGAACGACCTCCTCATCTTCAATGACATATTTGAGGAAATGAGAGCTGTAAAACCATAAAAATCCAAACGGTATGAATAGCAACAATGAAAAAGTGACACATCGTTGGAAATGAATACCCACTGCATGATAGTTGCCAGCACCATATGCCTGAGGGCATAATGTATCCAAACTTGTAGCGCAGCCTTCGAATATTGCAAACACTATGGTTGAAGTCATCGACGCCAATGATACAGCAGCCAACTCTGACGTTCCCAAATGGCCTACTACCAACACACACACGACAGAGAACAGTTGCTCCAAGAGAAAAGTAATCACCAAGGGCACCGAGTACTTGGCTGTCTTAATCATCTCGCTCCTGGGAGTTGTGATTTCCAGTGAAAAATCTTCATCAAGGTCTCCAAGTGGTTGTGACGTCAATGAAGGGTGACGATTTCGATTATTGGATGTCTGTCCCAAACTCTTCAAAATGTCCCTACCGTCATCGTCACTGTCAGATTCACCGCCTTCTTCATACAGGTATCTCTGCTCAACTTGACGTATTACATCATCGTCATCGTCCTCTTCGTCTTCTTCAGTTATGCTCGAATACCTCCTGTTGTGTTCCTCTATCAACCATGTCAATTGGTCGGGCTCGGGAGAGTGCTCTAGTGTTGACGGTAGCGATCTAAATGTGCTCACCGACTCAGTATCATTCATGGAGCTGTTCCTCTCACTTTGCAAATGACTGCCCAAAGATAAGAATGACCTTTGATCATCATTGTTATTATATATGAATAAAGGCGATTTGGTAGATGGTGGGATAAAAGTGAGAGATAGCTTGCGTCTTCTACTGTTCAAACCAACTCCATTTGAGTTTCGAAATTGAGGCGGTAATTGCGATATCGTTCTTGTGATGAAGTTCTTACTCGAAACATCGTTGACGCTGTTCAGCAGCCCGCTGTTGCTAGTGTTCATGGTACTCATTTCCTGTCCTTCTATGTGGCAGCATAAATGACTTTTTTTTTTTTGTTTATCGTTTAATCGATTTAACGCTTACGAAATGCTTATTATGACGAAGATCCAGCTCAGATCCTACAGCATTACAAATGGAGATTCACACTTGAATCATTTGATTTCAATTTAAAGAATTTTTCATACTTATTTTATTTACCTGGCCACTCCAATGGATGATCAACCGTTAACAAAGCCCCATTACCAACTATTTCGCTACTGGAGACATTTGCAACGATTTTTCCCCCAATAGCCACTTTAAAAGAATCGTTCTCATTGACCAATTGCAACTTATTGCCATTGATGGTTCTTAAATCCACACCTTTTCCTTCAGCAACTTTTTTGAAATCGACGATAGTGTCAACGATATGGCTATTCAAGAAATTTCTAATATTGGCCTGTGAAGTCTTGTCTGTCAGATCATTTTCGCTAGATACATCCTGAGGAAACTCCCAAGGCTTCAGCCCCAAGCTCTCAATGGCATTGTCAGATGGAGCAAATACAATCAATTGTGCAGAATCACTATCTAATTGCTTTGACAAATCTTGGAACTCTCTAGCATACTTGCTGAAAATACTGTTGTTTGATGAGTTAAGCAAATTCAACACAGAAGTTGTAAACTGTGTATGATGTACTTGCTGTTGATCATCAACTTGTTTGCTCAACTTAGTATTCCCAGTTTCAAACGCCTGCATTTGATCCTTGTTTGGAATCACCACATTCGACACATTAGCAGAAGAGGAAGGTCCCTTGTTCGAGCTATTATTTGCTTGCTCAAACAGTTTAATTTGATGATCTTGAGTGGGCAAGACAATGTTTGAGGTATTGCCATCACCTTTACTGTAACTCTTTCCCAAGGGCTGTTGAAGTGCTTCAACCTGATGATCTTGAGTGGGCAAGACAATGTTTGATGTATTGCCATCACCTTTACTGCTACTCTTTCCTGATGGTTGTTGGAGTGCTTCAACCTGATGATCTTGAGTTGGAATAACAATGTTTGACATTTTCTGAATTATGATATAGTAATGCTAACTTATGTGGCAAAATGAAAAACAGCACATTTTTTGATGTATTTATATATTTTAGATCAAAGAGTTCTTCTGCTCATTTTACGGTGTGATTGCTATAATTATGTGGGGGGTTTGATGTAGTAGTGTGTTATATACCAAAAGACACAGTTTTTACATAAGTGGAATTTTAAAAATTTCACTACTTTTTAACTTGCTTTACATTTAAAATCCGACCATGTATATATTATATATTCCAATGGGAAACTCAGTTCACCATCACTTCATTGCAAAAATCCTCGAAAATTGTTGGCTTCATCTTCAAATCACGTTCAGTGACATTACTCTTCTTTACCAACTTGAATGAACCAGTACCGATATTCATTGTTTGTCCAAGAATGATACACTCACTGACACCTTCAACTGCATCTTGCTTCATGTAAAATGCAGCATCGAACAAATGATCTGTTGTCTTCTCAAAAGAAGCTAATTGCAAAACAGAGTCTCTCATCTTGGCTAAACCGAAACGAGTGATACCCAAGACTTCACCTTTATAAGTCATCACATCACCCAACAATTGAATATGACGTGGATCAACACTCATACCATGATTACTCATGGTATAATCAATTTCATCGATGATAGAAGCACGTGCTGCTTCTATACCGAGAACGTTGTAGATTTCCAAAATATGATTGGTCTTTGTCTTCGTGCCAACAATACCATCTGTGCACATGACCTCGCGTAAACCATAACCTTCAACCAACAATTCCTTCTTACCATCTTCTCTGATATTGATAACAGCTCTTGAGATATCCGGTAAACCTTTGACAACAATTCTTGGCAAAACTCTCTTCAAATGTTGCATTCTGAAAAATAATGTGTTGTTGGTTGTATGTTCTTCCAAAGCAGCTGCAGCTTTGGATAAAGTTTGCGGAGTTTCATTAACGTAAACATTGATTTTATTCTTACCAACGACAGAGACATCAGCTGGTGTTATCTTCAACTTTGGTGCCTTTGCAATAGCCGCAGCAATTTCATCAATCGTCAATTCAAGTTGCAAACCTTCAATGGTTTTCAAGTCAACCTTGAACTGCAAATATGCCTGATCGGTCTTGTACACATCTTGCACATAGTAAACAACGTCTTCCAACAACGTCTTTTCAACCCTACCTTTGACCACTCTTGCAGCTCTCTCATCCTCATCATTGACCAACACTGAATTAATAATCGGTGTTGAGATGACTTTTGAAGCGTTAATGATTTCCTTAATACGCGGAACACCCAATGTGACATTCATAGATGCAACACCAGCAAAATGGAAAGTCTTCAAAGTCATCTGGGTACCAGGTTCTCCAATGGATTGAGCTCCAATAGCTCCAACAGCAGTTCCAGGCTCAACTCTAGCCTTAGAGTATTTGACAATACACAACTTCAAAAACTTTTGAACGGTTCTTTTGGAAAGCTTACTCAATTGATTAATTGCAGACTTCTTTTCAACCGTCATTGATTCTCCATCAGAGGCATCTTCATTATTATTCTCGATACGGTAAAGCATTGCAATGAGGCCTTTACTTTCTCTAATTTTCGCCAACTTTTCAGCCTTCTTGAGAATGAATTGTCTGACAGATTCGTAGAAAGCTCTTTCTGAATCATATTGATCGATGTACTCGATCTTATCGGCATCTTCCTTTGCCACAAGCTTTCCTAAATTGTCATATCTCACCAACCTCTTTTCCAATGGGTTCAAAATCTCATTTGTCACCTCAATAGCTTCATAAGGTTTCAAGGAGTCTTCTTCAAGACTATAGGTTATGTTATACGCATGATCCCAAGTTCTATTGAAATTGACAGGTCTAGCATCACCTTCCATATCGAATGGGTCCAATCCATCACCACCGTAGTTGAATTGGACAATTCCACTGCTGGATGTTCTAACTGTATTATCATAGGAAGAACTCAAATCTTCCAACGATTTCATCAATCTACGGGACATATAACCTGTTTCAGCTGTCTTGACAGCAGTATCGACTAAACCTTCTCTACCCGAAATAGCATGGAATAAAAATTCAGGTGGTGACAAACCCGAAAAGAATGAATTTCTGACGAAACCTTTGGAAGGTGGCGTCTTGGAATGCTTTGGGAAATGAGGCAACGATCTATCTTGGAAACCATCAGGAACACGATTACCAGATATAATTTGTTGACCAACAACAGCCACCATTTGCGAAACATTCAATGTGGAACCTTTTGAGCCACAAGTAGCCATGATCAATGGTGCATTCAAAGAATCCAATTCCCTGATACAAACGTCTCCCACTTGCTCTCTGACTTTGGACAAAAGACCACCAATTTTGGCTTCCAAAGTTTGCTCTTCGTTACAACCAGGCTGGGTCTCCAATTTTCCCTTCTTGAATAACTCAATCAACTCGTCACATTTCTTATAAGCCAGTTCAACCATATCTTCCTTCGTCTGATTCAATTTTTCACCTGGCATGACATCTTCAATACCAATGGAGAAACCTCTGTTACCCAAGTATCTGGCACACATCTTTGCCATACGATTCATTGCAGCTGCTGCTTCATCAGGTCCAAAATCTCTCAATATGGTATAGAAAACAGAATGTTTCTTACCGTCACCAAGAAGGGATTTGTCCATCACACCACTCAAAACCTCTGAATTTCGAATGATAACGAAACCATCGTTTGGTGACATTTCATTGCGATATCCTGCTTTAGGAGGATGGAAAGTCTTACACTTGGCATCTAAATTGATCATAACATTGGACTTCTTGTTTGGCCTGATAAGTAGTGAGAAAACTTGTTTACCAGTCCACAAATAAGTTGGTTTGAAAATAGCTGGAGGTGGTAAATCAAACTGGACGTTACCATCTGACATCATTGCCAATAGTTGAACTAAATCAGCTCTATCATAAAATGAATCCTTGTGTGAAATCAAATATGAACCAGTGATAAAATCCTGAGTAGCTGCAATGATAGGTTCACCAGACTTTGGTGTCAACAAGTTATTTTTGACACCCATCAAATTGATGGCTTCAGCCCTGGCTTCTTCAGTTTGTGGTACATGCAAATTCATCTCATCACCATCGAAATCAGCATTATAAGGTGTACAAACACACTCATTCAATCTAAAAGTTCTCCAAGGTCTAATTTTGGCATAATGGGATAAAATAGATAATCTATGCAAAGAAGGTTGTCTATTGAACAAAACTATATCACCATCTTCGATATGTCTTTCAACGACATCCCCAATACTCAAAAATTTAGCCAATTTAGCTCGATCACCAAATCTTAAATTTCGTTTGACATCTTCGTTTTTCTTCTGCAAATAGTTGGCACCCGGGTGAACGTTCGGACCGCTGATTATCAAGTTTTGCAACTTGGCTTTATTGTATCTGGTGACTCTCTCCGGGTATGTCAAAACTTTGGCCACTCTATCTGGAACGGCAACTTCCTCAATAGATAAATTTGGATCCGGTGAAATAACAGTTCTTCCTGAGAAATCAACACGCTTTCCCGATAAATTACCTCTGAAACGACCTTGTTTACCCTTCAATCTTTGGCAAAAACCTCTTATTGGCTTGGCCAGTTTACCACCTGGACCCATGGATGGTACAGAGACATCTGAGTTTATATACATGGCAACCGAAAGTTGTAAGTAGTCCCATTGTTCCATCAAATTGTTGATTGAGATCCCCTTTTCAATACCAGCACGTATAAGATTTGAGGTCCAAACGATTTCAGTCAACTTGACTGTTAAATCATCCTCATTTGAAGAAGGTGAGTCTTGCATCAAGACTGAAGGTCTAATACAGACTGGTGGGGCTGGTAAATATCTCCAGATATACATTTCTGGTCTACCACCTCTTGAAGAGTCAATACCTAGCAATTCACAGTCTGAAGGTGTTATTCTCTTGAACAAATTCAAAACTTTCAAGGGGTTTAAATCATCAAAACTTCTTTTCAAGAATCTTTCCAATTCAGGCGAATGATCTAACAATTTATCGAAATCTTGATCCCATTTCAATTTCTCAGGTACTGATTTTTTTCCTATCCATCTGAAAGTATCATGAATAATCTTCAAGGCAGCAGCGCTTGATCCACTTGCAGCTTTCTTAACTACACCATTCAAAGAACCACATTGTAAACATCTTCTTTGTTTTTTACATTGGTCCACAATTTTTTTTAATATTTTCATTCTTCTCAAATTATCTATTCCTGGTTTTCTCAAATCATTCAAGAAAGCTCTCTTAGAGTTTTCATCAAGTAAGACCGATGAACAATTCTTGCAAATTGATTGCAATACTTGAATGATGGCCTTAAAATAACCGATATGAAAGACAGGTAAGGCCAATCTGATGTGACCAAAATGACCGTGACAGGATGCTAGATTCCCATGACAAGTTTGGCACTCGGATGCATTTGAAGAGATACCCATTCTGGTATCGATTGGTCCATTTTCCTTTGGTACTCTACCCAGCTCCAAATCGTACAAATCTCTAGTTGTCACCTCAATCTCCGATTGAGCAACAATCTCAGACAGCGATAATGCGCTGAATTCGATACCGCTAATTCTCTTCGGTGCGACATCAACTACTGTTTCTTTCATTTTTTAGAGGTCTATCTCACTATGGAAAATAATATCACCTAATTGATTGCAAATATTTCTTGCTTGTGAGCTTCTTTAATAACCCTTCCTCTTCGATTGTAAAATCAATCTTATAGTCTGAAGATGCAAAACTTCTTGGTTAGAGTCAATAGAAAAGAGCGCTATTAATAGCAGAATTTGGGGGTGAAAGCAGTGGCTGAACACTTGTGGAAGGTGTATAACAGATTCAATGTATTGTTGATGACAAGATCAATCGATTTATTTAACTTTTGATAAACTCCTTTTTGTTATTTTAGCTCTCACTAGACTACGCTTATAGGAAATTTTCACTATTTGCTTCAAGAGAAAAAAAAAATTTTTTTTTTTTTGTTTTGTTCTTCTCAGTTCTACTACTGAATCAAATCCCAAACTGGGGCGGTCTTATGAGTAATAGTTTTGCACAAAATCACAAACGGAAGGGCAAAGAAGTAGATGTGTATTTTTATTGAGTCGAAGGTGACTCCCTTCAACAAATAATAACAACAACAGCAATGCAAATCTTTGTTGTATCTCTATTATCTCACTCAAAAAATTTTCAACTAGTTCCCGTAAGAACTCACCAAACCTACGAGGACATTACGTAGAAACCTTGTACACAAACTCCCGGGCACAGAGTGTTACTGGCACTTAGCTTCTCCTTCTCCGGGAAACTTATTTTCCTCCACCCGGTTTCTGACTCATCTCATTGCCAGCCCCACTTCCTGCTATAAAACAGCTAAATAAGTTTTTCCGGTATACGGATATCTGGATCCTTTTTCTGGGCTTTAAGGATCTTTCCACCAACTTCTCCGCGTCAAAATGGCATCTCCTGTTGAGAAGTGTCCGAAGTCTTACGGTTGTCCGCAGCCCTTATATGCAATCGCGATAACGGGGATGAGGAAGGTATGTTTGGTGGTAATGTTAATGGTGGTGAGATTGAGTGTGTTTTCTATATAAATATGACTTCAATGTCCCTGTAATTCTCATCTGCGATTCCGCCTCTTTTCATTTGCTGAACCGTTCTCCAAAGAAGATCATTGCTTTCTTGAAACTCTTATCCAAATAAGGTTACCCATCATTTGATCGATTACTATTTTCGGTATCCATCATACGAGCCAATTTTCATATATAAAAGAAAAAAAAATTTTGGATATCAATCTCTGTTGTCTCTTGATCTATTATCATTTGAACAATCACACCATATACTAGAATGACTGTCGGCCAAAGACGTTTC
This sequence comes from Nakazawaea populi, assembly GCA_030557235.1. Classification (NCBI taxonomy): domain Eukaryota; kingdom Fungi; phylum Ascomycota; class Pichiomycetes; order Alaninales; family Pachysolenaceae; genus Nakazawaea; species Nakazawaea populi. The sequence goes on from JAKTVN010000001.1 coordinate 240,594, forward strand.
TCAATAGATGTTTGTGAAGGTGATCAACTTCAACACATGCACACTATCAAAACACCTGTTGGTAAAGATGCTATACTGCAAACAAAAATTCATATTCCAAAAACCACGAGGTTATCCGTTGAAGGTCCAATAGAATGTCCACTCACAAGTTTCCACTTGTTAAATTCTCCGTTGTACAACAAGGGCTCTGCTTTCACCTTGGAAGAAAGAGAAGCTTTTGAAATGGTTGGTTTATTACCTCCTCAAGTCAACACTTTAGATGAGCAAGTGGAGAGAGCTTATAATCAATTGTGTTATTTAAAAACTCCATTGCTGAAAAATGACTTCTGTGTTTCCATGAGAGTACAAAATGTTGTCTTGTACTATGAATTGGTGAAAAGGCACATCAGAGAAATGTTGCCAATCATTTACACCCCAACAGAAGGTGATGCCATCGCTGCATATTCTGATCGTTTTAGAAAACCAGAAGGTTGTTTCTTGGATATCACTTCTCCAGAGACAATAGAAAGAAGAATGGCTCAATTTGGTACTAATAGTGATATTGATTATATGGTTGTCAGTGATGGTGAGGGAATTTTAGGAATTGGGGATCAAGGTGTTGGTGGTGTAAGAATTGCTATTGCTAAGTTGGGTTTGATGACATTGTGTGGTGGTATCCATCCAGGTAGAGTTATTCCTGTTTGTATTGATGCCGGTACCAACAACGAACGTTTGTTGAATGATGACTTGTACATGGGTAATAGATTTCCAAGAGTTAGAGGTGAACAATATGACAATTTTGTTGCTGAGTTCATGAGAGTTGTTAAAGAAAAGTATCCAAGCACTATTGTACATTTCGAAGATTTTGGTGTCACCAATGCCAGAAAGATATTAAAGAAATACAGAGATTATCTTCCCTGTTTTAATGATGATATTCAAGGAACTGGTGCTGTTGTCATGGCTTCTATGACTCTGGCTTTGAAAATCACAGATAGAGATTTACTCGAATCTCAAATTGTCATTTACGGTGCAGGATCTGCTGGTTTGGGTATTGCAGATCAAATTGTCAAACATATGATGGCACACGGATCCACTTTGGAGGAGGCAAGATCTAGAATTCATTGTCTTGACCGTTTCGGTTTGATCACTAGATCGATGACAGACTCTGCATCACCAGATCAGTTGTTATATGCAGATGATGATGCCGTGTGGGAAGGCGTCAACACAAAATCTTTGCTTGAAGTTGTCAGAACAGTAAAACCAACATGTTTGGTTGGTTGCTCCACTCAGGCTGGTGCTTTCACTGAAGCCATCGTCAAGGAGATGTACAAGCACAACAGTAGACCAATTATATTCCCATTATCCAACCCTACCAGATTGCATGAGGCCATTCCAGAAGATCTTATGCACTGGACCGATAACAACGCTTTGGTTGCAACCGGATCTCCATTTCAACCCGTTGATGGTCATATCATCTCCGAAAACAACAATTGTTTCACATTTCCAGGTATTGGTCTCGGTGCATTGTTGTCCAGAGCCTCCGCCATCACAGACACTATGATCTCTGCAGGAGTTGACCACTTGGCTTCCTTGTCGCCAGCATTGAAGGATCACACCAAGGGTTTATTACCAAGGTTGGAGGAGATTGATGAAGTCAGTGCTCAAGTTGCAACTTCAATGATCTTGCAAGCATTGAAGGAAGGTGTTGCTAGAGTTGAAGAAGAGACCATTGAAGGTGGTAATGTCAAAGTTCCAAGAGATTTCGAAGGCTGTTTGAAATGGGTAAAGTCTCAAATGTGGAAACCGGAATACAGACCTTATGTCAAGGTGGAGCATATTCAGGAACTGCATGAAGATGCTTAGTTAAAAGAAGCGCTTTTCATTTTGTTTTGAGTTTCAGTTTTCACTTTTTATATACAATATACACGTACAATGGGGGTTCGATTAATTCCATTAAGATATTATTCTTCAAAATTATTTAAAATGGTGGGAATTTCTCCTCCATTTCTGCAATAGCTTTGACCAACTTGTTTTTATCTAACAAGATTAAACTCAATTTAGGATCAATCCCGTAATCATTGAAAACTCTTCTTGAATCTGTTTCCTGCTCTTGATTAGTGTAGTCAAAGTATGAAAAAAATCTGGCGTTTTCCTCCAACACTATATCCTCATAATGGAAGTAGTCCATCTCCAGTTTGGTGTCCTTTCCAGCTCTTGTCTTTTTAGATTTGTGCTCTCCTAATTCAGCGTCTGCGCTAGAAGACACTAATTGGTAAACTTTGGATATCACCAAGAAGTAATCAAACTCATAACTTTCATTACCTTCCTTGGCCTTGCCCATTTCTTCAGACAACATCTTATACATCGGTGGAACAGTCTCGACTGGCATATTGATCATTCTTTCACTGATGATCAAACCAGTTTTGAATTTCGATTTCGAGTTTAGCAAGTTTCTCAAAGTGAGGTTGAATTCCGTTTTCTTTGAAGTTTTCTTCAATATGTAGTCACTCAACTTATTGATACCAGGCTTAGTTAAGTTGTCCGTTAGGTTGATAACAGATAGAAGTGAAAAAGGATCACTCTCCTTACCATCAGTTTTAATTGTTGTTCCAATGTGATTATCTGTCAAAATCAAATCAGTGATACTGCTTAAATCGAACTCTTTCGAGTCTTCTCCAAGCAACTGCCTCAACAAATTTTTGGTTGCATGGAAGTCAACTTCTGGATTCAAATCAAAATAGTCAAAATCTACATCAACCATTTCCTGTTCCTCTTCTCTCTGTTCTTCATGTTCATCATCTGTAGAGCTGAGGTTGATATCTGAATCACTCTCTTCTATGTCTTCACCTTTTCTCTTGCTCATCTTCAGATAATTATAATTGTATCCTATAGGGCCTCTTCTCTGATTGTATGAAGTGCTTCTTTGAAAAAAAAAAAAAAAATTGATTTTTTTTCGTGCCTAATCTGAGATGACCTAGAGAACCAAGGAGATACATACGGTGGCTCCACAATTACAAATATGTCTCTAGTCACAGGTTACGCTTCCAGTAGCGATGATGAGCCAGTGTCCAAAGGAACTCAAGTGATCGTTGATTTCAAGCCCAATGTGCATGTTGATGAGGCATTGATTCCATTTAACGCCCAAGGTGCCCAAAATGAAAAGAAAACCTTATCAGGTTACGTACAGCAGGAAGCCTACGATGATGCGAAGTTTCAAACCCAAAAAAGAACTTTTGAGATGTTAGGTTACACATTGGAGAATGGAGAAACGGTAGGTGATGCTGAATCTGCACTAAGGCATAATAACATGGACATTTTACAACTCAAACCCTTCAAACAGGAGTCGAAACAGATTAAAAAGCAAAGAAGCAATAGAGGGAATCCGGGAATTACCTCAGGAAAACATGCATATAAAGGTTCTTGGGCTAAGTATGATAATACCAGCTCCTCTGATCTTGCCTCTGGCTCGGACAAATTTGATGAAACGGATGAAGAAGAAGATAAATACACTGAAAAGCAACTGTTTAGAGCAAATACAAACGTTGCTCTTGAAAACTCAGAATTCTTTGGTGCGGAAGAATTTGACTACCAAGGAAGAACTTATATGCATATTCCCAGAGATTTAGATATTGATCTCACCAAGCAACCGGGAGAACAGGAATGTTTTGTTCCTAAGAGATGTATTCACCGTTGGGATGGACATGTTGGTGGAACAAACAAGTTGCAATTTTTTCCACGCTCAGGCCATTTGTTACTTTCATGTGGAAATGACAACAAGATATTGTTGTATGATGCTTATCATGATCGAGAGTTACTCAGAGGATATTTTGGACATTCTCAAGCAGTCAAAGATATAACGTTCAACAACAATGGTGATAAATTTCTCAGTTGTTCTTATGACAAGTACATAAAGCAGTGGGATACAGAAACGGGGAAGTGCATTACTAAGATAAAAACTGAGGCAATACCCAACCTGATCAAATACAACCCCAACGAAAGCTTACAGGATGAGTTTTTGGTTGGGTTGTCGAACAGGAAGATCCAGCAATACGATCTTCGATCGAGTGAAATCATTCAAACCTATGACCATCATCTCGGTGCTATCAATAGTATCACATTCATGGATGACAATAAAAAGTTCATGAGTTCTTCTGATGACAAATCACTAAGAATTTGGAACTGGCAAATTAATGTTCCAGTAAAATTCATCACAGATCCGACGCAACACTCTATGCCTTGTGTTAGGTTGCATCCTTCCGGTAAATACGTTGCAGCTCAAAGCATGAACAACACCATAGAAGTGGTGGGAGCTCGTGGCAATAAGTTCAAGAAGAATAAAAAAAAGTTGTTCACTGGACACAACTGTGCTGGATATGGTATTGGTATTGATTTTAGCCCAGATGGCAAAATATTGATGAGTGGCGACAACAATGGATTTGGATTTTTCTGGGACTGGAAATCTTGCAAATTGGTTACTAAGTTAAAAGTTGATGAGAAATTGGTTAGTTGTGTTGAGCTGCATCCACAGGAAGTCAGCAAGGTGGCAATGAGTGGATTGAGTGGGACCATCTATTATTACGAATAATGGAGATAGAGTTCCTGGTTTTGTGCTGTGATTTTTTTAAGTCGTTAAAAAGCTACATAATTATATTAATCTAAGCATAGAACGACACTGATTTACTCTTCCTTGCTTGCACTTCGCCTATAGCATCAACAAAATCCTCATGTTTGATGGTATTCTGTCCATTTCTTAGGGCAATCATACCTGCTTCAACTGTAACAGCTTTCAACTGCGCACCATTAAACTCGTCTGTAGACCTTGCCAATTCCTGCCAGTTGGTAGAAGCATCAGTGTTCATCTTTCTTGCATGAATTTGTAAAATTTGAGCTCTGCCTTCTTCTGTTGGCAAGGGAAACTCAATCTTCCTATCCAATCTACCGGATCTCAATAATGCAGGATCCAACACGTCCACCCTATTTGTGGCTGCCAACACTTTGACACGGTCATCTGAACCGAAACCATCCAATTGATTCAACAACTCCAACATGGTTCTTTGAACTTCCCTATCACCACTCTTATCTGAATCGAATCTCTTCGTTCCAATAGCATCCAACTCATCAATAAAGATAATTGTCGGAGCCTTCTCCTTTGCTAATGCGAATGCATCACGCACCAATTTGGCACCATCACCAATGAACATCTGAACCAACTGAGGTGCAGCCAACTTCAAAAATGTTGCATTTGTCTGTGCAGCACAGGCTCTTGCCAAAAGAGTCTTACCTGTACCAGGAGGACCGTACATCAAAGCTCCCTTTGGTGCTTTTATACCCAAATTCTTGAATTTTTCAGCTTGCTTCATTGGTAATACCACAGCTTCAACTAATTCCTCAATTTGTTTATCCAAACCTCCAATATCCACATATGACTCTGTAGGCTTCTCATCCACCTCCATAGCTTTGACTCTTGAATCGTATTCTGCTGGTAGCTTATCTAGAACCAAATAACTATCTTTATTTACTCCAACCAAATCATTTGGTCTCAATTCTTCAGGATCAACCAAACCAATCAACGGTAAGAAGACCGTCTGCCTTGTAGAGGTCTTGACCACAGCTGATTTTCCTGTTCTAGATGAATCCAAGTCGACATTTGCCCCTTCATCTGTTTCCTCTGCAGGTAAATCTAATAACTCTACAATGTTCGAAACCAAGTATGGTAACTGCTTGTTGTTTCCAATTTTCTCTTTATTGTCCTTGATCTTATCAACCATGTTAGTCTTCTCATGTGCCAATCTTTGCAATTCAGACCTAAATAGCTTGATCTCATTGTCCAATAATTTACTTCTATTCAAAATGTCATTGGTAGATGAATTTAAAATCTCTTGATCCAATTCCTGCTCCCCTTCTTCAGCCTGTATTTCTTCTAAAGTAGACATTCTTATACTCTTGGGTTATAGTAGTTGCTACTGCAGTTACTTATTTGTAAAAGTTTCAGTCTTGATATGTATCGCTCTCGTTGGGTGAGTGAGCTCTCTCTGTAGTTGACTTGTTTTTTTTTTCTTGCCACTGAAAGGTAGATATGTTACAATATACACGACTATTTAGACGCCCACCTAAAGAAATCACAGCGTTCTTCTTCATTTTCACCGATAACATTGAACGTTTCGCTTGTCAGAGACCTTGCACAGCACCAAAACTTTTTACCCTTGGTCAGAGGCTTCAGAGACTTTCTAAGTGTTGCTGCTTCTCCATGAAGACAGAGTGGGGGACCAGATTTCTCTGAGTTCAACATTGCATTGAAAGCACCGATTGACACCTGCGATGATTGAGATTCAGAACTCACCAATTCCAGTTGTTCCGTTTTCTCCTGAGTAGTTGAGGGGTTGAAAAAAAAACTAGTGATACCTAATTGAGCAGAGCTGGTGGGTTTTTGCTTCTTTCTGCTAACATAAGTGGGAGTCAGGGATCGAGAGGGCCGCTGTGAATTTATCTCCTCGTTTGATTTTATTGGACCTGTAGATTCAACTACGTGCTTTCTTTTCCCATTAATGGCTGAACCTTTGGCAAAAAATTTGTCTATACTATTGCCACCATTATTCACACCATAGTAAGAGTTAGCCTCGAATTTCAATGGCTTTGAAATTTCAAGTATGGGACCGTCGTAAGCAGACACATAATGATCCAAATTAAAATCACAAAAGATGGGACAGTGATCGCTTCCCATGAGTTTATTCCAGATATCTGCGTGAGATTCGATTGCTAATTTAGGTGTCGCAATTATATGATCAATACGCGAACCTGAATTAATAGGCCTGTAGTTTTTTAGTGTGTTCCAACATGTATACATCTTCAACCTTCTCCCCTGTGTCTTCCGCAACGTATCCACGAACATTTGATCTTCGGCGTTGACTTTTAAAAAATTCTCATCAAAGTAGCGATCATAAATAACAGAATTGATTAATTTCTTGGCTTCTGTGAGTTCTCGAAACTTAATGACTTCTTCTTTATTCAATTTTTCAAAAACCTCTCCAACATGAGAAGGTGAGTCTCCTACGTCAATATCAACAACTTTTTTTATGCAGTCTAGTTTGATGCCCTCCTTGATATATTCGTCACTATCAATAATGTCTCTTGAAACGTTTATGTCACCCATCACTATCACCTCTTTGCCCATAGCGATCAAGTTACGGCATCTTTCTATCAACGCATGCAAGAAATTCATTCTAAAGGTTTCGACTTCTTCAGTTCCCAAAGAATTAGCTGGACAATAGAGCGATATTACAACAATGTTATAGTTGAGCTCTAATATGATGCACCTTCCCTCGCTGTCCAAGGAGGGGTCATTGAATTTCGTTGGGTAACCCCCTATCAACTCGTCTGCGAACTTTTCTGATGCCTGGTTGTAAGTAACCAACTTATTTGATGGAAGCGGTAGGGATCCTGTCAAACCTTCCTCCACTTTCTTCACAGTGAGCAATTTGCGTAATTTTTCGTTATCGCGGACTTGTCGTACGTAGACACCGACCCCGCTATATCCTTTTCTTGCCTTTGGTATTGTGATAAAAGATTTGTAAAATTTCAGTATCAGATTTGAAGTCACTTTCGAAATTTTTAACTCCTGAAGAGTGATGATATCACATTTTAAGTAGTCGAACGCCAGATCTAGACTTTTTAATTCATTCCAAGGATGATAATTGAATAGCGTATTGATGCCATTGATATTAAATGAGCACAACCTTACATCGTCATCGTTGGCTTTGTCATTGATCAACATATCGCGTCAAGAGTCGCTTTATCTAATCTAATCAGCTTTAAGTAGTTCAATTTTTTCTTTACTAACAAAAACACGGTTTGAAAAAAAAAAAAAAATTTGAACAAGATTGAAGAAAGGTAAACAAAGGTTGAGTTAAGCCATATATGAATAACAAAATGCTTGAACGAAGGCCGTATGTCAATGAGACGGTAGCTTTTTTATATGGGTTGTTTGAAAGAAGTTTGAGTCAGGAGAAAGCTCAGTCTAATCTGGCTAAGTTGAGCATAGAAAAGTCATTTATGACAATCTCTGAGTCAGATCATCAATTACTTTCTGAGAATGAATTCGATGGACTTTTAAAAAGACAAAAGCATATGGAAGTGGAGAAGAGTCACATTATCAATAAAATCAATATCAATAGCAAATTATTGCAGGTGTTGCGTGATCATAATAAATCCTCTGAATTAATTTTGAGCTCTTTGCATACGTTGGAACTCTTGAGTGAGAAGTTGATTGAGACTGATCTAGAGTTGACTTTAGTGAGTAGAAAGCTACACGGACATTTCACGAAAGTTGCAACATTGAGCTCCATGCAGAATCTGATCATCTCACCAGGGTTCTTAGCTAATGCAACTACCGACGAAAACTTTATACCGTATAACTTTACGGGGTCTGCTGATTTGGACGAATTGGTATCGCATATTGCTTCGGTGGCAGCTCAGAAAAATATAGCTTTACCAGCACCCGCTTCAGTATCAGGAAATGAAAGCTCCAACGATTCGAAGCTCTCCTGGGTGAAAGCTTGCATTGACAGCATTTTCTTGTTGCCGATGACTGAGAACGGTTTCAGTCATGATGGCCTTTCAACCCCGGTTTCGACTTCAACGAATTCAGCTGGAGACAATCTGTCATCAGCACATTCAACGATAGACTTGAAGGAGATACTAAATTTGAAAACTGCTTTGAAAGACCTTCAGTTCGCTCATCAATATTTAACAAAGCAATTTGAAGAAGAAAGATCGGTGAATAACCAGTCTATGAGTAATCTTCGGCTCAAACTACAAGACGCACAAGATTTGTTAGCCACTACAAACAAGGAGTTGGCCAAGCAAACCCAAAATCTCCTTAGTTCAGAGATACTGCTCAATCAAGAACGACTACAAGTTGCTAATAAAAACAAGGAAATTTCCGAGTTGAACAAGAAGATTGCATTTTTGCAAATTGATCATCTAGGAGAGACGTTGAGTTTGCCGCCACTGACAAAAGATGACGAAGTGCGTTCGCCGTTGTCGCCTGTCACTAGCTTTGGGTTCGAAAGTAGTGGGCTGCCAGGCTCAAATGAGTTCAATGGAGCCGAAACCGCGAACAGTAATAATAATGGAGGTAATATAAGCAATTCAATCTTGAGATTAGAGTTCAAAAAGTTATTGAATGACATCAACGCTAAACATGAACTGGAATTACAAACTGAACAAAATGAACGCAAAAAATTGGAAAACTTGATCAAGATGATGAATAAAGACAGTGGTGTCAAATCTTCAAGCGTTGCAGATTGACCAACCGAAACGATTAGATATTAATAATATGTGCTTAATGACAAGGTAATGTTAAGTAAAACGTAACTGCTTGCACCACAACGCTTGAGTAATCTGAATTTTTTCGTAAATTAAACCAATGCAATTTGAAAAAGATAGAACAAAACTACAAATAGTTGATAAAAAAAATGCCCCCAAATATATTTTTGTGCTGTGAAAAACAAAAACCAAACACCCTTTATAAATTCAAAAATCATAACAAATATGAAATGAAAACAGCTAATGTACAAAACCAACATGAGAATCAATATAGCAAAATCAACTTTTTCTAAACTCTTGCAAAACGGGAAAGATCGCTTCAAAAGCACTGTAGATTTCCTCTCTTTGTTTGGCACCTGTGAGAACAATTTTTCCAGAAACGAAAATAAGCAAAACAATCTTCGGTTTAACCATTCTATAAATCAAACCAGGGAACAACTCTGGTTCATAAGAACTGAAAGTTCCATGGCTGAATGCTAAACCTTCCAATCTGATAGGGAATTTGACATCACATGAACCGACAATATTCTGAATCTTAAAATCTGTAAACTTTGCGTTAAAACCCAACTTCTGAATAATTCTGGCATATTTTCTAGAGGCCAACTTAGAATCATCTTCAGACTTGGCACCGGTGACAACCATCTTTCCCGAAGCAAAAATTAATGCAGTGGTTTTAGGTTCTCTAATTCTCATGATCACCGCAGCAAAACGCTTGGGATTATACTCTGCATTTCTGGCGTGCAAAGCAATAGTCTTCAAGTCAAGACGACAGTCAAGATTTACAGTGGCAACGATATTCTGTAAAGTTGGTGTAATACCAGAGGCAACGTCCTCGTCTTCCTCTGCATTCACCAGCTCACCATTTTCAATATCTTCCTTTTTCAACTTGGTATCCTCTTCTTCTCTCTTCAACTGGTCAGCTGACTCAGATGAATCATTTGAAAAGCCAGCCAAAGCTGGCTGTTGAGCCATGAAATCACTAGCCTTTGTGGCCGTCGTTGGCAATTTTAACGAAGTCAATGAATCCATTGTGATGTTATGAGATTTTATGCTAGGATGAATTCAACCTTTTGCTTGAACCTTGTTTTGCGAAAGTTAGACAAATAAATGCTACTCTCAATTCTGATATTGTGGATTGATGATGGTGACAATAAAAATGTAGTGTGTTAACAAAACAATTTTATCGAAGGGAAGTATTTGATATTTGATAAACGCCTTCAATCGAAAAACCAAACAGCCCTAATAACAAAAAGATATTTTTTTAGTTTTGTTATCGAAAAAAAAAACAAAATTTGTATGAGCGAAAAATTCTCCCTTTTGAAAAAAAAAACTGGGCGGATCTTTTGCGCTTTATATATTAGTTGAACTAAATGGCAGATCACGGGTATTTTATGCATGTTGATCTTTCTCTTGCACTCTCTATATGATGGTGATAATTAATGTTAGATGAAATATGATTTGTTCGATTATTCCCCTTTAGAGGAAACCCACTCAACGTCGCCCTTTCATCAAATGGAGCGAGACAAGAATGCCTCCACTCTCTTAAATCAACCGCTGGTGACTACTTTAGGGATAGTTCAACGATTGCTATCTTATTTTGAGGTGAAGATCCGAAAAAAAATGGACTGAATTAAAATTGAGGAAGGGGAGGGGCGGTAAAAGGGAAAAAGAGGAAGGGACTCATTGCTTTACAACAAAGCTTCATTAAAACTTACTTTGAAACTGCTGAACCTAAGGGTGTTTTTGCTTTACTAAACGCTTCAAATCGATTTCAAAATTGTGCAGTTTAAAAGTGTTGCTCTGACAGCGTATGATCATTTGTAGCAAGCCAAAATCAGCTAGTTATTTATGCTTTAACTTCGCTGGGTTGTATGATATTGTAAAAACTGAATTAAAGGCCAATTTTGAAGTGAAAAAAAGAACATACAACTTAACTTCGAAATTGAGCTTTTCCAACTTGACTTGCAAAAAGTGCGGCGCGTGGCGTTTGCAGACAAATTATTATGCAACAAAATCTATTGTTTCCGGTAATTACAAATGAAATGTTATAGAGTTTGAGCAGGCACGATCACAGTTCAAGTTCATATAAAGCATTATCGTATTTCCCAACATCGATATGAAGATAATGTCATCATGACTGAAGCTAAACCACGATACATGTTCAACAATTTTTTTGGAACACATAGAATTTCCCAATCAATTGCTCTTGCCTGAAACAATTGCTAAATTTACCTTATGAGTTTTAGAAAAATTTGGTTTCATAAATATATAACGAAAAATACACACAAGAACACATAAAAATGGTGTATAAAAAGTTTTAGGTTTAAACGATCATTTCAAATAGGAAAAATCTCATTTGAGACAAACAAAGACATCACTAAAAGTTTCTGTTATTCTATCAGCTAAACAAAGGTGACCGAGCGGCTTATTTGGCACCAACCAACTCCTTGTATTTTTCAGTAGAGAAAGATTTTGGTCTCTCAATTGGACTACCAACAGCTCTATCGATGATCAATTGTGGTAAGACACCGAAAGCTCTTGAGACACCGAACAATACAGTGTAAAATGAGGCTTCAGTCAAACCATAGTATTGCAACAAGACACCTGAATGGGCATCAACATTTGGCCACGGGTTCTTGGTCTTACCATGCTCAGTCAAGACTCTTGGAGCAACTTCATAAATGTTTGATACCAATTTGAACAATGGATAATCTGGCATGTGCTTCAAAGCAAACTCACGTTGAGCCATGTAACGTGGATCGGTCTTTCTCAAGACGGCATGACCATAACCTGGTACAACACGACCAGCGTTTAAAGTTTCCCACAAGTACTTTTCAATAGCATCCTTGGAGATATCACCACCCATCTCTTCTCTCATCTTGAACAACCATTCCAAAACTTCTTGGTTGGCACGACCGTGCAATGGACCTGCCAAACCGTTCAAACCGGCAGCCAAGGACAAATATGGAGAAGACAATGCTGAGCCAACCAAATGTGTGGTATGGGCAGAAACGTTACCACCTTCATGATCTGAGTGGATGGTCAAATACAATCTCATCAATTCTACAAATTCTTGATTTGATCCATAACCTAACAAGTTGGCAAAGTTGGCACCATAATCCAAATCCTTGTTGACTTTTGGAAGTTTGCCATCTTTGAAGACATTTCTGTAAATTTTAGCGGCAATGACTGGCAATTTGGCCAATAAATCAATAGCATCTTCATAAGTGTAACCCCAGTATTCCTTCTTACCAACACCTTTAGCATAAGCCTTAGCAAAAGCAGATTCACTTTCCAAAGCGGTGACGGCAATTGAAAATTGAGCCATTGGATGTAAAGTAGCTGGTGATCTGTCAATCAATTCTTCAACATGCTTTGGCAATGCACTTCTAGCAGCCAATTCTTGTGAAAAGGCCTTTGTTTGAGATTCAGTTGGAACTTCACCGGTCAACAATAACCAGAATAAGGCTTCTGGCAATGGTTCTTCACCGCCTGGACCTTTTGGTAATTCTTTTTGGATATCTGGAATGGTTCTTCCTCTGAATCTGATACCTTCTTCAGCATCTAAAACTGAACCTTCCCAAACTAAACCCTTGATACCTCTCATACCACCGTAAGCTTGAGCCAATGTGACTTCACCGATAACCTATACAAAACTTGGGTTAGTACTTTCGAGCCCAGATAGAACAGTCACTGAGATATATAATTTTTGAAAAAAAACTTACTGTTGATCCATAATCTTTTTTCAATTGTTTGACTTCTTCAACTTTGGCTGGCATCAATTCGGCAAATCTCTCCTTCAAAGTCTGTATTACATGATGAGGCAAACACTAGTTAGTATCAACTGGTTGTGTGGTTGATAATGCTGATGATGAATTAACTTACTGGCTCTTTGGAAGAGTAAGCTCTCATTGAGTTGAAGATCAACGACTTGGAATTACCGGAACGCAATGAACGTTGAGTGGCTCTGACGATAGAAGACATTGTGGATGACTATGTTATACAGTTTTATAGTGGTAATAAATAATGAAATGTATGAATCACGGATGAGTAAGTGAATAAATAAATAAGACTATAGGTAATATGGATAATTGATAAATACCAAATCTGTCGACAACAATTGAGATTTAGTATCTTCTTGCTATTATTTTATATATATTTCAATCAATTATATGTGCAACAACTGTCCGTCAGTCAGTCAGCCAAAAAAAAAAAACCACAATCTGTTCACCGTAGTAAAAAGAGAAGAGAGAGGGAGAGCCCCTAAAAGGTCGTGTCCAATCAGCTTAATGGATCATGCTTTTCGCACATGCTTGTTGTTGCAGACCGGGTGGTCTGGATATCGTTAATTCCCATTTCTACGCATGCAAATACCAAAACGGATTTTACTTTTTTGCTGTCTTTCAACAGTAAAATTGTTACACATATATCCCAAAGACAAAGAGTCATCTCCGGAGCCGAAAAAAAAGTCGATGTTACAGTGTAGTTCAAGCAAAATCAATTTGATCGTGTTAGGGACTTTGTCTCTTTGATTTGAGTGTGCGTAAAATGGTCGTGTCGTGTGAGTCGCGGTGCCTCACTCTCAACCCCACATTTCTCTAGCATACTTTCCGTCTAGTTATTTGATTGATTGATTTGTTTGTTTAATCTGAAGAGTCCTATGCCCCCCCTTACCCCCTTATGTTTGCGATTCCAATCATGCTCCCCCACATTGATTGGCTCATTTATTCAATCGAAAACTCACTCACCACAAAGATATTCTATTGGATTTTATCCCGAGTATGCCCAGCCAAAGTCCAAGGAGTTGATGACCACGAGTCGTGAAATCTATCTACATTTATACATCAACCGACAACAACGACAACAACAACAACAAATCTCTGATGCAGAATCATTCCAAGAAAGTCGGTTTTTTGATCTGGCGGTAAACTACTTCAATTTTTATCGTAAACTTACAATTGATTGGGTACGCTAAATAAATATAACAAAAGCATTCGCATTACGATGTAGTGCTTACTGTTTGGGTGTTTGTATGTAAATACATTTGAGGAACCTTTTGCAACATAGATGAAAACATCAAAATATGACTTTCAAAAGAGCTTTGATGAAAGATTTGAACATATATAACCCATGATAGCTTCCCTTTCGCTACAGTGCAATAAGCCAATGCTTACTCAAATGTAAGATAGCAAAGACAACATTTTATCATTGCTGATATAAGCTACATTAGGAGAATTTTCTCTCTCAAATCAGATCTATTCTTTTCATTCAGACATGTACTACGCAACACCATGCTATTGTAGTCCACGGAAAACGAAAAAAACCCTTCTGCACTACTACATTCATCTGAAATAAATCGTTCTATTTCTATGTACACTGCTCGATTCAAAAACATTTTGGGTAAACGGTGAAGATATTGAATATCGCTTCTCATAAACATGAGACTTATTCAACACATATATGTCATATACAACCATGTCATCTCTTTTTCAAGTAAAAAACCAACATCATATCATTAGTAAAAACACAGCATGAAGGAAAAAAAAAATTCAAACACTTAATCATCACCCTTGACAACACCAACTTTGGCAGCTCTCAAGACTCTACCATTCAACTCGTAACCTGGTTGTTGGACGTGGAACACAGTACCAGGCTCCATATCTGGTTGAGCAATCTCGAAAACGGCCTCATGTTTGTTTGGATCAAATTTCTCATCTTTTGGATTAATTTCTTCCAAACCATAATTTTTCAAAGTCTTGATGAAGATATTTCTAGTCATTTCAACACCATCGTAAAGACTTTTAATCTCATTATTGGTCTCAATAGATTTGGCATCAACGGCGTTCAAAGCATGACCGAAATTGTCAATGGACTCGATCAAATCACGAGCAAATTTTTGCAAAGCATAATCTTTAGCCTTTTGAATCTCTCTTTTTGTTGTTTCTTGTAAGTTACGGAAATCAGCAACTGATCTGATATAACGATCTTTCAACTCAGCAATCTCCTTATCCTTAGCAGCCAACTGATCTTCCACTGAGAGCTCTTTACCGTCCTTCAGCAGCTCACTCTCTTTTGTATTCTTCTCTTCTTCTGTCGATTCAGTCAGATAAAATCTTTTTGCCATTGAACCAGTGGTGGAAATACCAACTTTGTTAATCTGCTGAAATGGAGACAGCATCGCCAGCATGCTCACTGGTTTTGAGGAAACACTACGTCTCAATTGCTGACGAGATACATTTCTGGAGATGGAGATAAAGCTATGCATCATGTTTATGTGAACGTGCGTACTCTTTAATTCTGTGTTCTTAGTAGTGTGCCACTCTCTTCTTCTTTGATTTTCTCCAGGCGACAAATTTTTTTCTTCAAAAGCAGAGGTAAAGTGAGATTCTCATTCCAGCTATTTGGTTAGTGAATCCACTACTAGATAGTACCGTAAATAATTTTAATTATAAATGTTATTTTTATTATTGATTCATTGTCTATTTCATATAATGATTTATGTATTATTAAGTAACTGAACGATTATAATTGATATCAAGTGTACGAGTGTATGACGAGATTGAGTTTCAGGCTTCCCAGCATTGTGTCACGAATTTCTCCATTTTAACGTTTTTCTTCATCTGACCCTTAACCCAAGGATGATCCAACATTTGTCTTGGACTAGGTCTTTTCCTTGGATCTTTGATCAAACAATACTCTAAGAAGCTTCTAAATGCAGAGCTCCATTGGATCCCCTCCTCCACTTCATCTTCTAACAAAGGTGTGAACTCCAATATCATGGATAACAATTCGATGGGCATCAACGGAATCGTCTTCTTATCCTCGTCCATTGCATGGTATGGAAATCTGCCTTGTGCCACTTCGAGTAATGTCAAACCCAAAGACCAAACATCACTTGTTACTGTATATGACTGACCTTTTATCCTTTCTGGAGCCATGTAGTAGGACGTACCAGTAAAGGTAGTAGCTAAAGAATCCACCACTTCTCCACTGACACCAAAATCACATAATTTGACATTACCCCTCATGTCGAGCAAAATGTTTTGCGGTTTGATATCACGATGAATTATTTTACGGTCATGTAAGTATGAAAGTCCACGTAGCACGCTTTCGGCAATCTTTCCCAAAACTTTTTCACCAATTCTTCCACCTCTTTTCTTGATATTTTTATAAACTGCATCCAATGATTTCCCACCCATGTACTCCATGGCAATCGAAATTGTAGCACTCTCTTCATCCATAAAGGTACCATAATACTTGACAATATAAGGCGAGTTGCACGACTTGTTAAAATTCAACTCCCTCAATATCTGTCTTTGAAACTCGGGATTAGGATTGGCAGTTATAGTCTTCAATGCAAACACTGTCGACTTATTTTTCAACTTGCATTTCATAACGCTTCCACCACTACCTTCACCCAATGTACCCAACTCTTCAATTAAACCTTTCTCACTGATCATCTTCCACTCATCGGCATCCAATTCGTGGACATCCTTATCCACCAGCAACCTCTTCGTGAGAAGCGACAACTTTCCCTTCCCGTCAACACCAGTTTCTTCTCCAATTTTACCTCTTTCATGTACCACGCCATTAACATCATTGTAAACGTTGTTTTTGTTATCCAAGACACCGTTGTAGATGTTACTGCTGTCATCCACTGCTGCCATCACCTCTGCCGTAAAAGGTGTGCGCATTCCACCACTAGATACTGGCGACACAGAATCCGGCTGTGCCGTTGAGATCGTTGATGGTGGAACCAATAGGTTCTCCTTTGTATTGAGAGAAAGTGTAGGTTTCTTGGGCTTATAATTGTTCTTCTTCTCACTAGCAGCATTGCCATTGTTGTTGTTCAAATTTGTGTTCAAAGAAACTGAATTCAATGATAATGCAGGAGTAGCAAGTGGGATTGTCAAGGTAGGAAGTTTGGGTCTGGGCGATGCTGATCCAGATCCTTTAGAACTTGGAGGACGCAAAAGCAGTGGGGTGTTCATTATGCTGTTGGGTTGGGGGCTTGATGGTTTTCTGCGTAAGCGAAAATGAGGTATGTGAGTGTATATGTGTGCTAGTAAACAGTAACCTGTTGGCTATTACTGTCTTAAAAGTGAAAATAACTGAATGAGTGAGTGATAGATTTAACATTAAAGTGCTCTGTATAGAGCAAAAAATGGATAACGAGATCAAAACCGTATCAAATCAAATCAAATCAAATTTTTGGTGACACTTTTTGTTTTCTCTATTATTTATTTAATTTTTTTTTTTCATGTCGTGAACGCCTTATTTTCATTTTTTTTTTATAGACGATGTAAAATGATGTATAGATGACTACTTACCAAAAACTACTACTACTTTTTAGCTTTCAGCTTCTTCTTCAGCTTTGGCTTCACCGCCTTAATCAACTTGTCCTTTTTGATATCGTTCTCATCTTCTTCGTCCTCTTCATCGTCTTTGTCTGGAATGTCTACATCATCTTCGATGACGTCCTCGAAATCTGGTTTAGTACCTGCTACAGAAGTAGCGCCCTTCTTACCAACTGAAACACCAGTCTTGTAGATTGCAACAGGATGCTGGTAAGAGTTGTATTTTTTGGTGAATTGAGTCTTTGTTGAAGTAGATATTTTTTTCAAGCTGTTAGTCATGTCAAATTTTCCAACACCAAATTCCATCATTATATCCCAGTCCTCTTTTGTAAAATAGTAGTCATCCATCAACTGTAAGACTTCATCTAACCCGTCATTTCCTTTTTTCAAAAGAGGTGTAATTAACCTCTTGATAAAGACAGGTAAGTAATTCAATCGTAATTGAGAGTAATCTGTTGAAGTCTTTAAGGATGAATGATAATTCAACTGTTGTAAATAACGAACGTACTTCATTTTCTTCGAATTCTGGCCCAACCAAGATGCAAACATTGTACGTTGTGTCAACCCACCAGCTACATAATAGGATGGTAGCACAGATGACATCACACCGTAAAATGGTAAAAGACTCCATTGTTGTTCTGAGCTTCTTATCTTGTTGTTGACCAAATCTGACTCTGAAATGGCGTCTGACAGCCTGGCCAATAATTCTAAATTCTTCAAGTTGGTTCCATCGCTCTTTGTCATCCTTGTGGATATGTAATTTTCTTGTATCATCAATGGAGTGAAATCGATATCGTTGAAAAATAACTCCAATTTATCAGCGACAGACTGGTGTCCCACACCGAGCATTCTTGGCACTATGTCAAATGGTTTCAAAACAACATGTTTCTTCCATGTCTCTGACACTTTCTTGGTTTCATCAAACCCAATTTGCTCGCTTGTGGTAGAAACTGTTGACAACAAATTGATGATCTGTCTGATATCGTTTCTTGTGGTTTCCACCAATTGCGTTATGACATTTGGATCTAATTTTATCTTTTCTCTCAATGAGATGGTCATCAACCTCGATTTCATCTCATTCGCCGTTGGTCTTCTGAAGGGCAAATCAAATGTCACTCTATCAAAAGGTCTCATCTTCGGCAAAGATTTGTCATTGCAAATCAATATCATTGGAACAGAAGTAGTTCTACAAAAACTTGATAATGCACCAACTCCACCACGATCTCCACTAGACATACCATCGACTTCGTCCATGATCAATACAAATTCCTTATTATTTTGCTTTTGCTCATTGGAGTCTTCATTATCGGTATCCTTGTTGTGAAAATACCCAACCAATGAAGTGTTGTTCAAAACAGATTTAACTTCAGTGTTCAACAAAGTTTTACTACGAATATCACTCGCATTTCTTTCCAAGATATCAAAACCTAATGATTTGGCCACCAAATGTGCCAGTGTCGTCTTACCAATCCCTGGTGGCCCATGAATCAACACAGCTCTGTATATACCCGAACCGTCAGCGCCGCCATTTTGAAAACCAGTTTTGTAATTAGCGTACCAATTCTCTAGCCAATGTGTCAATTTCGTAACTTGACCTTTATTACCACAAATCTGTTGAAGACTGGTTGGCGCATATTTCACTGTCCATAGTTTGTCGGTATCGGGTCTATCAGAGATCTTGTCAACTTTAACATCATTGGTATTTTGACTCTGAGTCAACAGCTGTTTCAGTTTTTTTTGTCTTTTTAACTCGTCTTCTTTAAGCTCCAGTTCTGCTTGCTCTAACGCTAATTTTTCTTCTTGTTCCCTTTTCAACTTCAGTTTCTGAGCCTCAGCACCTCCACCACCATCAGCTGGCATGGCACTGATCAATGCTACGAATCCATCCTCATCAATGGCTTTTATTTTAAGTTTCTTGATCTTAGCCACTTTGGATGGTCCAGCTTCTTCTCCAATGACAACAACTGAGGTCTTCCCGCTAATAGATTTTGTCACACGTGCACCATATTTCAGTGCCAACAGCTCCAGTTGTGTTCTTTCTAAAGTTGGTAAAACACCAGTAAACACCATTGTTAATCCTCCAAGACAATTGGGTGAGCCCTCCGGTATTTCACGACTTCCAGCAGGTTGTAGCGATGATTGGTTGGCTTTGAAATCCCTATATGACATACCCTCAGTGCTCACGGTATCAGGTAATACAGCATCGGGAATCGTCTTCAAAACTTCTTCGACAGAGACAGCTGGAATTTGTGGTGTTGCTGGTGGTGGTGCCAACGCTTCTTCTGATTTTGTCGCTGATGTTTTCCGCAGTGAACTTTTCTTTGGAGTTGGTATCTTCTTCAGCTCCAGCTTTACCGAAGTTGATTTCAGTGGGCTATTCTTCGTTGCAACAGCCCTTTTTTTTCTAGGAGTTGTTACCACTGGATCGGTTTTAAAATCAACATCTTCCTCTACATGATGATCATCGACAAAGTCATCCTCGCTCTCCAAATCGACTACTTTAGATGGCTTGAAATCCACATCATCAACGTCATCGTCAAAATCGTCGTGGAAGTCATCAAAGTCATCATCGGAGTCTAGCTTAACAACCTTCTTGCTTTTCTTCTTTGTAGATTGTTTAGATTTTTTCAGAGGAGGGGTATCGTTGACAACCTCGATTGATTTAGCCTTTCTTTTAGTTTGATTCTGATGTGATGTTAGTAGGTGATCAGATAATTAATTGCTGCCATTGAGTAGAATAAGAGCAAACTCACCTTTGCAGAAGAGTCTCCGAAGAAGTCCCTGATGTCAACCATCCTTCAATTGAGACCTATGCAACTAGCTTGAGTTCAAGATCAAAACCTCCAAACGCGTGATAGTAAAGAAGGCACTTTTCTCTGTTGTGATTTTTTTCATTGGAAAAAAAATCAACTGGGAAAGAACAACAACTTCAACAGCGACAACAGCGTCAACCATCACAACCTGTTGCACTGCACTCGAACCGTGTGAGAAGAAATTTCTTGTTTATATAATCACATATAATGGGAAGCAAGAATAAAAGCAAACAGAAGAACACTGGGACTTCTGTACACAATGGAGAAGACGAGAAGCTGAATGGCAACCATACACAGGAGGAACACAATGGGTTAGAAGAGGAACAGGAGTTGGATGTGGATAGCAATGAGGAAAAGGATCAGCTCATTAAGAGACTACAACGGCAAATCGAGACATTGACCGTCTCACAACAACTGCAAGACCTGAATGATGTGGCGAAAGACAAAACTGAGGACACAACAAACATCGAAGAAGTGGAATCCTTGAAGGCACAGCTTGCCGCGAAGACAAAAGAAAATGAAACGAACGAAGCACAGTATCGGAATTTGTTGGGCAAATTATCAGGTATGAAGTCGTTGTTTGAGAAAATGAAAACTGGCGAGAAAGCGTTAGAAGTGAGTGAAGCGGCCAGATTGGAACTACAAGCAAAATTGGATCAAGCGCAAGATGAAAAGAATGTGTTGATAGGCACTTTAAAGGATTTGAAAGAAGAAATAAAGAATTTGAATAGTGAATGTGAGGGTTTGACTGGAAGAAACACAGGCTTGAATAGCGAATTATCCACTGCACGGGAAGAAATAGAAAAATTGACGATTGCCAATAGGAGACTCCAAGGCCAAGTCAAAGAGTTATCAACTAATCAAGAAGAGTACTTAATCATGATGAACGAAGAGAAATTGCTAAGACAAAATTTGAGCAACAAGATACTTGATCTACAGCAAATGTTGGATTTCAAAAATAATGAAATCAAAACTCATCTTAATGATAAAGCACAGCTTAATGAGCGGTTGACTAAGTTAGAAGAGAATGTTGTGAGAAAAAGTTCTGAATTGGACATCAAAACTGCTCAGTACTCCAATGAGTTGAAAAACTTAGAAAATCAGTTGCAAGATAAGAGTGATGAGATAACAGAAATGCAAAAGACGATCACATCCGATAGAGAAGAGATCGAGAGATTGAACAAACTAGAGAAAGATAATAAGGACAAGCAGTTACAGATCGGCAAGTTACGTCATGAGCTGATAATATTAAACGATCACCTAACGAAGGCGTTAAAATTGATCAAAAAGGATAGTGATAACGAGTCAGTGGATAAGCAGTTAGTCAGTAATTTGTTCATAAGCTTTTTGAACTTACCGAGAGGTGATTCCAAAAAATTTGAAGCATTAGAATTGATTGCGAACTATTTGAATTGGGATAAAGACATGAGAATACATGCAGGGATACAAAATAAAGCCAAGGGAAATGGAGAGTTCAACAGAACTAGACAGAGTTTTGTGAGTTTGTGGACTGAGTATTTAGAGAAGGAGTCAACAAAGGATGGCAAAGCTGATACTTCTTGATCAGAATATCAGTTGATAAATCATTGTATCGACTATAAATTAATACTCTATCTATGCCTGACCGAAACGTAAGCAAATTAGAATGTAATTGGGCAGCTCATTAAATCTGATGATAGTTTTTGCAACAAAAAAAATTCGAAAAAAAATGAATGCTCGACTAACAGGCTCACAACGAACGAGATCAATCAATAGCTACAGAGTATGTTTGTAAGAGCTACCAGAATAAGTGTCTCGGCAAGACAGCTAAATTTTAAACAGTTTGTGAGATTAAACAATACAGCAGCATTCAATGAAGTAGTAAGCAACATTAGAAATGATTTGAAGATCAACTTTCGTGCTAAAGCGGATGTGATGGAGTAAGTGTTCCTCGTTTCAAAAAGCGTCGTTGTTGTTTAATGAATTGGATCAACTAACTGAGTATGTTTTGAACAGAAAGAATGTCATCAGGTCAATGTTGACAGAGATCAAAAATTTGGAGATCAAGAATCACAATAAGAAGGATAATGACAAATTTGATTTGTTTGAATTGTTCGCCAAGATGATCAAACAAAGGGAAAAGAGTGCCCAAGAATTTTTTAATTTGGGAAATCCAGACAGGTTTCATCAGCTAGGTGAGAACGAGTTGAGGGAATGTTCGTATATCGAGAAGTACATGGACCAATTGGGCATGACCCCAGATCTGGAGTTGGAGCCCAAATTGCAAAAGATCATCGACGAAATTGAAGAGAATGGAGATGATGTGACTTTGCAAAATGTTTACAAGAAGATTCCCATGAAAATTGTTGAAAAAGAGTGGAATTGTTCCAGATTGCAGATAAGTAGAATCTTAAACAAGTTGTTGAACCTTAACTGATGGGGAAAATTATTTTGTTCCAGGTGAAGCTAACCGATAAACTGTTTTTTGAAACCATTCCTTTTTCATCTATATGAATTCACGTATTCACGTATTATCTCTAATAATTTATTTTATTTATAATTTATTTATTTACTATTTATTTCTAACAAATTTCTCAGTTATGTGGTAACATTTCTATTGCTAAAGGACCCGATATAATATAAGCTAATGTAGTAAGAAATCCAACTTTGATTCGAGTGAGCGCTTGTGGTGGTGGTACAGTAATTATTTTAATTTTTTGCCACGGGATGCTGTCTAAAGGCTGGATCTCTGTTCAAAAAACTTCGAGTGTATTGACTTACCTGGAGGAAAAGGTGACCCCAGTAGGAATGCAAGGGAATGAGAGCGACCAAATCAGAAGTGACTCATTGAGTTGACTCAAATTTCGATACCATATGGATCTTGCTGATTCAATTTGATACAATCAATGCAAGGAAGATGATGAACAGTATGAGTTCAAAAGGTGATACTCAATTTACAAACAAAGCCTTTAATCAGTTGGTGAGAGTCTCGATCCTATGGAATATACAATATTTTTGATTGACAAGTTTGAAAGTTTCTAAAAACGTGAACAAAAGCTTTAAGAAGAAATAAGGTTTTGACCTATATCTTCAAATTTGATATCAGCCAAAGAAAACATATGGTCACCAAGACAATTGAGCATTGCATCGTAATGTTTTGCGGAGTGAAGAATGGACGCATGCACCTGTTAGCTGAAGTTTTATGATATTTATGTACAGGGATACCTCATAGAGAGTTCCACAGACCGTGTTGAAATAATAACGAATGTTGCATAGGTAATCTCGAAGGTTAATTACAATTGCCTTCATCAAATGAACTATCGGGGAACCCTCTATCGGTGGGAGGGAGTTACAATGACGAGGTCCATCGTCGATGTTAATTTATTTAGAATACCTACTGAATGAAAAGCCAAATCTGGCAAGATTCCATAATATATTTGATGTTGTATTGAAAAATAGTAATCAATTTTGAGGATTATTTTACTAGCGTTAGTAAAGAAAAGTGTCAAAAATTCATCTTCAAAACTTGATGATGGTACCGCTCTACTGCAGAATACCGTATTCAACGGTCATCGCTTGCTGAAGGTTGAATTTTTGAGGGGCACCCTGTCGATTTTATAAAATAATGTATTATTACTCTGTTTTTCAGAGATTTTGAGCTGAAAACTCAGGATCACTTAAAGGGATTCAACCCCACTTATCGTTACTAAATTTGTTTATCACAAACAAGTATAAAATCGGGTTCGATTTGGTTATTAGTTATAGGTCAGATGTGGTAGTACAGTGGTGTGTTGATGTTAAGGAAAAAAAACACAGGTTGTTCAGCAATTCTTGAGCTACATGGCTCAGTGTTCCATCTTGAAGAATTGAGATTCATTATGAGGCATCTTTGCAGACTTCTGACTCACTCAACAAACTGCTCTCTATCGGGGTGGGAAAAATAATCCCAAATCACCATTTCTAAGCGGGCCTCTACTTCGATTTCTATCTATCTCCAGCTTGATGAAAAATAGATTTTTTTTGTTTAACTCAATTGGACCTCTTTGAGGTGAAATGTGTAAACATTCCTGGGCAATTCAAATTCTACTTGATTGAATTAAAGTTAACAACTTACAAAGTGGCCGTGCCGAATATTGCGACTGTGACCGTGTATGATGATTCAATAGGTGATTTATTTTCCAGAGGAGATCTAGATTCACTTATCATATAGAGTTGGAACCACTGGTCAACAGAAAAGATAGACTAACTATAACTAAACTAGTCAGCCACTTTTTAAAACCGAGGGTGATACGCAAGATGGAAGAAGAGAAGAGATGATCTTCAGATCCCGATCAAAAAGCAATAGAGAGTTCTTCCGCTCTTTTGTTCTTTTCTTCCTTGTATATAAGCTGATCCGGCTTTAAGGGACATCATTCCGGTGATGCCTAGACCACTCAAAGATTAGTCAAGCCGTGTCATCTACAAATAGGTATGTACAATTAGCTGTTATATTTAAGTAAAACAATAATACCTATTTACAGCCTCTGACTAATACTTTCTTTTCTGTGTGGCTGAATATCAATCCAATAAGGCTTTTCCAGCAACTTTTCATATATATATATATATATACATCTATATTGACTGAAAAAGCAAGTCAACTTTGTGTAAAATTCAAATTTTTTAGCAACAATCATTTACCCATTCAATAAATCAACATACAATACACAATGGGATATCCAACTCCAATTGGCGGTGTTTCCAGAGCATTAGCAAGTAATGTCTTCATCCATTCAGCCCACTTTCAAAGATTCAGCTTTCTCAATTTCGGCTCCAGAATGTCTGTGATCAAATTATCACCAGACAACTACGTTATATATTCTGCCATTCCATACGAAGATTCCGTCATTTCATCTTTAACAAAAACCATTGATGATCCACAATGGTTGTCGAAAGTTTCGCATGTCATAATACCAGATAAGGAACACACGATGGGGGTGCTCAGTTACCAAAGCAAATTGAGTCCAGAGGTCAAGATTGTTGGAATGCAAACGGGAAATGAAGAAGTGAACAAATTGATCAACGTGAAGATCACAGACGCTATCGGGTTCAAATTATTGGAAGAGAAAGAACTTTCAGGTTTAGGTATTACAGATCCTTTGTTTCTATCAAAAATCAAAATGATGTTTGTCCCAAGCCATCTGAATCAAGAATTGTTGATCTATGACAACGAATCGAATACGCTATTCACAGGTGATTTGTTCTTCAATATTCAAGCTGTCAACACCGCTCACTATCAGCATTGCAATGAGCAATTTGATGGTAGAAATGTTGCCACTGGGTTGAGTTTTTTAACAAGATATCTCCAGCCATACTCAGCAGTGGGACAATACTTGTTCAAAAAGCTTATCGGTGGTGTCACCGATCAAAATAAAGCTCTGATACAACTGTTATATGGCTTGAAATTCCAGAACTTGGTAATGTGTCATGGTGATGTGATTGAATCGAACGCTTCAGAAGTTTTCAAAGCTGGATTCAAGGACTTCTTTTGAATCAAATTCCAGGCGTACTTTTCAATTATATATGGTGTTTTTTTTTGATTTTTGCTTGCCGCCTCAAATACGCTTCATTTTTTAAACCAAGCCCTTTGTAATATTAACCGTTACAATCTCTTCATCTTCTCAATGATTTAATTGAGGAAAAAAAAAGCGCACAAAAATTGTCTGGTTATGTATATGTACCAACTACAAATCATCTAATCAAGATATATATATGATCCATTCTAATGACTTGCTGATTGTTACAGAGTCATCAGCAACTGTCAAGTACCCTTTTACCGACAAATATCTCAAATATGATCCATCCAAAAAACCGCTTACAGATGTCTCAATTTATTTAATCAACCGGATCACCTCATCTCCATCATTTTTTCAGCAGACATCAGAAATTTCTTATAAAAGGAACAAACCATCAATTAAGCTTCTAAACTTGTTTACAGGCAACGGGCTCAAAGCAACTAGATACTTCCAAGAGCTCAACAATGTTGAGTCCATTACTTCTGTCGATCAATCAGCAGACTCGATCGATCTTGCATCTCAAAACTTTGAATTTAACAAACTCTCACAACAACTGCAATTACAACCAACATTAATTCACTCTGCCATTACAAAATATTTTGGACAACTCGCTTTTAACCAAAGATTCCACATCATCGAATTAGACCCCATGAAGAAAAATTGTCCCGAGTTGTACGCTCCAATGATTCACCTGCTTTGCGACCCCATTGGTCTCATTATCTTATCCATTCCAGAACTTGGCCTCGTTTCTGGCAATGCGTACCATGAAAAATGTGCCTCAGTATATGGAGGCTACAAATTGGGAAAACATACAGCCACAGTGGAAGGTGGTGTCAGGTTAGTGGTGATGCGATTTGCAAAAGAATGTGAGAACCAGGGTAAAAAATGTGAGGTTTTACTTTGTGTTCTGGAGAAGAGTACAATTAAGTTATTTTTGCGAGTATATTGTTCAAACAATCTTGATGAGACATCCATGAAGCAGAATGGAGTGGTACACTACTGCCCAAAATGTGATTTCATCAGTTCCGTTGTTAAGTCAGGAATGTATTGTGATTATTGCCAGAACATACCACTTCTGAAAAGTGGGGAATTTTACCTAGGACCCTTGAAAGATGATGATTTCTTAGTCGATTTATCCTTATCCTCTGTTGATGATGGTAGTGACGGTGATGAATTTGTTGAAGAACTGGTGAAAGAGAAGCTCTTGGCAATTAGGAAGGAGTTGGATGTTCCTTTTTACATTGACCCTAAGAAGAGATCTAGATCAAGTAAAATAAAACCATTAGCACATATTGTTGCACAAATTGAAAGCAACGGGTATGATGCTTCGGTGACGCAGTTTGGTAATGGATATCTCAAAACAGATTGTCCTTGGAACATATTAGATAGTATCTTAAATTAGATACATTTTGAATATGCGGTAATTTGATTTGCTAGATATCAGAATCTGATAGTTTAGCCTAATAGAGATGAAGTCAAAATTATACCAATCCAATTAACACACCAGACGGCGCTAAAGCTATACAAAATGACGAAAGACTGTATATACATACATATAAATATTGATGAAACCCATGGAGTTGATCAATCGTCATCCATTTCACTAGGTTTTAACAATCCACCAACCTTACTTGCTTTCTCTCTCTCATTTCTCTGTAATTCCAACAACTCGTTCTCCTTATCTTCAGCAAACAAATAGTCAGTGGCATCTCCACCAACTTGTTTAATTTGAACAAGGAAATCTCTTAAAGTGCCTCTGAATTTTGAGTGATCATTATACTGGGATATCAACAGCTTGATAAAGTTGGAAACTTGTTCAGTTTGCAAATGGCTAAAGGCATTCATCAACATATTGCCAAGGAATTCTTTCAAATATAGCGAGTTCGATGTTCCCTCAGGTACAGCACCAGCAGCGTACAATGGCTCCTTGATTATATTCAGCTCCACCAATTCGATTAATTTGGATAATAACTGCAGCTGTAATCTAAATCCAGATTTATGATCAGAATCCGTCAAGACATAGAACGTGTCACTCAAAATTGGAAAGTAAAAGTTCTGATAGAATGCCGTGGTGAACGGTGTAACGCCTAAAGTTTCTATATTCTTCAACAACTCGATACACAACTGCAAACCAGAGTTTTCCACTTCCCTATTATTGTGCTTGAAAGCCCACAATATACTATCGATGAAAGACTTGAAAACAGGTCCAGGCAATTGTAAAAGGGAGCTGAAACTTTTCAAATTTATTTCTCTCAATAGCCCGTAAAACTCAGTTCTATGCTCCGGGTATTCAGTGAAATCTTTATTTATCATGTTCAATGTGCACTCAAAAACATTCTCCATGATTTTTACAACATCAGCAGGAATCAAATGGCCAACTTTCTCCACCAATGCGGTCATGCAATTCAACACTTCAGCATCACGCGCATCTGGAACATTTGAATTATAATCTTCCAATACTGCAATCAATAACGGTTGAACCAAGTCTTTAACGATTTCGTCGAGATTGTCAGCCTTACTGATGTAGGTCTCAATCAACTTTAAAATTTCCTTCTTGATAGTTCTCAAACCACGAACCTTCGGCGTCTTGGTAGCAATGACACCTTCGGTGGCAACTGAATTAGATATCATACCACTAACAGCTTTGTATAATGCCAACATATCGAAATAGATTAATCCCAATTGAGGATAAAATCCAGGTCCCAATGATGTACAAACGGCCACATTTGTCTTGATAATATTGGCTATGATTTTGACTGTTTCGGAATTCATCAACAATTCCGGATCATTAGAGGACTGCTGCACAATAGCAGTCCACGCCATATTTGGTAGAGCCATGAGGTCACTCAAAAGACGTTCTCTTACCTGCTTGGAAGGCTGGGCACTTACTATACATCCACAGGCTTCATAGAAAGTATGGACTTGTTGAGGTGCTAAATCATCAGTTATAGATTGCACGTTCCTAATGATTTCATCAATAAAAGGCTCTCTCTCATTCGGTTGCAAAACAACGAAGTGCCTCTTACATTTGTGTGTGATTTTTATGAATGTATCGCAAGCCATATCTTGAACACCTTCATGAGTTTCATGCATGAATTCGAATAATTTGTTCACAACTGTCTTAAGAAATTTCCAGTGAGCTTTCAAAAATCTTGGATATTGACCAACAATATACATGATGTTAGATGCAACAACAGCTTTATTGTCCTTTCCTCTCTTCATCTCAGTTAATGCCAATAAATCCTTGATAACTGTGACCAAAAACCTTTTCTCCATATCCTCATTCATAGTACCGGAGATCGATCCTATAGCCCAACACAATGTATTTATATTACGCCACGACCATTCACTGCCATCGATTTGTTTGGCCAACTTTTCTCTCATGATGTTCTCAGTATCAACGACATCCAAATGTGTCAAATAGACCAAAGTCTCTCTCATAGATTTGTATAATTGAATGGTGTCACTTTCCTTAACAAACTCTCTGACAATTTCTCCTTCATCGTTTTCTACAATCAAAACTTCCTCTGGTCTCACCATATTTTCAATAACAACTAATCTTAGTTTAGAGCAAATTCCAGAGTAGATGTGTTTCCTGAGTGGAAACTTGGCCAACAATTCAGGGTTTGGAGCACCACCAGCACTTGTTATCGCATTTCCATAGTTTAGCAGCAGTAAAGGAGACAATTCCTGAGAGGGCAATCTTTGAATCTCGTTAAATAATGAGTGAACCAATTTTTGCCAGTAGTCAAGACAAACTTTGAACAATTCTCTTTCCTGAATTCTTGATAAAGAAATAAGGTACTCGTGACTGACTATTAACAAGTCTCTCAACTCCTGATTGTTTTCTAAGGGTAACAAATGATGGGACAAGAACGTGGTCAAAAACATGTTCAAGTCTTGCAAAAATGACTGATCAGTGGAATTTGCAACTTCATAACTCTTCAGTAAGTCAGTTCCAGGTGGCAATATAGTGCTAATACTTTCCAACGTCAACTTAAACATCATCAAAAACCTTTCATTATATTGTTCAGCCTCCAAAGAGGCAGTTTCCGTAAGACACTTCAAAGTTACAGATCTGAATTCAGGATTGACCAAAAACTTGGAAGGCAAAATCATTAGCAAATCAGTCTCAAAGACATAACCCAACGGGATCCAATGTAAGTATCGCAAAAGTGAGTCCAAAGTTGCCGTGATTAATGATGGTTTGGTAGCCTTATCCAAGACTTCGTAACATAGCTTGAAAATCTCACCAAACTCTTCACTCATTCTCGTTTTTAAGGATCTTGCCCTAGCTTGAGTCATCAGCTCCGCAGAATAATCGAACACCTCCTCACTCAATAATTTCAATATAACCATGTTATTCTCACATACATTGAACCCAGCGCGACTTGACAGCACAATCTCTGGGATGAAAGTTGGCCAGTTTTCTGGCCAATCTTGCTTTATGATCTGCACAAGAGTAAGATCACATTTGTTGATTAACGCCCTTTGCGAGACAAAATTTGCATCATCGTCACACATAGCGATTATCATGTTGGCGATAAAGTTTCTGATCCCCAATGTTTGCTCCTGCGGCAACACTTTCCATCTTGATTGAATTAACTTATCCAAAATTGACAAGGCAATATATTTTGATTGTGAATCTTGCGAGAATTGCAATATTTTATCAGCCCTTGTCCAGGCCTCAGGGCTTTCTTGAAACTTGGTTAAAACTTCCTGAGCACGTTTCCTTGGTTCGCCGGACCCATTGTAGAAATTGGTGACAACCTGGTCTAAGAGGTTGATATCCAACTCCTTACTGAAATCCAAAATCTGCTCCATCTCAATCGTTCTTTTCTGATGTACACCTCGTCTATGCGTGGTTTTTTTTTTTAAACCGCAAAAACAACTTGTCTACTAATTAGGTCGACTGCTGATTAACTTAAATACAATGTATAATGTCAATTGATAATGGATCTTTTATGAACCAGTGGAAATTATTCTCAATTTTCCTAAATCTGATTCACACTAAGATAATAGTTGAATGAATTACACTTCTGTGTGTTGTTTCAAGATTTGAGCTTTGTTTTCGTTTTTGTGTATTTTGTACTTTTTTTGTTTTTGTGATTTTAATTTCAGAATTCTAGAAAAATGTTTTGTCACCATGATACACTACTAAAAAAATATATTTCTTTAATTATACAAGTTAGGTAACATTACAGAAGGCTCAACTCCCAATGAAGGTCTTTGATAATGTCATACCAGTTGATAGTCTGCAACCCCAAAGGATTCAATCTCCAATACTCTTGCAGGACCATGCAACATCTCTCCAAACCGAGATTGCCAAAATGGGATGCATCAGAATCAACTACTCGTCTAAAGAAATCTTTGATGAGGAATCGATCATATTTCTTGTAGCAACATAAACTCAGAATCATTAAGGGAAATCCCAAGGAAGATTCTACTCTTGTACCAATAAGAATCTTGATATCATCGAGGGCCCTAATCAACAACATTTGAACTTCTCTTGAGGCGGGTGGTTTCTTCCTCAATAATAAGTTAACAAATAATTTTAAAGACAATTGAAATAATTCAAAGGAAGTTAGATAAATCTCAATCTCCTCAATTTCGATACTAGCGAGTTTATCAACAGCAGGCTTGACATCATTGATTTTGAACTCCAATTCCTCACAGGTGCTTTCAAAGTCATCGAGCAAGAGTTCTCTTTTCAAGTTTAACTCAGTGATATCATCAATTTGTCTCATTGACAAGTCGTCCAGCTCATTAAAGTTGCATACACCGAGTAATACGTCTTCCAGCTTTTTAAACAGTGCACTCAGGCTAACAAATTCGTAATGCAGATTAATAATCTCGCCTTTGATCAATAGCAAAGCTGTATTACAGCCATTTAGTGGATCCACTCCATACTCGACTGTATTTATATTATCTTCTGTAGATGCTCTCACTTGTCCACCATATGCCAACACCTCTTCGTACTCTATGATGGAAAACGAGGTAGCCTGATTCGAAAAGTGGGTGACATCATGGTAGAAGAAGTTGGATATTAGCCAAAGTGCTTCCTTCGAGAAATTTTCCAAAAGAAAACTTTTGAGTCCAATTCTGGAAAGGATATTATAACTCGAGGTCATGAAGTTTGTCCAAAGATCGACATCACCAGTAGAGATTTCAGCCCCTAAGCAAATCAGATAAAACGATAGGACCACCAAGACATCAGAACCTGATAAGTTTCGCACTGATCTATCTTTCGACAATTCTTCATTGATTCGCTGCAGACGCGTCGAAATCAGTCTTTGAGCTTTTCCCATATATTTCTGTGCTTCTCTGCTGTGCCTGCCAGCCAAAGCCATTCCTCCCCATCCCACCAAGGCGTACAAAATGCCCTCATCATATTCTGCCATAGGGATAAACAAGGATCTGAAGTAGTTGTCACTTGCACGAGGAGACACAGAAACGCTCTCGACAACAATTTGATGGTAATTCTCAAAAAATAGCAAACCTAAATCATCAAGTTTTAAAAAAATGCTGGATGATGAAGGGGCACGAAACAACTGTTGAGAACGTTTGTATATTTTTTTGACCTCTTTGAAATAAGCTACTTTGCTTGGAGCAACCCAGTATTGATCGCCAGCTACATCACCTTTGATTATTTTCAACAAGATCCTAAACATGTCTTCTTCATCAAGTATACCATTCCTCGTTTGTTGATTTTCAACCACTTGGGAATCATCCATTGGAAGAATTTCATCATCCAGATCGCCTGGATCGGAGCTCTTTTGAGATAATTCTGTCTGGTTATCATTAAAGTCGATTGAGTTGAAGATCTCGGATATACTTGGTGACAAACCTCCCCACGAGGCTTGCGACTCTCTGTCTTTACTAACAGAAGAAAAAAATTGGGATCTATTCACAAATGGACTTGCCCCCAAATCTCCTGAACCCAACAGGTCTTTGAGGTGATCGAAACCATCACTTTGTTCCTCTGATTTTGGTGTTAATTGTGTGACGGTGAAAGTTAGGCCGACAGTCCTCTCGTCTTCCTTTCTTGTAGTATGTTTATATACACATTCCACTTTTCTTCGGGCGCACAACGAGCACGATGGTTTCAGTTGGTCACACTTCTTCTTCATTTTTTTACAATGTAGACACCCAAATCTTGACCGTGTCTTAGCTCCTAAGATTCCAGACCTTATCTGTTGTTGTTGAGCAGTGTAGTCGTTCTTCCAGTGTTTTGTCAACTTCATCTTCCGATGAACTTCCACTGGATGTGAGTTCTCAAAGTTGAAAGTGGAGAACATTTGGCAGCTCTTGAACAATTGCAATTGTTATGTGTCTAAATGACACCAATGTACATCATCTTCATGTGATAATTTAAGGAATAAATATATATTCGAGTAGATTAGAAAGCCGTTCACGCAGAGCGCTTAAGTCCAAATTAGGGAGCTGGTGATGCTCGAACTACTTTTTTTACTTCTATACAAAAAATCTAGAACAGCAAGTACAAACACTGCTGCTGTGCTCCTAAAAACCCAACCATATGAGTGTTAGTTAAAAAAACCACTAAATGTGCATTAATCAAGTGATTCAAGGAATAATTTACAGATCTCGTTACCACATTGCTGAAGAATGAAGATGTCATACAAATGGGTTTTGAATAATTGTGTCAAAAACAAACGACCATTTCTAGTCGAAAATGAAGACATTTTCAAAAGATGCAGTAGAGTGAAAGTAAGAAACAGCATTCGAAATGCATTCACACCATTCGCATAGTGGAGAGTATGTAGCACATGCTGTAGACACATTAGATGAGGTCATAGAACAAGTGTTGTTTCTCAAATTCGATACATTCTGCCTTACAGAGCACATGCCCAGATATGAAGTTTCACATCTTTATCCGGAGGAGATAGAGAGAGGATACGATACCAGATCATTGGAGGACAAATTCGAGAAATACTACGCCCATGCTCAACAAATTAAAGAGAAGATTAACAATGATCCGAATTGCAAAACCAAAATCTTGGTTGGATTCGAGACAGAAGGTGGATTGACAGATGCATATTTATCAAATGCATTGAAAATTAGACATGAAAAACAAATCGATCTTGTTGTGGGTTCAGTACACCATATCAATGAGATTCCTCTAGATTATTCAAGAGAACTTTGGCTTGAGGCCAAAAAAACATGTGGTGATGACATGAGAAAGTTCTTCCAAACATACTTCGACAGACAGTATGATCTACTTGTCGCTTTGAAACCTGAAGTGGTAGGTCACTTTGATTTGATCAGATTGATGCTTACAGAGGACGACGTAGACTCACAAGGAACCAAGATAACATCAAAGGACTATATACAAAAGTACTGGCCTGATGTTTGGGATCTGATAATAAGAAATATCAATTATGTGAACAGTTATGGCGGGTTGTTTGAGCTCAACTCTGCTGCTATAAGAAAGGGATGGGATACACCATATCCAAAGAGGGACATTGTTGATGCCATATTGATGCACGATGGAAAATTTTGTTTCAGTGATGATTCTCATGGTACTAAACAGGTCGGATTGAACTACTTTAAGGTGCTAAAGTTTTGTGAGGATCTGGGTATCGATAACATCTCTTACTTGGATCTTGATGCTGAAGGAACTGTCTCGGTAAAGACAATGCCACTTTCTGAACTGAAGAAGCATCTATTTTGGACTCAATTGCTGAAAATTACTTCACAGTAATGTATAAAGTTAAGCTTTTTAATGACCGATATTGATCCACACACACAACTTTTTCACGTTGTTACAAAAGACATCGATACACACCTTCCTCACTTTTCAAGTCATTCTGGTGTAAATTTCTTCATTCTTGATAGCGTCACAGCAGATAACATATTTGGCCCTATTGGGCTACTTATCACCTACATGGAAATTTCAAAAAGATGCCACAGTGTGTGTCTGTTTTAGAATGAGATTACTCCATCTTTCGATTAAAAGAATGCATTTAGGTCTCCTCTACCACATTGAATAGCTGCCACTATCTGGTGGAAGCAGCATTTTTGTAGAAATAGATGAAAGAAGTTGCAATCTTAAAGACTGAGTTGAGTTATCAGCTTACTAAGCATCGTAACTCAAATTTTCAGTACAAATGTATTTGAATGTTATTTCCAACAAATATCCCTTGAAAGAACTTTGCTGGGCAATTTTGAAAATGTATACAGGATGATATAGCTTGGATATCCAAATCATGCGATTTGGAATTGAACTAGACTGATATCCAGTTAGGTGCGAGTATAACGCGCTTTTAAATGATATTCCTGGTTTCCTTCTTCATTTCGTCAAATACTGACAGAGATAGCAATGACTTGGTTCTCCACTGACTCTCCTGGTCTCATTGTTTTTCATCGAGACCAGCAGTTAAAAATTACTTCTCATCTATGTAGTTATAGCTAACAGAAGATCAAGACCGACACTATCCCATTCCCTAATGTATATTAAAAGTGTGGCAAATGTACACGACTATTATATATTTTTCTTTTATTCATTTGAATGTTCCATTGTCTCAAGTTCAATTTTTCACCAGTGCCGCAACATAAATGTCAGTTATAGGAAAAGTCCCTTTAGGGGTGACGGCAGATTTCCATGTTCATTTGAGGGAAGGGGCAATGATGGAGCTCATCACTCCAACAGTCCAGTCTGGCTGTATTTCAGTTGCTTACATTATGCCAAACTTAGTTCCTCCAATCACTACTATCGAGAGAGTTCAAGAATATCACTCAAGTCTTCAAAAATTATCCCCCAAGACAACATTTCTTATGACGTTCTACCTTTCAAATAAGTTGACCCCTGAATTAGTAGAAACAGCTGCTCTGAAAGGGCTTATCAGTGGTATTAAATGCTACCCTGCCGGAGTCACAACTAACTCAGATGCTGGTGTCGATCCTAATGATTTCAGTTCATTCTATCCAATTTTTGAGGTGATGCAAAAACAGAGTTTGATTTTGAACTTGCATGGGGAGAAGCCACCAACACAGGAATTAAATAATTCAGAAAATGAAGAGGATCACATCCATGTCATGAATGCAGAGTCAAAATTCTTGCCTGCCCTTTACAAGTTACACAAGGACTTCCCGAGATTGAAAATCGTATTGGAGCATTGTACCACGAAGGAAGCAATTGAGACTATTGACAAAATTAATGCAGAGAGAAATCTAGGTGATCCAATTACCGTTGCTGCCACAATAACTGCTCACCATTTGTCTTTAACCATCGACAACTGGGCGGGAAACCCAATCAATTATTGTAAGCCAGTCGCTAAACTTCCAAGAGACAAACAAGCTCTTGTGAAAGCAGCAACTTCCGGGAAACCATACTTTTTCTTTGGCTCGGACTCTGCCCCACATCCTTTATCTGCAAAGGCAAGAATCACAAATGTCTGTGCTGGTGTATATACCCAATCTCATGCATTGTCGTACTTGGCAGAAGTGTTTGATCAAGTTGGAGAACTAGATAGATTGAAGGGATTTGTAAGTGACTTTGGCCTATCATTCTACGGTATCGAAAAACAGGATTTAGTTTCTCATCAGACTGCCAGCTTAATCAAGAGAGAAGTTCGAATTCCTGAGTTCATAGGAGAGGGTGAATTGCTTGTAGCACCCTTCAAAGCTGGAGAAAGGTTGCAATGGACAGCGGAGTGGGACAAATAAAGATACAGGGAAACAGTCGTGTAGTTACCATGTTTTAAACGTGATACTATATATCAAATGTTACCTAAAACTACCATAAATTTCAAATGCTTTTCATGATCTTCAGGGAAAGTGCCATCTTCGTTGAAAAGGCACATGCTGTTGGATTTCCAACCCCAACTTTGTGACTTATTAAATGTATCGGGTGCACTGACAAATGAAGTGATAGTCGATTTTGCTCTTCTTGAAGGTGTCGAAATCACAAAGTAAACCGAGATTCTGGATCTCGTATCATCATAGCTCAAAAACGATTTTTGATCTTGCTGAAGAGATGAGTGTACACGACTAGATGGTGCGAATAAGTGATCAGTACCTGTCTGAGCCTGTTTGATGGTGTTGTAGTTATTGACATCCTTATTCAGTAGGTCATTCAAGTCCAAATTTTCCAAATATGAAAGTAATGTATCGTCATCAACGATGTCCTTTTCACCGTTTTCGGTATCAGTTTCATTTCCCCGACCGATCGAGGAGGAACCGGCTAATCGAGATTCCTGGTGTTCACTGAAATGTATAGGAGGCTCAGCATAGTTAATATTGTCGACATAAACATCCAGGTTGACAAGACCATTTCTCGAGGACGACGACGAGGTTGAAGCCCTGTGCAAATAAACTCCCATTTGAAATCCCTTCTTCAGCTTCACCTTGACTTTTTGAAGATATAAATTCCAGTATGAACCGGCATACCACAATGTTTTAGCATATACCCTCTTCTCGGTGCTTAATTCAGAAGCATTGGCAAAAGCAATTGAAAATCTGAAAGGTGGAATTTTTGTCCAGCTATAGATTTTAGATTCTCTGTTAATTGTGTCTGTGCCTCCCATGGCTTTAAACTCACCTTCATTCAAACTTGAGGTACTGTCTATACTTGAGAAGGCATACTGGTGCTCTGACATTAGCCTCTTCAAAACAGGAGGAGTCCCACATATCGTCTCATCTCTCACTGGAACTCTATACCACCCCTTTTCAATACCTACTTCTTCATTGTCTGATGATATCGCCAATCCCAAATTTGGGACATCAGGAGACTTTACTATAACACTCTGTAATGATGTACTTTGCCATAGAGCTTCATGTAGTACTGGCAGTTCAATATAAGGTACACCATTGATGTCGTTCAAACCGGACAACTGCTGTAACTGCTCTGCTGATAGATGACAATAATACACTTTATCTCTCAACACTTCCCGAAGAAGAATTTGCGAACTCTCTCCAAGGTCTGAATTTTTTGAAGTAACTGAATAATTGTCTAGCCCGTTTTGTTTGATTTTTGGCGACGTTCTTCTTTCAATAAGCTTTATGATAAACATACATCTGTCCCATTCGTTTGGAACGAAGAAGC
Source organism: Nakazawaea populi (assembly GCA_030557235.1). Lineage (NCBI taxonomy): Eukaryota > Fungi > Ascomycota > Pichiomycetes > Alaninales > Pachysolenaceae > Nakazawaea > Nakazawaea populi. The sequence goes on from JAKTVN010000001.1 coordinate 278,662, forward strand.
AATCTTCGCCAACAACATCAGCAATCACAGAGTCAGGTATACCGTCCCAATGAGCTGCACCATATTCCCATCCAGACGAGCAAAGCACGCCCTTAGCACTATCAATAATCCGATGGCTGGCCTGTCCATAATTGTTGTTGGTAGCAAATATCAAGTATTTCGCGACATTGGTCATATCCATAGTTTGTATTATCACTTCAGTCGATGAGCAAATGACATCATCGACATCGAGATAAGATCCAACTGCTATCATATTATGGGGAATTCTCAGCTCCATCTCAAAGTTGGGAGTACCATAGAGTCTCGAAAGTATCAGCTCGAATGATTCTTTGTTGATATAACTATCATCAAACTTTACAGAGTAGAAAGATCCACTGAGTGAATCATCCAGCTCATCTACCTCATTATCTTCACTCCAGTTAAACAACGATCTAAAGTATCCACTTTTGTCCAAAAGGAGTTTGTGCAAGTTGTAGTCTGAGCCCAAAGCCTGAATTGTAACATCAGAGTATTTGCCCCCAAGTAAACCCCTGGAGTACACATGATCATTCAATCCATCGCGCTTGCAACATCCATATGGGCAGGTCTTCAAACTTGTAGCGTCGCCTAGTGGCTGTTCCCTATCCAGATCTTCTTGAGCGAGATTATACTCATGCTTATCGGTGTCGTATCCGGAGTCATTATTCATCAAGCTATCATCTGGATGACTGCTAATTCTATTTGGGTAATTAGCAGGCCACTGATTTGTACCTAGAGGCGTTGCTCTCGACATAGAAATCCTTTGAAAACTTGGAACAGCTCTTCTCTGTATTTTCTGCAACTCAAGATAAACAATTACAAAAAAAAACGGAACAATAGAAAGTTCAAAATCGTGCAAATACAACTACACTATTTTTAGTAAAAATTTATTTAATCGAGTGAGGCTGCATGACATCCAGTCTACAGCATTGTACAAAAAATCGACATATATTTTTACATCCTCAAGAGACCATTCAAAGCATCTATTCAAGTAATTAGCTCATTTCTGCCTCAATGACCCAATGGTAGAGCTTCGAGGAATATGAGAATTTGAGAAAATCGAACTCTTTCTGCCAGGATTCGACATCACTCTTTGTGGTCTCACCACGGATGCCCTAGGTTTAACGTACCTGTATGTATCGATGTCATTATCATTTTCATTCTCGTCGTCCTCCTCTTCAATTCTGGTAGGGAATTTGGCGACAGGGGGGTTATCCAAGACGTCAGACATATCAGTGCCTTCAGATGATCTCTCAAGCAAGTATTTCATCGAGTTCAACCAGACGTTGTGACGCTGCCTAGTAGGACAAGTTATCTTGATGGACTTATCTGACGAATGGATTATTATGCTTTTGTGATAAAGCCCCGGTGGAAGTGGATTATTGTCTGCAACTGCTTCAACACCAAGAATTGCCGCTGCGCGAATTTTGTTCGTTGATGGGTCTCCAAGAACGGGATTGGATGCCGACCAATATAGGGTCAAACTATATGGATGTATCCAAAAGTACCTTTCATGTCGATTCTCAGAAATCGAACTAAGACGCCCAAGACGACGGTAATACTTGTAGAGATGTTCACCAATAATAGTCTGAGTGAGAGCAGGAATCATCTTACGGTCGGTAAGGGACACATTCGTCGCAATTGAAAACTGAGAAGGACTCGATGTCATATTTGAATTTGGTGTATTTGTTCCGGGAGTCGTGGACCTAGCTGTGTTGAGTACCGGTGATGAAACACTTGGCCTTTGCACTTTTACCTGGCCTGTTCCATCATATTGTTGAGGCTCTTCACCTTCATGCTCATCGGCTTTTAATTTTAGGCCACGCTGCTTACAGTAGTCAAGCAACTCCTTTTCAGAAAGTCTCTCAACTGAAAGAGTATGACTTCTGGCAAGCTTGTTGTAGTAAGTCTTTGGAACGATGACCACATTCTTCGGATCTGGTTTTGGAGCAACAGTGGTAGGTATATACGATGACTCTGGAACACAGAGTAATCCAAGTTTTCTTGCAGCCCCTTCTATGCCATCTCCTGAAGCCTGTGAATTCTTCAAATCGTTATATGCTTTCTGCGAAATTAGAACCAAATCCATTTCTGCAGCCCTCAAAGCTAAGTCATTAGCTGATATTTCAATGTTCTTCGAAACTTTTTCATTCTCTAATACAAGGGAGAAACCAAGCTCAGATGCCCGCAACTCCTCCTCAGTCAAAAGCTGTTGTGATTCCTTCTCATTTATGTCTTGCTGTGGAATGAGCACTAAACCAAGTTCAGATGCCCTTTCTTTCAAGTAGTCTGGAGTCGGGGTTTGACTCTTTTCTAACTCAGTTAATCGTGATTGTTCAATAAGAACGAATCCAAGTTCAGAAGCTCTGGTTCGTAGTTGCTTCTCGTTCAAGAGTGCGTTCTGTTCAAGCTCAAGTAGCTTCGATTGAGCAAGTACCAGCAAACCAAATTCTGGCGCATTTTCAACAATCTCGAGTTCAGTCACTTTGTGGTTCTGTAGTCCGCTGTACTCATCTTTGGTGAGCAAGACTTTACCCAACTTTTCTGCTTGTTTTTGAATTGCCTCATCGTCTAGCGGCTCGGCACGATTTGAAACGAGTGCTTGAATCTCATCGAATTGTACTTTCGGCAAAGTCACAAGACCTTCACTGGCCGCTAAAGTGCTTATCTCATCAGAGGAAAGTCCTTTCATATGCTCTTGTTTCAAGTTGTCCATTTCCTCGGCAGAAAGTACCACAAGCCCAAGAGATGCCGCCAACAGCGATATAGTCGCGACATCAGGCGAAGATTTTGATTTCTCACTGTCTGCCATTAACAGGTTGTACTGCTCCCTTGACAACAGGATCATCTCTCGAGAGCTCAAAATTGAATTAAGTTGATCTTCATCTGGCTCCCGCTTCAAGGCATCGTACTCGCTCGTCGGAATTGCAGTTAGTCCATACTCTGCAGATAGTTCAATAACCTCCAGTTTCGTTAGAGAATTGTTTTTGAGAGTTGTATTTTCGAATTTTGGATCGAGTGGCAGAGAATTGACTGGAGACTCCAAATTTGATGTCTCTTCGACGTCTCTATCAGATTCATCAGCTTCAATCGAAGTAACATCACCATCTGATTCGTAATGCTTGGTGACTGGCACCAACTCATATCCAAAATCAGCTGCTTTCTCTCTCAAACTTTCTAACGTAATCTCGCTTCCTGATTGACTCAATGTTTCATGATTATTTTGAGTCAACTGTCTGCTCAATGCGTCTTCATAGTCATCATTAGAGACCAAAGAAAGCTTACTGCTTTGATGACTGACAGCATCATGAAAATCCTCATCGTCAGTCAAAGACACAGCTGAATGGTTTCTGCTCCAGTTTAACGGTACAACAGAGAACCCTAACAGCTTAGCAGCATCTTCTAAACTCTCCTTTGTATCACCGTGGCTCCTTTTCAACAAGGCCTTGTAGTCAGCATATGGCATTACGGTAAGACCAAAATTTTTAGCACCATTATAAATTTCACTTATGGTTGGTTCAGGGACTTGCAGCTTGGCAAGTAATCTTCTATACTCGTCCGTGCTTATCGAGATTATACCCAACGCCTTTGAAGCAGCAACTTTTTGTTTTTCTTGTTGCTCGTTCTCGTGTTTGATCATTTCCTCATATTGCTCTTTTGTATCAATGACCTTGTTTTTCTTGCTAGGTGTCTCAGGAGCCACCAGAACCATATTCTCTGAAGCCGCATTAAATGAAGGTTTAAGATCTCCATCAGTCAGAGCGTTCTGATCAAATTTGCTCTTCAATAGCTCATATTCTTTTGATGGAACCAAGACTAATCCGAGTTCAGCTGCTGATTTAATTAAAACGTCACGAGAAGGACTGGTTGCCTCCAGAGTAAGTCTAGCGAGCTCGTCTGGATCTATAAGCTTTTTTCCAATGTGGGAAGCAAAGGAAGAAATCTCTTCTTCGTTAGGAGTCGAAGATTTTCTTTGAAGAATTTCGTACTTCCAATTTGGCAAAAGCGTATGCTCTTTTTTAGAAGCATGAGCTATGAGTTGAGGTAAAGAAGGGGACACGGCAGCCTCTGACAACAGAGCGTATTCAGTTGCTTTAAGAACCACCAAACTCAAGGCTGATGCTTGCGCTAACAATGAGGATTCGTCTAGCGATGCAGCCTTTTGTTTGAGCACTTGCATCTCCTTTTCCATTTCCTCAGCTTTCATCCGCATGCTTGTATTCTCCTCATTTGAAAGAAGTATTAAACCTTCCTTGTTGGCTTTGGAGACTAAAGGCTCTTCATTCAGTTCTCTCATATCTTTGAGAACGTCAGCAGGTATCAACTCATAGTCGTGCATCTTCGCTTTGCTCTCCAAAAACTCTAAGGATGGACTTTCCTCCAACAGCGATAACATTTTATATTTGCTTTTGGATACGACAACACTATCAATCTTTTCAGCCTTCTCCGTCAAAGACTCTTCTTGCAGCAGAAGAAGCAGATTATAGTGTTCTTCTCCAACTAAAGCATACCCAGCAGCTTTCGACTTTTCCTCGAGAAATTTCAAGTCAGGCTCTTCAACCTTGGAGTGCAAATCAGCGAACTCTTTTTGATTCAAGATAACAGAGCCCCTAGACTTTACTTGTTTATCTAGCTCTGCGTCCGAAGGATGAAGTGACTTCTGCTTGAGATCTTCCAATTCAGCGGCAGGAACAACAGAGTATGACTTCTCCAGTGCCTTCTCTGACAAGTACTCTAGCTGAGGTGCATTCAAAGAAGCGGTCATCTGCTGGTACTCTTCAGAGGGTAATAAGACACATTCCAGGCGTTTAACCTTTTCCTCTAAACTTTCTGCCTCGGAAGCCCTAAGCTTATCAAGTTCATCTTTTTTTATTAGCTCGAGTCCAAAAGCAGACGCTTTGGAATGCAAAAACTCCTCATCTGGTTTCAACAACTTTGATTCTGCTTCATTTTTTGAGTTCAACAATTCTTGATATACCGTATTTGAAAGAGTGACGTGATCAAGTCTTTTAGACTTTTCTTCCAATGTCTCTTTAGCAAGATGTACCAAATTTTCGTGTTCTTCAGATGACAAGACGATCCGATTTTCTTTTGCAGCTTTATCAGCCAATGATTCAGACAGTAACAAGTTCAATTCTACGAGCTTCTCGCTTTGGATTACTTTATGGCCATGTAAATCTGCCTTTTCGGTGATATATTTCAATTCGGGATCAGAAATTCCCTTTAGCAATTGAGCATGTTCCTCGTTTGAAAGAAGAACGTATCCGAGATTTTTCAGTTTTTCCTCAATGTATAACAATGTCGGTGATTCAATGTTTTCTTGCAATTCATCTAGCTCCGAGGAACGAAGAAGAACATGATCCTTTTCAGAAGCTTTGGTGGTGAGATCTTCTATTGACGGATGCTGCAACAAGTCATGCTGAGAGTTTGTCAAAATAATCATATTTTTTTGATTGGCAAGCTCTTTAAGTTCTTTCAAGGTAGGTGTTGTTGCTTTGCGAACAAGAGACTCAAACTCTGTGGAAGGTATAGCGGTCAATCCTACAAACGCTGCTTTCTTAGTTATGAACTCAACTGTTGGGGATTCCATAGTCTCCTTCATGTTCTTGCTCTCCATTTCATCAATGAGGTGATATCCAAGACTCTCGGATTTTTCTCGCAAGAACGACACACTTGGGTTATTTTCTAAATCTGACAAAATTTGATAACGAACCTGATCAACAACAACGGAATCAATTTTCGCAGCTTTCTCCTCGAGAGATTCTTCGGCCAGCTGTTTCAAACTGGAAAACTCCTGCATCAGTAAGAGCAGATAATCTAACGCATTTGCCTTTGTCTCAAGGTATTCAATGGTGGGCTTCTCGATTTTATCCTCAAGACATTTTAATTGTGACTGAGGGATCATGACATGATCATGTGTTATTGATTTTGCTGAAAGATACTGAAGTGATGGATCATCGATTTTGTTGACGAGCTCATCGAACTTAGCAGTACTAATCACTTTGTGAGCTTGTAGCTCTGCTTTTGAAGTCAAATATTCCAAAGAAGGAGAGTTAATTTCCGCTTCCATAGTTTGAAATTGTTTGGAAGGCACCACAACAACATCCAATGCTGACTCGTGGGTCTTCAAGGTCTCAACAGTGGGGTTTTTAATCGTTTCTCTCATCAAGTTCAAAACACCTGAGTCCACCACTGATAACTTGAGCTCTGAAGCAAAATCCTTCAAATCGTCAGCAGTGATGTTTTCAATCTTCTCCTGCAGCAGTAGCAGCTCATTGAGTTTCCTTTCTTCAATGACAGCTAAACCTTTATCTGAAGCAAACAGTTCTAGACCTGTTTCTGTTTTGATAGACTCCAAAGTCTCAAAGTCTACCTCAGTGACAATCCTTTGATTGATCTCACTGCATTTGGATCTCAAAAATTCAATTGACGGTGAGTCCAGAATCACTCTGCATTCTTTCAAATCAGCAAGTTCATCAGAATTGATCAATGACTTTCCAATAGATCTGGCTTTTTCCTCCAAATATTCAACATCGGGGTTCTCGGTGATTTTTACCAATGATTCGTAAAAATCAGAGTCTACCACCACTTTAGATTCCTTCTCTGCTCTTTCTGACAAAGGTGTATTACCACGCAGAAGTAAATCGTTATAGGTCACGGACTCTACTAGCTCATGACCTTGTAAGGCTGCATTATCCTTCAAGTAAGTGAGGGTTGGATGATTCAAATTCTCACTGAGATTATGAAGTTCACGTTGCAAATTGCAATATTCATCTTTAGGAAGGGCAACAAGATTTTCACGTTCGGCTTTGTCTTTGACTGGTTCTTTAGCAGAAGTGATTAATGACTCGTACTCACTATCTGGTATAACCACATGGCTAAGATTACGCAGTCTCGCTATCAAGTATTGTAGTGATGGCGATTTGATCATATTGGACAACTTCAGATGTGCTTCTTTGTTCAACAAGACCATTCCCGCAGCAGTAGCATATTGGTAAAGCTGCGCAGATGTTGGATTGGCAATTTGCTTCTGAGTCTCCTGATATTCTTCCGTTGGAACTGCTATATGTTCATGAGCCTGAGCAAATGATTTGACTTCCTCAATGGTTGGACTGTTAGCCTTGTTGAGCAACCTGTCATGTGTCTCGATTGGTATGAGTAAATGACCAGTACTAGCGGCGTGCTCTTTAATTTTCTCAAGAGGTGGATTCTGGAGAATATCCAACTCTGATTGGTCAACAGGAACTTGCTGGTACATATCATACAATTTGGTTTTCAAATATTCAAGAGTTGGAGTCTGAGATATTTGAATGAATTTAGTGTATTCTTTTACCGGAACAAGCTTCGAATTATGCTTAGATGTCAAGACTTCGAGTCTCTCCTCTGAAGGGTTTTGGAGTGCGCTCAATTCTGATTTATCGATTGAAGTTTGTTGGAACTTCTCATCTAGCTTGGACCTCAAAAATTCGAGGGATGGATTTTCCGATATCTGTATAAAATCTTCTTGCTGTTGTAGCAGTATAATAGTCATATCGTATTCCAGAGCCAACTCGCGCAATCTATCCAATGACGGAGTCTTCACTGCTTCCAATTCAGACTTTTCAATTGGAGTCTGGTGATATAATTCCTCTAGTTTGGATGTTAAAAATTCAAGCGATGGAGATTGTGAAGTTTGTATCAACGCCTTTTGTTGCTGTAGTGGAATAATTGCGAAATTATTGTCCAGAGCCAACTCGCGTATTCTTTCAATTGATGGACTATGAAGCTCGTTCAATGCTGTCCTTGCAATTGGTATTTGTTGATACTGTTTGTCAAGTTTGGAGGTCAAAAACTCAAGCGATGGCGATTGTAAAATTTGTGTCAACTCTTTCTCATGCTGTACGCTAATGACAGCGAGGTTAATTTCCAGTGCCAATTCACTTATCCTATCAACCGACGGGTGCTGCAATGCATTTAACTCAGATTTATTAATTATTTCTTGGTCATAAAGTTCGTGCAACTTTGATTTCAAAAAGTGTATAGAAGGATTTTGAGCTGTTTTCAACAACTTCTGATACTCTTCTTTGGGTAGAACCTCTTGTCCAGCACTGGAGGCCAGCTTTTTAATATTTGGTAGAGGTGGATTTTGGAGTAAGTCGAAATCAGATTGATTTATGATGATTTGTTCGTAGTCCTCAAACAATCTATTTTTCAAAAATTCAAGGGATGGACTTTCTGAAATTTGAATCAATTTCTGGTGCTCCTCAATCGGTAAAATAACTCTATTGAGTCTAGCTGCTCTTTCCATCAACTCGGTTTCAGTTGGGTCATGATCCCTTATTTCCAATAGCTCCTCATATTCCTCTTTTTCAATCAGTACCAAATTCTCTTCTTTACACTTTTGCTTCAACATCAGAATAGAAATTTCTTGATGGTGGGGCACATCATCTCTTGGTAAAGCTAATATGTTATATTGTTCAGCTGCAGTGACGATGGCGGAATTCTCATGTTCAAAGTGGTTTGGCTTTTCACCTATTTCTTTGAGTTTAGCGTACTCTTCTGCTTTAACAAGCACTAAATCATTTTCCAAGGTGTACTTTTTCACTAAATCTAAAGTGTCCAGCTCCAATTCTTGCGACAAAAGCTTTCTATCAGCAGCCTTTTCTTGATCATCATTATCAGAGCTAGATGAGACATCCAGTGGTTGCTGTGCTTTCAATGGAGATCCGTTGAAGGACAAACCCTCCCAACTTTCTTCCGGGCTGGTTTCATTCTCTTCAAATGAAAGAGTTTTCGAGGTTTTGTTAGACAAAAGTGATTTGGATGATTTGAAAGCTTTTGTTTTTTTCATTTTGTTTACAGGAGAACTGAATCTGGCTGAGATGTTAGGAGAGGAATTAATTGCTGAAATCTTTGACTCTAATTCTTCGTTTTCTGTTCTCAATTTCAAATTTATGGCCCTCAATTTTGCTATCGTTCTATTTGAGTGTGCCAAGTTGGATCGGATGGTTTCCTTTTCCAATTCAATATTTCTGGACGGTGCGTCGGGTCCATTCGTTAACAAGGGATCTTCGATGATCGAAAATTCGTTATCCGAGTTTGAATCATCTTTGTCAAAGTATTTGGAATCTTCAAGCAATGGTATTCCATTGGGGTTTTTCTTTGCAGAACTTTTGAGACTCTCCACCTCTGACCTCAAGTGCATAACGGCTTTATGTAATGAATCATTTTCATCGTTCAAATTCTCATTTGAGCTCTTCAATGATTTTGACTCCGCTACCCATTGCTGTTTGGTGGACACGAATTCCTCTGTCAATTTTAAGTTATCCAGTTTTTGTGACTCGATTTGGTTCTTCAATTGCTCAGCTACTTTAATGGACTCATTTTTTGATTGAGACAACTTTTGGTTTTCCACTTTCAACTTGTTGAGTCTCTCCTTCAATTCTTGAGCAGATGCTTCTAATTCCCAGTTCTTATCTTTTAAAATATCCTCTTCTTCAATGACTTTTTTATTAATAACGGTTACATTAACCAACTGTTTATTCACTCTTTCTAATTCTTCTTGAGTTTCTTTCAATTGTTGTTTGTATTGGGAACCCTCGGCTGTAAGTCTTCTACATTCCAACAAAAGGTTTTCGCTCAAGCCAACAACAAAGTTGACATCATTGCCTGGTCTCCCAGCTTGATTTGCGCTAACACTCATAGGCATTACAGGAAGAGAATTCCTCTTAGAGCTTTCTTTCTATTTGAAATTTTGTTAGTAAAATGATTAACTGTTTCTGAAGAACGGTAATTGGACGCACGTTTCTCTTACTGAACACATTAGGCAATCTGGGTATGCCCAAATTTTCCTCTGATGAGTCTATCTCCGTTAAGTGTGAGGTTGAATGTCTATCACGAGTGCTCTTTCCTTGTTGATTATTCAATAGCTTACTCTGAAGATCTGAGAGCTGGCTTTTTAATTCAAGGGTTGACTTCCTTCTTGCCGAAGAGTCTGGGTTACCGGAAGGCAGCATGTCCAAAGTCCTGAATAAATAAATTCTAGGAACAACCAAGAGGATCACACAAATTGGATTGGTTTGATGCTTCTCCCAACTAAAATCAAAACAAAATCAAAAAAAAATAAAAAATAAAAATCGCGTTACATGAAAGCACTTTCCCAGAGTAGAGAGGACTACAGGGGCTTTGTCTCTAAATCAAAATAACTCATTACTACTATATCAACAACTCACTCTGCCTCTTCTTCATCTACCTCCTTGAACAAGTCCTCTACCTTCTTAGACAACTCAATATCTTTTGTAGACAAATGGCCCGGAAAATCATCATCTTCAGGAACATCCTGCAACCAAAACAAGTGTCTCGCACCAGATGATAAGAATTTCAATTGAAACACTCTTCCAGTTTTACAGGATTCTATATGTTTCCATGTAACATCCCCAGGTATTACCAACAACTCATCACTTTCTGTACCCTCAGCAGTTTTCTCTCTTGGAGACCATATGAAATCGAAGAACGACTCGGCTTCTTCACTTTGTCTTATTGTAATTTCTCCTTTCATTGGTTCTGGTGTGCATTTCTTCGTTGCCTCATCATATGTCACTTTTCCAGCTTTAAATTTTATCAACGAAGCCATTGTTAGATTAACTGCTTGTTATTCTTATCCTGATCGTGGCACACGTGGTTCTGACTCGAGTTGTTGATCAATTGTATCAGTAACTTTCTTGTCTATCGCTTCTTGTCACCAAATTGCCACTTCTTTCGTTATACTTTTTTTTTTTGCATTTTGTCAAGCAACTTTTTTCCTTCTTCAAGTTCCACACCATCTTGATGATATCATAAGACAGACCACACTCACTCAAGGTCAATTTATTTTGTACAAGGAGATCATGGAATTTCCACCTGATGATGTCAAAGATTTAGTAGCTGAAATTTCTAGGTTGTTGATAAAGAGAGGAGAGACAATTTCCGTTTCTGAAGCTGCTTGTGGTGGATTACTATCGGCATACTTAGTATCTCTACCTGGAGCTTCCCAATATTTCCAAGGTGGGACACTTGTATATAGTTTAAAGTCTAGGTTAAAATTGAGTGGATGGAATAACAAAGACATCGCAGAGTATACGGGGCCAAGTGAAAAAGTGGCACTTCGGTTGGCTCGAAACTTGAGAATTGAACTAGGCTCAACTTATGTGTTGAGTGAGACAGGGTTTGCTGGTCCTTCCACTGTCATTAGAGAGTTTGAATCAATTTCGGACGAACACGAAAAAGTGGGTACCGTTTATTTAGGAATATCAGGCCCTTCCGGTGATAAAGCGAGGGTAAGGAAGACTGGTCAAGATGACAGATCTCAAAACATGCGTTCGTTTGCAAAGTATGGTTTAGAGTTTATACTAGATGAATTAGAGACGCTTGAGAAACTGGTCGCCAGCAATGAACTGTCTGACTCTGATGGTCCTGCTGAAAAGAAATTAAAGACCTAGACGGGTTTTCCCATTAGTGAAATTTGAATCTTGAATATAATGATTTCATTTTACAAAATCAAGAGAATATTGCGCCTGTAGATGTGACGAGATCAGAATTCTCGAAGTTTCGCTTTTCTCCATGCGACTTCAATTCCATAAAAGCTTTCGCCAGTTGTAGTTTGAGTTGCGGTTTACATCCATACTGTTAGACAACTGTGTTTTTAAAATTTCTAATTGAAACAAAAAGATTTCAAGAAAAAGTTCCTTGAATTTGATCTCATTCTTAAATTCTTCAAAATACCCCACGTCCTGTAGCAGAAGAAGCGTTCGGACTACTATCGTGATTAGATAGTATTCGTGAATTACAGTGAATTTCTGTGCTTCCTTTCGACAAAAGTGTGGCATCTGGTGAGCAGAAGATTCTAGGAACAGGTGTTGCCTCACGCAGAAGGAATGTCGGGCTGGACTCCATTGAAGCTCATGAAGCATGGGAAGGTGATCTTGCCATTTTTGCCATTGAACCAACAGGACTCGCAAAAACTTCTGAATTATTACTGCAATATATATCCTGGAGATGAAGTTTACGTATTTGAGGAAAGAGAAGAGTGGGGGAGAGGTTATCTCATTTCACAGGCAGTGCCATCTGATTTTGCTTCAGCGGTTGTCAATTTAAGCAAACTTATTGATTACAAAGTTAAAGTTACAATTTTTCCGATGTCTCATATACGGGTGTTAGACGCTGTCATACCAGCCAATGCAGAAACAGCACATGGTGACAAAATTTTTGACAACGACATCCAGTCAAGTAAAGAGGACAGCAATTTCAATGTATCTGAACACAATTTAGCCGATCTAAAGGAAAGACTTCACCGAAAGCCAGTCATTCCCTCAACCAAGAGAAGTGTGGATTTGTTGAGTGAGTTAAACTCTGCAAATGCTATTCTAACCTCCCACGTGTATGCGATGTATTTATTGGGAGAATTCCGCTCTTTCAAGAAGTTGATTTCGTTGCATGATGAAATTGAAGACGTGCGACTTTCCTTATCTAGATATGATTACACACTCCATGAAGAAATTCATTTCAGGAAATATGTTTCCATGTTGTTGACAAAGATTCCAAAGTTTCTTGCTGCATCTGATGACAAAGTTGCAAATTTCGACGAGGATGAGAATCAAAAGAATTTGACCAGGGATAGAAGTGGATATCATGCAGTGATGGCTAGAAATCCCAAGTCTGGTGAGCTTTTGCAGTATACCCCAATCAATTGTGACACGACATCATGCTATATTGCAATGAACCAAATTTTGTATGCTCTTTCCAGTACTTATCCGATGAATAATTTAAAGGCAACCTTAGAGCCAACAACACGGAGTACGTTTGAATGCTCGCCTCCTTCTAATGTAATGGTGGATCTCGAGGCCGTGAGTGGTTCGACCAAGCACGTTCCCAGGGGATTTAAGGGGATTACGGCTTATTTGTATTTGAGAAACAAGAAATGCAGATTAACTGAAGCATTTGCTGTTCAGATAGGCACAGGACAGAAATTGCTGTTAGAAAATGTATCTGCAGCATTCTTCAAAAACGTTTTCCCCTCAGAGATTGACAACAATGGAAAAGTTTATTTGGTAGCGGTTCTAACAGAATTGATTGATATCTCTTACGTCAACAGAGAATTGAGAACAATTACTAAAGGACTAGCTGCTGGTGTCACAGATATATCACGAATATTTTCTAGACATAGAGGCGCCTTGGCTTCTGGTGAATCGCACAAATTCAATATAAAATTGTACGGGTCCTTTTCTAATCATGCCTCTACCAACTCTGGGGTGTCTCTGTCCGACAAAAACAGTGGTTGGGGTAAGTTGGTAGACCGCATCATTCAAGGTTCAAGTGTTGGTGTGGCAATAAACCCACGTGTAGAAAGTTTGACGGTTTCCGTGAAGGAACTCACTATTGGGTCAGCTTTTTATGAGAAAAATCATAACTCACATGAAAGCGCATTGACTCCAATCAGGACTCTCTCGTATGATCCTTCTAGCAATTCTAATGAAAGATTGTATATTCATTTGAACCAAATCACTTTCGATAGCACACAACATTCTGCGAACAATACTTATTTGACTGTGCACCTAGATATGAGTGGCACTAAATTGAGCATTGGAACAGCCTCTAATCAGGCTAGACTGAAGTATTGGGAGTGCGTTTCAGTTATTCCGGGAGAGGATATTGGTGAGATTTTATCGATTGAGGGTTTTGATGAGTTCGAGTATTCTCAAAGTACAGAGCAAGCATTAAGAATATTGGTGTTTTGCAACGGTGAACTCATGACTGAAAGTCGATTCACCGTCTTCAAGGATGACGTTGTCACTGATACTGATGGTGCTGATACTCAATGTCATATGAAGGGTGAATCAGGGCAAGTGACCGTGACACTTTCTACGGAGTACATTGGAACGGCTTTCAGCAGAAGCTCGCCGATGAAACGGATTATACTGAGATCACCAGCCAAAATGAAAACAATTGAAGATTCGAAATTAGCGGAAGCGATAAAGAACATTACGAAGATGAATCAACAACAACTAGTAAGGTTTTTCGACAAGTTGATTGCGTCACTTTTCCTAATATACGAAGAGGCTATTGATCAGAAGGATTATATCACTCAATTTTCAGTTTTCGAGGCCATTGTTTATGTACTTGATGTTGTTCTCGGGAAAAACGATCGCTATTTATACCTATTCGATGAGTTTTGTCACTCTCACAGGAACTCAACCATCTCCGGAGCTGCAATGTTAATGGAAGCAAGCAATATTTTGTCCACTGCAGAGACTGAATGGAAACAATTAGGAAGACAACTTTGTCGTGTATCAGCCTTCTTATTTAAATTGGCTTTGATATGCAATAGGGACTCCAATAATGAGGAGTTGTCGCGAAGTATAGCTGAAATCAACATCTCCCTTGTCAGATTTTGTTCCTCAAAAGAGAACACATTCCTACCGGAGCAAGTCATAATTCTTGAAAATCTTAGATATTATTACAACGCTATTTCCGAAACTAATTATGATGGTGATATATGGGGGTTCATGTCAGAGTTAATCGATAGCATTGGCTTGAGAGGGTTGGGTCTGAAGGAAGAAGCAGACACGATGATATCCAAAGGCCACAATTATCATCGTAGCGCTTCCTCCTTGAGGTCAAAAGCAGATTCTACAAATGCCCTCATTGCAAAAAAGAAAAAGGATGAGCATGGATTGATCGTTGCAAAACTTTTGTTGATCAGAAATCTCTTACATGGTGACCTATTTCAATACGGAATCTCGAAGGACAAAGTTCTCTCAAGTTCTATCAATTGGTCTTTGGAGGTATTATTAGGCTCATATGATACAGATTGTTCGAGATTAGCGGCTGGAATTATTGCCAAGTGCTTTGATGTCATTTGGAAAGATGTAGTCCTTGGAAGGGATGAAAAAAATTTGCACTTGGTTCGTTCTGCAACAAGGCTTCTACCAGTATTGGCAAAAGTGTTTGTCAAATACAATAAGTATTGCAAGATTCATGGAATGTTTCTGAGCAAACGTACGTTCACTAACTTCTTTCAAGTGGACTATCCATTTGTGGAACAAACAATGGACTCTACTGTGACAAAGGAGAAATTTGTTGAGTTGTTGATAGAACTATGCACTCTAGTATCCTTCACAACCAAGTTTTCGAAACATTGTGTTGACATAAGCTCTGGTTTTGACTCTCTTGTGTACTTGAAAGAAGACGAGACTTTTGACAGACACGGCTTCTGTACCAAAAACTTATCAGAAGCCAATATTATCACCATGGTTCAGTTCTGCAAAATTGTTCACGAATCGCAATTTTTTCCCTCGAACAAGTGGTTGTCATTGCATGCTATGTTCATGCAAAGTTCCTTCACAATCCTTGAAATGTTGAAATACAACATGGTACATCAGTGCATTCCTCCATCTGAGGAAAGTGAAAAGTTCAACACCTCTTTATGGGGAAATTATCTCAGATTGATTCTAAAGTTTTCGAAAAGCAAGCCGGCAGCCACATCTGAGTTAGCAGATATACCCAGAGATGGTTGCGAAAAGATTGTGGGAGAATTGCAGATAAGAGGTGCGGCTTTGGTGGAAGAAGTCTGGAACGAGTTGGGATGGGACGCAGTTGACGAAGACATTTCAAGGTTTCACCTCAGCAAATTCACTGGCTATCAAAGCGAATTTTTGGGGTCAGATTATAGTATTGTTGGGGACCTTGTGGATTTCTTTCTACAGAGAAATGATGAATGTCAAACTGTTGGAGCTTACATTTTTTGGACGATCATGGCCTCCGAATGTGTATTAAATGATGATGGCTTGGCTGATCTTTCCAAAGAAACAGTTACAGGTCTATATGATATGTATCATTCAAGCGGTTACAGGCCATCTATAATCGAGATGGAGAAGCTGTTGAGTTTACTTCGAAATTTGATCAAAGTTGACCCTGCCGATGTCGTATATCCCGAGATCCATGGGTTTATCGAAAATTTGACCAACTTTCTCCACACATTGAATGACTTGGCCAACGTACCGCTTAGTGATGAGTTTGATGATGATAGGACTTTCCACCGGGTAAAGATATTGGGCTTTTTGATGGAAGTTGATCAGCTGGAGTTATTATATCAATACATTGACGACGTATATCAAAGCAATCTAACTAAGGGCAATTTTGTTCAAGCTGCTTTGAATTTGAATTTGTTGGCGAAAACATATGATTGGTCATTACATACGTTGTTACCGGAGTCTACAAGACCATATTTCCCTCAACAGACTCCATTTAAGCGGAAAGAGGCGCTTTATAGGCTTATCGGTAACACTTTGACAAAAGGAAACTCGTTAGAGTTAGCTGTGGAAATTTACACTGAGTTGCGTGAAGCATATGACCATATCTCGTTGGATTTGAAAGGATTAGCGTATGTCAATCTGAAATTGAGCAAGCTTTACACTGATTTACAGAACCCTGATAGGATCATGCCATCTTACTTCGTCGTAAGCTATATCGGTTATGGATTTCCGATTACAATGAGAGAAAAAGAATATATTCATCAAGGCTTGCCTTTTGAACAATTGTCCTCTATTCAGGATAGAATGTCAAGATTACATCCAGGTTCAAAAATAATAACAAAAGAGAGTGATGTTTTGGCGTACAAGGAGAATGTTCCAAATGGTAAATATCTTTATATTAACTCAGTAGAACCGGGCCTAGGTTTCAATTATGAAAACTCATTGGTTTCAGATGCTGCCAGAATGTACACTAAGAACAGAAATTTAAAAAATTTCACCTCTGTGAAGAGGCTTCCAAATGCAACAGGCATTCATGATCTTTGGAGCGAAAAGATAACGTATGAGACGCATGAGTCGTTTCCGGCATTGATGAACAGAAGTGAGGTAAAGGAAACAAATGTTAGAAAGTTGTCACCTGTTGAGAATGCCTTTAGGCTGATTACTACCAGAAATCATGATTTGGCCAACCTTGAGTCTACTATATCTGATTGGGTCAAGGACAAAAAAGATGTTGCTCACTATTTTGGGGAGCTTTCTAGGCAAGTCTCCGGTACAGTAGATTCCCCAGTGAATGGTGGAATTGGTCAATATCGAGTATTTTTCAATGAGGAATATGACAAGTCACAATATCGGGCGGATGTCAAAAAGTTGAAGAGTGCATTCAACGACTTGGTGATCATCTTGAACAGATGCTTGCAATGGCATGGAAGACTTTTGTCTTCACCAAAGTTGAGAGAGGGTCATTTGGAATTACTTCGTCTTTTCCAAAAGAATTTCAAACAGGAGATTGATGAGTTGATGTTGGTCGTTCGCGACACTAGTGACGTAGATATGATTTCATCGGTCATGCCGGGCGGATACGGCGATTCGATATACAGCAGTGATGATGACACTAACTCACACTTGTCAAGAACAAGGACCAACGTATCGTATTCATCTGGGAACAGCTCAGATGCCGGATCCATAAGGTTAACCACAAGTACCAGCAACACTCTTGATCCAAATGTTGTCAATGGCATCAATGCATCATCCGCTGCTAGCATAGAAAGTGGCAGTGCTAGTAAGTTATCCCCTGCAAAAAAATTGATGCCTTGGAAACAGAGAATTGGGTCAATTTGAAGGTTTTGGTTAGTGTTTTTGTGTGTGATGTTATCATTCAAAATACACGCTTCTGACAAAAGATACTATTTGATTCTAGCTTTGATTCAAAAGACCATGGTCAAAAATAAAATATCACAATCTGCCCCTAGCGAATCAGTGCATCATATAGAATAATGACCAATTATGTTAACCTGGCTTTTGCATCTTTAAACTGCAACAAAACGTCTCTCTAATTCAGTTAAGCTGTGTGTTACAGAATTAAAAGATCTAAACTGTAGAATTCCCAACGTCTTCTCCCCTACTAAAAATGGATTATATTTCAATATTTCATTTTGAAGCGCTCACTAAACTATTACAAAATAGTTTTTATAAACACTTTTGTACAAGTCTGCAAAAGTTTCTGCAGTTCTTCTTTGATCTGTACACTATATTTATTGATGACTATTCATTAAAACATGTATGTGAGAGTTATGCCATTTTTCAGTGTGTGAAGAAGTAGACTCTGTCAAATTCGGAAGTTCAGGGCTGTTCAATTTCTTCTCTTTGTATTCTCATCTGTGTACTCCGTGCGAAGGAGAAAAGAAAGAAAGGAAAAAAAAAATAGTTGGAGAAAGAGAGAGAGAGAGAGAGTAAAAATACGATTCAATCATCTCTAGAAGTAACAAGAATCATAAATTCATCATCGTCATGTTCAGATTTGCCGCTGCCCGCACATTAGTTTCCAGACCAATTACCAGATCGGCCTTCAAGGTGGCTGCTGGTCGTTCAGTGGCCAGAAGAAGCATCCATCAATCATTTATCCGTCTCAATATCAATCAACAGGCTTCTCAATTGACCAAAGAAGATGTCTTGACAAGAAGTATTCAAGTATTGAAGAATTTCGATATCAAGACCCAGGATATATCTGAGGGAACCACTTTTCAACAGGATTTAGGCTTTGATTCGTTGGATGCTAACGATGCATTGGTTGCCTTGGAAGAGGAGTTTGATATCGTTTTTGATGACAAGACCGCTAATGATATCAAGACAGTTGGTGAGGTTGTTAATTACGTCTTGGCTAATTACTTACCACCAGAACAAGACATCAATGAAGCTTTACGTTAAGAATATTTGCCCCGTTTATATTAGCCTGACGGTTAGTCTTGTCTAAAAGTGTGTTTTTCACTTATCTATATTCAATGTATAGTTTGTTATACTCATTTCTCAAGAGAAGGTGGAACACTGAGATTACTGATATCAAGGTGCTTCTTCAAATATTGTGTATATATTGAATAGAAATCGTTATAACAATTGAAAGCTGAGCTTTACATTTTAAGTTATGTAGAAAATTTAAAATGAATTCAACGTATCTTTCATTTTCTATTTACATATACAAGAATCGACTCTATTCATCTCTTGTGCACATGCACTTCCTCCAGTGGAACAACGCTGGCTTCAGACAGATTTTTAAACTCTGACATTATATCGTAGTAAAATTTGTGCTTCATATCAACTTTTTTGGAACTACCATCCAGAAACTGTATAGTCAACATGGCTGGGCATTTCAAGCTCTCCTGATCATTTTTCACGTTGACTCTTGTGACGTTAATGGACAAGGTTGGGTTGTGGAACTGTATTGTTGGTAAGTTATTCTTGAAGAATTTCTTTGCACCCATGTGGCCATGTTTACTATCAGTCTTGAAGACCAAATCAAGAGCCTTCACATTTGCTGGCACTTTTACAGCAGAGTCTGCAAAGTTTGATATCAAGTTCAAACGACCGTATTGTCTTGGGATCCTGTTCTTAGGTATCCCTTTAAACATGACATGAGAAGAAGACATCCTTTCCTTGTGAATAATTGTCGAACAATTAGCTATCTCGTCTTTGAATTTTTTTACTTTTTCCAATTTTCACATCTTTTGTGTATAAAACTCATAATAAAGAAATTTCCACACAAAAATCATTGGACGAGAAGGATGACTTAAGCGGTATAGCTAATCTCTATCAAGTTTTCGTTCTTCCAGGAGCCTATTGATGACTTATCTTGTTGCTGCTGACTGTATGAATTGGAATGTTCCTTGTGGTGATGCTTTTCGTTTGAAACTATACATTTAGGACACTACTTTCTAGCTTCCCAGCTTTCTCTATTCTAATTGTTTATATAACAATCAATTGTGCAAATACAAAGTATTCTCTGAAAGATCAGTTTTGTCACATATGCCCTCTTCCTCACAGATAGATGCGCCTTCTGTCATGCCACAGTGGCCTTTGGCATCATTGAGGCTGATTGACCAATTTCATGACAAGACATCCTTGTCACTCGATAATAATAACAACAAATCGAGGTCCAGAGAGTCTCTAGTATCACCTCTCAGAAATCATTCCATCAACAAGGCTAGGCCCACAACTGAAATCACAGACGTGGCGATCAACACTTACAAGGGGGATACAGTGAAAGATGACTCTGTGGCGACGGTGGCGCAGGTTGACGTTGCACAAGTTGATGAGAATTTGGATACGTCTTTTTTACAAGGGGATGACTTCATACTGAGATTTCAACAAAGTTTAGATACCCTTGCAACTGAATTTACCCAATTCGAACAAGGACACGAAGTTATCGCCTCACAAATTGAACAGCTAGCTCGTGGTATTGTGGGTAGTCATCTGGACTCGAATGGAAGTTTGCCAGCTCATACACGTAACGAATCTGATGATGTGGATTCGGTGTTCTCTATCAATTCGCAGCTTGACATCGAGTTAAATTATGAGTTGACCAATTACATCAAACTGAAAAATAATGATAATGATACGAGGCTGATGATCACTATATCTAAAGTGAGAAATCTTGTTAATCAAAGTTTGGACTTTATCAATGATGACTTTATGAAAGAGCAAGATTTGCATGGATTGGATCTAAGGCTAGTACATCAGTTGTCCGCTTTGGTTGAGGCCTTCACAGGAAACCGAAGTACAAACTGATTATTGAATAACTGGTATTTGGTGATGATGATAAGATTATTCTTCAAAATATTTCATATTGGATTATTTTTATGTACACATGTATATACAGGCCCCCTGATGTATATAGATCGATCAAACAGCTTTTGGAGCTAATGACAAGATCTTACTAAAGTTTGTTCCCCTCAACTCCCTAGCAACGACACCCATGACTCTATTACCAATAGGCTGATCATTTTTGTTCAACAAGACACAAGCATTATCATCGAATCTTATAGTGGATCCATCATCTCTTCTCAACTCCTTCTTTGTCCTTACAACAACAGCTCTTACAATGTCACCTCTTTTCACCTTGTTTGCCGACGATGAGGCAAAAGGAGAAGATATCGGTTTGGCCTTCTGCACAACACAAACAATCCTGTCACCTATATGTGCACAGTTCTTAGGGTCTTTACGTAATACTTTGATGCATTCAACCATTTGAGCACCCTGATTTTTTTAAAATTGATTCATTAGTACTGTGCACTTGGCCACGACTTGTCATAGATCAAACAATAATGGTGGATACTGGTACATACAGAGTTGTCGATGACTTTCAACATAGTTTTCAAATAGATCATCGTTATTGGAATGTATAGAAGATATTGGTTTGCAATTACATTCAAACTTATAATCTCTCTCTCCTTTGTCATTTCCTCATACAATTTTGAATTAAAAAAATTTGTTCAGCAATATATACACGACTATTTCTTTGTTGATAGTCGTGTCATCTTATACCAAAACAAATGAAGAAGAAAAATAAACAACAAGAAAGGAAAAAAAATCACATAAGAAAGAAGACGCAGACACAAGAAGAGAAGTAATTACTACTGTTCTCAACATATATATATATATCTGTATATATCTCTATAAATATATGGGATTCCAACTATCTCATTTTTTATAAACATATCACAATCAACTGTTTCATCCATCGCTTTTGCTTCTCAACCATCCTATCATTCAATACATATAAATACACATCCATCGAATAAAAAAAAGCGTCAGCCACCATGCTCATCAACATAATATACCTCACTTTGACACTTCTATCGTCGTTTGCTTTCGCTGATGTCTCCATTTCTGCTCCAAAAGCAGGTCTGGTCTTTGATGCCACTCCTGGAACCACTTCAATCGATATTGCATGGATAGATTCTGGGTCAAGTCCTGCTTTGAAAGATTTTAAACAATTCACTTTCAAATTGTGTACCGGACCTAATTCAAATATCAACTGTTTTCTTGAATTGGCCCAATTGACTACCGCTGAAGTGAAGGGTAATGTATACGATCTGAACTTGGCTAGTACGGCTGCTGGAAATGGTGTATTTTATATCCAAATCACAGGTATTGTCAAGGAAGGTTATACCATTCATTACTCCAATAGATTCACTTTGAAGGGTATGACCGGTACTCTACCAGGTACTGGTTCTGGTTCTCCTCCTCAAGCTCAATACCAACTTGAAGATGCAGGACAAAATACACCAGCTGCTATCGACTCCAAATCTTTCTCTGTTACTTACACTTTACAAACTGGTAAGACGAGATATGCTCCAATGCAAACACAACCCGGAACAAAAGTGACTGCCACAGCTTGGTCAAGAAGATTCCCAACCAGTTCGGTCTCTTATTACAAGAGTTTCAAGAAATCGCCTGTTGTGCTCTCTACCATTACCCCTGGTTGGAGTTATTCCGTTACTTCGATGGTTAACCTGGCCACTCCTGCTCCAAATCCTAGTGTTCTTGGTTGGTACGCTGCCAGTGAAAGAATACAAAGCGCTTCATTGTCAAGTTTCGCAGCAGCTGCCAGTACCTCAGGTGACGTCCAAAAGAAGAGAAAGAGATGGGATATCGATTGAAATCTTCAACTTGATTACATCTTTCGTATGACAAAATACACAACCATTTTTTTAATCCAGTTATGGACCTTTCTGCTTTGTTTTTTGTTCTCTTCTTTACTGGTTAAAACAAGGAACTTATATATCGGTACTATATATTATTGTTATTCATCATCACCAAAAATTAAAAAAAATCATCATCACCGTTTGTACTTTCAAACCAGTGCTCCTAAATAAACTCCAAAAGTTGTTACATCTACCCATATTAGCATCAACTGCAGAACTAGCTAGCTTTCATCTATCATCCTCACTCCCAGTTTTTCTTTTGTTAGTAGAAAATCTCTTTACATTTATTTGAATATTTTACCAAATTAGCAACCCCCGCCTCATTTATCTCAGATCCAAAGTTAATGCTATCCAAAACCTTTAATGACAAGTCCGGCTGTATCTGCCCAATAATCTCATAGTAATCGTCCAACTTATTCAATTTTGCCTTGACGCTATCTTGTTGAATGACCAATTGGATCAAACCACGATCGTTGGAGATCGACATTGTCGATAATGTCGTTGGCGAGGCCAATTTGCCAATAATACGGACAACTTTGCCGCTAAACTGCTGCAACATGGTGTGGTCTACCCTTACATTTGAAGAGTCCATCTTTTAGTATCTATTTGAAATGCTGATTGACTGTTTTGCCTCTCAATACAAAGCACCCGTGTGTGTTTTTCTAAGCTAGCTTATAAAAAAGAGACGCGTTTACAAGCTTGTTGAGCCAAAATTGGTAATTGCTATAAACGGAACTTATCACTCAAAGACGCACTACTTTTCACTTTTTCTCGATCAAAGGTTTTTCTGGTATGAATCATCTTCGTATAATACCCAGTAGATCCTGTTGACGTTGAATCAAGAAGATCATATAATGAGTGCCACACCACAAAAAAAGGTTGTATTGATAGACAACTACGACTCATTTACCTGGAACTTGTACCAGTACCTTTGTCAAGAGGGTGCGCAGGTCGAAGTATACAGAAATGATGAGAAGACATTGGAACAAATTGAAGAACTGTCACCGGATCTCATTGTGATCTCACCTGGACCGGGACACCCTTCCACTGATAGTGGCATGTCGATACCGATAATCAAGCACTTCAAGGGCAAAATCCCTATATTCGGCATCTGCATGGGTGAACAATGCATTTTCGAGACTTTTGGTGGTAAAGTTGCCTACGCTGGTGAGATTGTCCACGGTAAGACATCGGCCATTGAGCATGACAATAAGGGTATTTTCAAAAATGTTCCGCAGGCAGCTATCATAACGCGGTATCATTCTCTTGCTGGAACTAGACAAACTTTGCCTGATGAGTTGGAGGTGACGTCGACAACCGATAATGGTATCATAATGGGTGTTAGACATAAGAAGTATACCATTGAAGGTGTGCAATTTCATCCGGAAAGTATCTTAACAGAGCAGGGCCATTTGATGATCAAGAATATGTTGAACATATCTGGTGGTGAGTGGGACAATGAGAATTTGAATCTGGCTCAAACAACAGCGGTTGTGAAGGAATCTATCTTGGATAAGATTTTCAAGCAGAGAAAAATTGATGTTGCTAAACAGTCATCCACTCCAGGGTTCACTTTTGAAAATTTACAAATCTCATACGATATGGGTATTGCCCCAGAACTCATATCGTTTTACGACAGATTAAACGATACGATATCTGAAGGAAAAGCTGCCATCTTATCAGAAATCAAGAGAGCTTCACCTTCGAAAGGTGACATTGATATCAATGCCAATGCCGCTAAACAGGCTTTTGTCTATGCAAATGCGGGTGCTTCCCTGATTAGTTGTTTAACTGAACCAACCTGGTTCAAAGGGTCTATACAAGATTTGATCAATGCCAGAAGAGTCATTGACCAAATTCCAAACAGACCTGCTTTGTTGAGAAAGGAATTTGTCTTCACAGAGTATCAGATCTTGGAGCTGAGATTAGCAGGAGCCGACACAGTGCTCTTGATTGTCAAGATGATGGACTTGGAGCTCTTGGAAAGATTGTACAAGTATTCAAAAAGTCTCGGTATGGAACCCTTGGTGGAAGTTAACTCACCAGATGAATTACAATTGGCCTTGCAAGTAGGCGCTAAAGTCATTGGCGTTAATAACCGAAACTTAAATGACTTCAAAGTTGATTTGAATACTGCATCTGATATAAGCTCGATGATTCCAAAAACAGAACATGGCAAGCCAATAATATTGTGTGCTTTGAGTGGCATCACTAAGACGGAAGACGTTTCCAATTACAAAAAACAAAACGTACATGGATTTTTGATCGGTGAAGCATTGATGAAGAAAGGAGATCAAGTTGACACTTTCATCAAGGAGTTGGTCAACGCTTGATTAAAACTATATGTATATATATGTATATATACTCATATTGATAGATAGAGAGGAAAACAAAGATCTTCACAAGACTTATTGAAACAACGAGAGGTCGTAAGAATATTTTTCATTGCTTTCATACACTTCTACTCATCTCTAAACAGTGGCTTACCAAGCGGCTCGTACACGGAATTGTACAATCCATCGTCCGCTGTCACTCTTCCTAACAAGTTTCTTGTATCAACGAACTCGGGCCCCAACTCGTCCAACTTGTTCACACCTAACAACCTCATACCGTTTTCAATTTCCAGTTTCAAGTTATCACAAAGCTTAGTCACACCGTCAGCACCGTATGTAGAATTGGCATACAAGAAGGCTCTTCCCATGCCTACTCCTTTAGCACCTAGACACAACAGTTTCAAAATATCTGTTCCCCTGGTCACTCCACCATCGATATACAATTCAAGCTTGCCGTCCAATCCTTTTGACTTCAATAATGGCACCGTCTCAGCCAATACTTCGAGTGGAGCACGAGAAAATTCTAATTGACGGCCACCATGATTTGATAGGACAACAGCGTCAACACCATTTTCAGCGGCAAGAACAACATCTTGTGGTCTTTGAACCCCTTTTATAACAATCGGAATCTTGGTTTTTCTTTTGAAGTCCAGAATATCTCTCCATGTCAAAGCTGTGTCTATGAATGGTGACAACAGTTTGGCAGCACCTTCATCCCTGTTCAACTTATCCCCATCCAAAATGTCTGCGTCGTCTTCAAATTTCAATCTGCGATCCTTTTCCCTGTTACCTAATACTGGGGCATCAACGGTAACGAATATCCCCTTTATGTTTTTGGCCTGACACTTGTCGATCAAATCATAACTAACCGACCGGTCTGGGTTTACGTATAGTTGGAACCACTGTGATTGACCATCTTGAACCAGATCTGTGATTTCATCGAAGGAACATGACGCCAACGTCGAGAACATTTGTATGACTCCAGCTCTACCGCAACCTTGCGCAATACTGACCTCGCCACCTTCATATCCCAATTTCAGTAAGGCCGTTGCGGAGCAGTAAAATGGCACTG
This sequence comes from Nakazawaea populi, assembly GCA_030557235.1. NCBI lineage: Eukaryota > Fungi > Ascomycota > Pichiomycetes > Alaninales > Pachysolenaceae > Nakazawaea > Nakazawaea populi. The sequence goes on from JAKTVN010000001.1 coordinate 304,550, forward strand.
TTGTCGGACATCCCAACATGGTAGTAGAGCAATCAACCTCCTTCACATCAACGAGAATCCGGGGATTGAAAAAAACACGATGAAAGGCATAATGGTTTTCCCTTAAGGAGATCTCGTCATCCGAAGCGGAGGAATAGTACGCCCAGGCATTCGGTGAAATGGTCTCCCTAGCAACGTACTGGAAGTCCTCAACGTTAAACATCTGCGAAAGTGGAGGTTTGTGTTCACTTCTCTCGATTCTATTGATGGCATCTTCGCTCAACACTTCAGCCTCTTCGGGAAGATCACCAATTAATTTTCCTAGATGTTTGTCCTTAGCTAAGAACTTGTCCATAATATCTGGTGCGTGGATAGGATTGAACACCTTACTAGCATCCTTGCCTGCATACCTCAAAATAATCTTCTTTCCACCTGGATGATGGCTCATGAACTCAGTCAAGTCATATACATACCCATTGATAACGACCCATACTCCATCTTCCTCTGATGTATGCTTCTTCAATTCTTCTACAGTAATCCCATTTGTGAACTGGACTGAACTAGGTTCCACTTTAGAATCCAAGCTGATCGATTCCTGAGTAATGCAGTAGAACAGACTAATGGGGATCAGCATTGACACCAAGAGCCACCATTTGCTCTTGAACTTTGGCAGTGCAACATTGGCCGACGAATGATGTCTATGGCTTCTCTGACTTTTACAATTGGCAAGCATAAAACTAGCACGAGGACGGCTACCGACTCTCAATGCTTTGCTGACAACGTACATCTGACACTTTGAATCTACTTTGCTTAAGTTGGAATTGCACAATTGCTAGTGGAGAGTTGAGAGAGTGTAATAAACGTCATATATATAGATTTTCATTTTGCGCAATTCTTATCTTATTGTTGGATCCATCCCGCGTTTTCCTCGACCAAGAGAGACAGGAGAAAAAATTAATGTGGGGTTGTTGAAAAGATATGGCGCATCTTTGATGCGAGCCAATCAGCGGTCGTACTAAAGTCAGGATTCTAATTGTAATCAACTAGTCAAAGAGACTACTCTACGATCAATAATCCCAAGTCTGCACATCCATGACTAATTTTTTTTTGTAATGTACTGCTTAATATTGTATGTATCTCACCCCCGATTAGTTCTATCCTTGAAGAAGCGTTTCTGTAATAGGGATCAAATTGCATCATAATATACAGATTACTTTGACGCAAGCTTGAAAGAAGCAAAGAGATCCCTTCAGCTTATCTTTGAATGTAGAGCCATACAGAATAAGAAGCCCTCCTCATCTCTTTGAAAAGTAGGCAAAATCAATCATTGATCTGTAAATTCAGCTGTATTTGACATCAGCGCTTGGAACATGAGGTCAACCTAATTGCAAGAATTTCATCATAGTATAAAGGTTTTTAGTAGAGAAACTAGGGTTAAAAAACTTGATGGCAGGCTGAGAGTGGGAGCTATGAGCTTTTAAATGGTAAACTACATACATCTGATTGACAACATCATACATCTGTAAAATAATATTTTATATTGCATATATTCTCATAAAATCACATGTATTGGATTGAGATCTCTTCAAATCAATGCTGTTCAGTAATTAAGCTATCAAATTTCTTTAGAGGAGAGATTATTACCTGCTGAACATCTTGCTAGTTTTCAAAAAAAAAAATCATATATAAAAAGCCATGGTATTATAATGGGAATTTTCCTAAAGAGTATAGGAGAAATTAAATAAATGCTATTTAATCGCGTATAGCTGGAACAACCGATGAAGAAAACGATGGAGATTCTCAGACAAATGTATGAAGGTCTAAATATCATCTTATCGGGTAAATTTAGAAAAGTAGATGAGGATTCTCTATTCAAATCGTCACCTTTTCATGGGTCACAAAGGGGCCTTCTTCCTCATCACTTGATTTTTGGAAATTAATTTCCGTACTATTCAATTCGGTGAGATACTGTCTCTTTCTGTTTTGATATCTATCAAATTGGAGGATCAAGAAAATGTAAAAGACCAAAATAACACCCAAGATCAAACAAGCTCTATTACCGTTGGTAAATTTTGGAGCGAAACTGGTGTCGAACAAAGTGATATTAAATGGGATACTCAAGAGACCTGCGGCCATGTTTAAGCTACCAATGGTGAGTGCTCTTAGCTGGTCATCTTCCTTGGTCAATTCGTTGCACCATCCCACAATGACTGGAGATATACCAGTGGATACTCCCTGCAAGATATAACCAGCAATCAACGCACCACGTGGTATATCCCAGGCGTACACCATAGCCAATCCAACAACAAATGTGAGACAATACAGCAACGAAATTTCCCATCTTGACTTCCGATAGTCGATAACGAACCCTGACACAAGGCAAGTGAAGATTCCAAACCCGCTGATAGCAGTAGGAATATTATTTCTGTCGTAGACATTGTATCCCAAGGCTTTTAAGACGATTCCCATGAAGGAATTAGCAGTACCGGCAAAGGCCCAGACTATCCACAGTCCAACGAATAAATACCAATTATACGAAGTGAAGACTCTTTTAAAAATTGTCAAGTCGAATCGGTCCACTCTATGTCTGCCATTCACCTTGACCCTGTTTCTACAGAATTGAATGTCCTCCTCACTGAGATAAAATCTTGATGTTGCATTATTTGGCACATCGGGAAAGATGAAGAATCCGTAGAATGCAATGGGGAATGTCAAGATGGCATCAATGATGAATAACCACCGCCACCCAGCCAACCCATTGGTACCATCCATGTTTCTTACCAATCCAGATTGGATCAAACCTGAGAGAATGATTCCTAAGATACCACTTGCAGTATAAATTCCTGTCCTCTTCAGCAATTCATCTGGTGTGTACCATGATCCCAAGATATAATGTATCAGGGGCCATGCGGCTCCTTCACAGAATCCTTGTACAGCCCTCAAACCTGCAATTGTGGCGAAATTTTTAGCCTTATAAATCATTAAGCACATCAAACCCCAGATGATCTCTAAAACTGGTAAAAAATAATGGGGTTTAACTTTGCTCATTGCCAAGTTGGTGAAGGGACCAGCCACGGAATATGTGGCGCTGAATAACTGGGTCAACCAATTATAATCGGTACCTTCGAGGTTCAAATCCTCCTTCATACCGCTGATATATGCGGAGCTGACATTGGTGGCATCAAGGTAACGCACAAAATAGGACAAGCAGATGTAAGACATGATTGCCATATCCAATTTGAACACCAATCTTTTCTCATACTTTGATTGATTTGGAGGATACCAAAAGTAAAAAGGTTTTTCAACCAACATGGGTGGATCTCTGTTACTGAAGAAAAGCTCCCAGCATTTTTTGAATGGGATGTGAACAAACTCAGTGTTCTTCGACGAGTCAAATTCTTTTCTTGAATCAACTGTTTCACTGTTTATCTCGACAACATCCGATATGTCTTTAACGAGTTTCTCATCTATGCCAGCCATAGTCATACTGTAGCTTTATCACGGTAGATTTGAATACTATCAGGAAATATTGCTTCACTTTTTTGATGAATCTGCATCGTTCAATGTCTTTATATTCTTATTAGCCGTGAACAACAATTGGAATCATCTGTGGTGGCTTTGATGATTGATAGGCAAGCTTTTTAGGTTGTAGAAAACAAACGATCTTCAAATTTTTTTTTTTTTGAAACTTATAAATGCAGCCTTAATTTTGATTTTTTGTCCTTTGATAAGATAAGAATTTTTCTTGTCTTTTCTTGGTTTTGAAAGCTTCGCTGGTATCAAAGAAGATTTCTTGACTTTGAATGATAGAGAAGAAAACATCTCATTCAGTGATAATTTATTCAAACACCACTAATGAAATAGATGATTGTGGCTCAACATTTTTCCTGAATATGTTGAATTTCCTGTCTATGTAACCCCATAAAAAAAGTGAGGCTGTATGCAGCAGCCAAAATTCATGATTGTGGGTTTGTGACACACCGTAGAATTCCTCCAGTTGTGCAGCTCAACTTCTTGGCCGGAGTTAGGAATATTTTGTGTCACAGCTTCAAAACCACCGATCGACCCCATTTTTGGTAATAAAAGACTCTAGCAACCGTTTTCCTTGGCAGCGGATATGTAGTAACCATGTATTACAACTCAGTGCCAGAGAGGTCGTACAGATACCCGGCATTACTGAGGTATCGGCAACCACTTGCATATATAAATGCATATTATTCACTATGTTAAACAAGCCACACATCAATTCACAGTTCGACATCTCCAATCAATATATAACTCAATCCAATGAGTGCAATACCTATACACACCCATATCAATACAAATCTTTGGGTACCACCAAAGCCCATGGCACTTGCAAACATCTGGAATCCAATAATAGTCAAGAATCCAGACGTGAGAGACATCAAGTTACCAAAAAGAAAATTTAACCTAGTAGTTGAAGACAAGTCAGTATTTCTGAAGAGCAACCAACCCAAGACTGCTCCAAATGGTTGAGCCAGACCACCTATAATACCACTGATCAGGATCAGCTTCCATCTCGAATTCAATGCCAAATACATGGGTAAACACATGGTGAAGCCCTCCACAAAATTATGAATCGCCAAAGATAAAAAGATCGTCAAGCCTAGTGAAGGGTTGGCCTGAGAGGTAGAATACATGATGAAACCTTCAGGGAGCTTGTGAAGTGTAATTGCCAAGATTGTTTGCAAGCCTATTGACAATAATCTCGATAGAGGAGTGGTGATGTGATGATGATGTCTATTTTTATGTTCTTCATGATCTGATTCGAGATCTGCATGGTCGTGCGAGTGTTGAGATGATTCATCAGTTTCGATTTGAGAAGCTGTATTTTTTGCTATCAATGGAGAATGAATGACGAGCTCCAGATTCGGCTTGAACTTCTGTGAATGTAAGTTCTGTTGAAAGAATAACAAGTTTTCTGCTGTTGGTAATTCACAATAATGCAAATCACCGCCATTTTTAAAATTCTTAGGCTTTTTTGTTCGGCTCAGGATCTTTTGAGATGAGCCTGAGTTGCTATCGGTATCATCTGGTGTCTCGTCAATTGATGGGAAAGTATTCTGCAATACACATTTTTCAAAGCTTTCATATCCATGACACTTCCCTGCATTGATATCAGCTTTGGATTTATGCAAAACACCTTTCAATGTTTGTAGTGACAAGTCTATCAAGGATTGCCTTGGTTCCATCGTAGGCCTACTCATGAGCGCAGTATTCTCATCCAGATTAGCCGCCAAGGCCTCCTGTGTACTGGGCGGCACAACAACTGGTACAACTGCTGGGTCCTTTGGTGCGGTTGTGTCTGGAAATGGAAACCCCTCGGACAGCTCACCATTTGCAGAGTGGTTGTCGCCATTTTGATCCCGATGATGGTGGTCGTGGTCATGATGGTGATTCTCTTCGTCATCTCCATGGCTATGTCCATGTCCTTCGTGTACACAATGTACTACGCTTTCACTAGTGAAAAAATGTATCAACAGATTTAACCCACCACAAATACAGATGCCCAACAAGTAGAACCCTATCAAATACGTAGTCAGAACATTTGTGTGTAATCCTTTCACTTTGGAGTAATACTGCTGTCCCTCTGGTAATAATTTGAACATACTCGTGAATAATAACGACCCACCACTTAATGACAAGGACGCTATCAAAAAAGAGGAGTTTTCTTGGATATGGAATGGGTATTTTTTGGCCAATTTTGGCAAGCATGTTTGGTAAATCAAGTCAGTGGTGATCAAAAGACATCCAAGTATGCACATCAGCGATGACAGGAAACATAGTAACCACCCTTGCCCCGGCATTGAATTGTAAACCACATCAGACATAACAAAGTTTGAGGGTTAATTAGTCTATTATACGAACTTTGTAAAAAGAAAGCTTCAGAATCGAATGATGTAAATATTTGAGATTTGGTATGACAAGAAGAATATTATGAGTTTGAGTATATATCCGAACAGTTGATGGTATAATGTGCTTTGTTTAAGTTTGCAAGAACACCCTTTGATATTTTTCTAGAAGGTGCTTGACAGCAAAGACAATAACTAGTAATTACTACACTACTCTCTTTGTATTGTATTTTACGATATTGAACAGGAAATAATATTATATTTGAATGTATTCTCCTATTTTTCTAATCAGATTTGAATTTAAATCTACTACTGATAATTCTGAATGTTTCTCTTCAATTGATTAATCAGTTGTCCCTATCAATAAATCATCATTTAGAAAAACAGAGGAATCGCAACGCACACAATACACCGATGTGGATAACTAACTAACTATATACACATATAGAGCAGAAAAGAACAAAATTAATAATAGAACAAAACACACAATTACAACAAGGTTGATTATACAAGAGTTCTATTGTATCACAACTCGAAACAGCCATCTGGTTATCTCAAAGGGTGAACACAATATCCTCAAACCTAGTTGATTGTGAAAGAAGTAGTTAAAGAGATACAAGGCCATTGAAAAAATTAAAATTTTTTTCCCTCTCTCTTTATATATATATATATATATATATTTGTTGGCACGGTTCTCCAATATTTACATCTGTCATTATTATTACACCTGATCGTAAAAATCATTAGGTCATTATTATCATTAACATTAAAATTTATAAAGGCAAACACTCCCTCTCCCATTCCCATAAAATTGCCACCTCACTCATTGCAAGTCAAATAACTTTGCCAATTGCACCATTTTAATCTCTTTAGAAGCTTTCTCTAATCTTGATTCATCATTCATCTTGACAAACTCATCAAATTTGGTATCCAATATACTTAGATCATAATCTTGATATGTTTGATGCAATTGAAACAATTTTTGAGTCAATTCTCGCACCAAATTCACATTCGGAGAAGAATGATTACTACCCGTCACTGATGCTGTATGAATATATGTTTGTGATTTGAGTGAGATTGTTAATATGGAATTGATCTCATTGATCGATGATCGGATCACTTCGTTGTTTAAAAACTCGTAAATTATCAGTTGATTCACCGATAAAGAAGAAGATGTTGATTTGTTAATGAGTTTGGAAATTTGCTCAAATTTTTCTAATTGTTCAATCTCGGTGATTTGAATAGACGACGACGACGAAGACGACAGCTTATTGTAAAATAGAAACGATTCCAAGAATAACCATCTAGTCTTTGTTGTATTGATTTTACTCAATGATTCACCAATGATATCGATATCGATATACATCAACGAAAATTTCCATAGTGTTCTCTCCGCAAAAATAGAAATCTGACCATCTCTAATAGTCTCATTCCAATACTTATTTGTGAGATAATACCGAAGTAATTTGATAATCTTGTCTATATCATTGAGCTGATAGTATTTCTGCAACAACAGTATTTCAAAATCGTTATAATTTTTTGGTGACCATTTGAGATACTGACTCCTTGGGAATACCTTTGTTGTGATTTTCCCAATATTTATAAAATGCTTGTTGAGTAAGATTTCAATGGCAGTCTTAGGTGACAACTTGCCCGTGTAGTAGAAAGTATCAAATAAATTCAACAATTCGGCTTCTGAGTCAAAATTATTGATCAACTTGGTCATATCCCTTGGAGACATATGTGTAAATTCAGTGAATTTATTATCGCTTATCAATGTCAACCCATCAACTACTTTTAAGAAATGTTCCTTCTCCAAATTTGGTAAATTATTTTCCTTTGGTAAGTTCAACTCATTCATCATATCTGCAAGTTGATTCACAAAATTCTCTCTCACTTTAACAGATGATAAATCCTGGTTTAAAGACTTTAATAAAATTTTATTTCTATGTTGTTTGTTACTCAGTGAGAGCATCGATAGTGCATTTCGTAACTCTTCATCAGATAAAGATATTCCAACAGTGGGCAATCTCTGTTGCTGCTGTGTCAGTGTCAAGTTCGCTGTGTTCCATCTTGAAAGAATTGACAACAATCTATTCCCGAGGCACCTGGGTGTGGGCCTCATTGTAATCAGATTTAACTAGAGTGATTTTGTCTAAAGCTTTTTAAATAGAATATAGTTGCCCCGTTTTCTTTTTTTTTTTTGGTTTTTCTTCTTATTACTTTACTACACCTCTCTGATAATCAAACTACTCATCGCGTTAAGCACTAAAAATGACTTAAAAACACCAGATATACAAGATATGATAATCCAGATTATCGATTTTCTTCTCATATTCTCTCCCCGTCTATCTGATCACTCTGACTGAGGTTATTTCATATTTTTCATAAACTTTTGTGGTTCAAAAAAGAGGTCAAGTTCAGTTCTTCAGATCAAATACACTTTAATGTTGTTGACTTACATGAATAAATATAATTTGCTCCTATATATATATATATAAGGCTATATGAGTGAATGGGCAATTAACCAGTAACATGCCGTTTTTAAAAAGTTTTCTTCAATTCATTCTGTAATCTCTGATGAGCTAATCTTTTATTACGTATTGGACCTTCTGAGCTTTGTGGGTTAAGATCAGTTTGAGAACCAGTTACGATATTGTTGATCACTTTGTTCAACTCATTGTAAGGTTTCTGATTCATTTGAGCAGACTTGAATGGTTGTGAGTTAATAGAATTGGAATCGACAATTTTTTCCTCTCTGGGCCTCCTTGGTGATATTTGTAATTTCTTTGTTGGTACCGAAAATGAACTCGATAATTTCAAAATTTTGTTGAACAACTTGGGCGATAAGTTAAACCGTTCTATGATTTTCTCATTTGAAGTTGATTGGAGTGACATGAGTATCTCTTTGAGTAATTCTGTGCTTATCACATTATCGTTCTTACTGCCTATGTTATCAATCATCTTCCTGTAGTCATCTTCCAATTGCCTTTTGTTGGATAATCTTTTCAATGAGCTATGATTCGGGTTTAAATGAAGGTACTCCTTCTGTACATCAAGATTGCCCAAATTTCCAGATATGAAATCCGATAAAGTCTTAGCATTAGCTTTAGATGATGTTGCTGCCGCTGATGATCGCTGATTAGAGGACTCAGCTCTATCATCAGGTTTGTTTACAGCTTCTTTTATTCTTTGTAACTGATCAACATTGGGTGTTCGTGTTATCTTTGGTAACTCTGAATTGGGAAGCTGCTTGGGGAGTTGCTTGGGGAGTACTCGAAGTTTAGATGCAGATGATCCCATCGCCGTTATGTGTTTTCTCACAATCTCATCAAAAAAACTTCATTTTATAAACACTTTTTCATTATAAAAGGAAAACAGAAAAATTTAAAAATTAAAGTGATTCAGTTTGTAGCTACTCAACTCAAGAGAACTTTATTATTTTTTATTTTTATTCTCATTCAAGGGTTCTTTATGCCTATCTCAGTAACATGCAAAAATTGGCTATCTCATATAGATACCATAGTCTCTTCAATTTATGGGAGTAAAAATAATAAAAGCCTCTTAATTTATTCCAAGGTTCTTCTACAAAATAGAAAAATGAAACAATTTGGAAGAATTCAAGTTTAACGAGAAAATAGTTTAAATGATAGTTAGATATATCGAGAGATATTGCAAAAAAAATGAAAACCATATTTGTTCGGTATTTCATTTATTATCAAGTTTTCAAAAAAAAATGTAGATTGTATTGCCAATGACCAACAGAGAGATGGTGTAGTAAGTAATATAATAAATAAAACAAAAAAGTCGTTTTTTTAATTACCAAATTTTATCATATAAAACAAGAAAACCGTTGCAAAAACAACAACAACAACAACAACAAAAAAAAAACGGTTTTTAGTGAAAGAAAGTTAAAGAGAGAGTTAGAAGTTCAGTACATTACAGTTCCCCCTTTTTTTAAGGTCACCCCCCATCCATCTATCTTACTTATTATTAAAATATTTAATTTGAATTTAGAAAGATTGTACACTTCACTTTAAAATTGGTAAATTCTTCATTTTTTGAACAGCAGCATCTTAATATATATGTAAAATGCCTAATTTTAATATATGAATTGATAAACTCAAACAATTTAATCTTCTTTTAATAATCAAACAAACAAAAAAAAAATATTAAAAATAAAAAAAAAAGAAAGCACAGCACAAAAGAAAGAAAAAAAAAAAAAAATTTAATTATTATTATTATTATTATTTACACTCATTATAACTTTTCACTAATATCATACAGAAGAAAAGAAGAAGATCTTTTTGAAGTTGATTGCAAATTTAACTCAATATACATGCATCTCTAGAAACAAAACATTCTTTTTCATTCCAATTACAACCTTTTTTCTCACAACACACTCTTTCGTTCAAGATTACGTTTATTTTCAATGGTCATTGGGGATATAAATAAAGAAATGAGTTACGGAAACAACCAGCCCAACTCTTTTCCTCAAAGTAGTATTAATGATAATGATGACAATCAACAACAACAACAACATTACCACCACCACAACATCCTGTCTGCATCTTCTTCTACCAATGTGCATGATGATTATCAGGATGAGCATGAAACCCAGCTGATGCAATACAACAATTTACATCTTCAACAACTCGAACAACTCCAGCAACAACATCTTCAACAGCAACAACAACAACAACAACCCGCGTATTCAAGCACTGATGATATAACACTAGCGGATCAAAGTACTTCCTCAACACCAGTGAATAGTAGCCTCATATTACAAAGTCAACAATCACAGCAACAACAACAACACGAACAACAACAGCCACCGGTTGAAAAACTCATTCCAAGAGCTACAAAGGGTAAATACAATATACACGATTTTTCAGTATTAAGAACTTTGGGAACTGGTTCATTTGGAAGAGTTCATTTGGTAAGATCTGTTCATAACCATAGATTTTATGCCATGAAAGTTTTGAAAAAATCTCAAGTGGTGAAAATGAAACAAGTTGAACATACAAAGGATGAACGTAAGATATTATCATTAGTTCAACACCCTTTCATCATCAAGATGTGGGGTACTTTCCAGGATTGTAATTCCGTTTTCATGATTATGGATTTTATCGAAGGTGGAGAATTATTCACTTTATTAAGAAAATCCAAAAAATTCCCTAATCCAGTAGCCAAATTTTATGCAGCAGAAGTTAGTCTTGCATTAGAATATTTACATTGTCATGGTATCGTTTATAGAGATTTGAAACCGGAGAATATCTTACTCGATAGAAATGGACATATCAAATTAACAGATTTTGGGTTTTCGAAAGAAGTTTCAAATATCACATACACATTATGTGGTACACCTGATTATATCGCACCAGAAGTGATCGCTTCAAAACCATATAATAGATCAGTTGATTGGTGGTCATTTGGTATATTAATATTTGAGATGTTATCAGGACATACACCATTTTACGATCAATCTCAAATTAAAACTTATGAAAATATTCTTGCATGTGATTTGAAAATTCCAAATTATTTTAACCCAGATGTAACAGATTTATTAAAAAAATTAATAACAAAAGATATTACAGAAAGATTAGGAAATTTATCAAATGGTTCAACAGATATTAAAAATCATAATTGGTTTAGTGAAGTTGTTTGGGAAAATTTGATTAATGGTGGTATCGAAAGTCCCTATGATCCTCCAATTGAATCAGGTGTAGGTGACACATCTCAATACGATACGTATCCAGAGTTGGATCATTTGGATTACGGATCCGCTGGTGTACGGGACGAATTTGGTTACTTGTTCAATGATTTCTGAACAATTTGATCATTTTTTATAAATCAATCCCCATAATCCCACATATATGAATTTTTCAAAAAAAAAAAGTACAATCTGTTTATACGAACGATCTTTGGTTTTTTTTTTTATTTTTTTTTTTTTTTTTTTTTTTTTTTTTTTTTTTTTTTTGGGTTTTTTTTTTTTTTTTTTTTTTTTTTTCATTTTTATGTGTTTCTTTTCTATGGCTTTTTATTTCACAGTTCTTAGTAGTAATAGTATTGCTCGGTACAATACTTTTCGGATCTCATTGGATATATCCTATGAAGCTACAAGTCCATCTATTTGACCGGTCTGATTACGTTTCTAAGAGAATTGCCATGATCATACGATATGTGTCATCTTGTACGTAAGTAGACCAAATCAACATCGATTTCAATAAAACATCTAAACTCTATATTTGCCACTTCCACCTTGCCTCAACTTCCTCAATTCCTCTTCATTGCTATCTTTGATGCCTTCCACCACGGTGTTTTTTATCATAGAAACAGCTGTCACCACATCCATTCTGTCATCACTCTCAACAAGGATATGCAATTTCTCTTCTTTTGAGTCACCACCGTCTTTGACAAAAGTACCCTTGGTAGTGATAGAAACATTTGTTTGTTCAACTATGGTAGGATATTGCTGAGATAATGACACTCTGACTTTTTGAGGCAAATCATTGATATAAATCTTGGAATGGAATTGTCTTGAATCAACTTTACCAGGTACAGGTCCATCGATCACGGTAAACTCAATAGAGTTGATCACATAGTCTTGACTTTCAGAGCTAGCATTAGTCTTAGCTGCCGCTGATGTTGACGTTGTACCAAGACTATCACCAACATCATCTTTATTTCCGAGAACTTTTCTCTCCATGTTTCTTGTCTTCAGCCTTTCTTCCTCTAACTTTTCTAAACCCTTTCCGCCAAAACCAGAGCTGAATTTCTCTTTTCCCTCTTTCAACTTTTTATGAAAGTTTTCGGCAAGCTCATTTATATCATCTGGAACAATGTTTTTGCTCGCTTTCAAGGCCTTTGCAATATCACTGGCCTCTCTTTCTTGAGATGGTTCCACAAAGGTATATGCAACTCCAGTTTTACCAGCTCTGCCTGTTCTTCCTACTCTATGAACATAATCTTCCATATGATTAGGCGCATCGTAGTTAATAACAATTCCCAAATCTTTAACATCTAATCCTCTTGCAGCAATACTAGTTGCAATCAAAAGCGAAATCGTGCCCTTTTGAAAATCATGAATGGCACCATCCCTGTCTACCTGATCTTTCCCTCCATGTATGCTGAGCCCCTTGTAGCCTCTTTGAAGTACCTGTGTCAACAAATTATCGCAACGATCTTGTGTGGAGCAAAATATTAAAATTTTACAGTCTTTGTTGTCTTCAGTGAGAAATTCTCCGAGTATCTTTAACAATTTGTAAAATTTCTCCTCCAGCTTCACCACCATCACTCTTTGCGTGATTGTGTCAGAAACTATACTTCTTCCACCACCAACGACAATTTGCACTGGGTTTATCAATACTTTTGTTGCTAAAGTCTCAATCTTTTTGGCAAACGTTGCACTGAACAAACATGTTTGTCTATCTGGCCTTATGTTGTTGATGATTTTCATAATCTGAGGTTCAAACCCCAAATCAAACATCCTATCAGCTTCATCCAAGACTAATGAGCTAACTTCGCTCAAGTTTGTCACTCTACCACCATTCGCTGTAAGCAAGTCAATTAATCTTCCTGGAGTGCAAATGATCAATTCAGCTCCCTTTTTCATCTCAGCTATCTGGGAACTAATATTGGAACCTCCATAACAACAAACCCCTCTCAAGCCCAAGTTTTTCAAAAAAGGTTTACAATCTTTGAATATTTGTAATGCCAACTCTCGGGTTGGTGTCAATATCAAACCTAAGGGATTTTGATTAGATTTTTTGACATCACCCACATTGGCAAAAATGTGACGGATCATCGGCAAAACAAATGCTAAGGTTTTTCCCGACCCAGTCTTTGCAACAGCTATAACATCATGACCTGACATCAAAGCTGGTAGCGCAATCTTTTGTATTGGGGTTGGTTCTTTGAATGAATGCTCTTCTAGTGTTTCGATCATTTTAGTTGTTATTCCAAGCTGGCCAAACTCTTTGATAGGTCGTATTGAACCATCATCAGGTTTGATTGTGATTTGATTTACTGCAGTGAATTCCAGGATATCTTCCGACTTCAAAGAGTTTAACAGCGGGTCATAAAATTTTTTGATAATGGGCCTGGTTGACATAGGAAATTTTGGGATATCTTTGGCCTTATGAATATTTCTAGATTGATTTAAAAGCTCGGTTACAGACTCTAATTTACTCTCTGATTCATCATCTTCAGGGTTTGATTCGTCTTCAATCAATTCAGGAGTGTTGTCATCACCAATTTTGGATTCATATTTGTTCGAAGAAATACCATCCATGAATATTTCCAACGGATCGGCAATTTCTCCTTCGGAGGGAGGGCCTTCAGAGGGAGGTATTGTAGATAAAGCTATTTTTGGCTCAGTTGTATCATAAGAATATGTAGGAGATAAACCAATCTTTGGCTTTTTAAACACGCTTGGTGCATCAATCATCTTATCATCCCCTTCTTCATCTTCAAACAATGCGCGAGAAACTTTCACCGAAGACAAGTTGCTCACTCCCTTCTTTTTGATGATTGGCTTCAAAAGCTTCGCTTTCAAAGGTTTTTTGGTGACCAAATTTGAGGCTTCTGTCTCAGAAGGAGATCTTTGTTTCTCTTTCCATTTGGCCAATTTTGCTTGTCTCAATTTTCTCTTCTCCTCTGCCGATATTGCTTCTGTCAGGGGCTCATCGCTGTCTTGCAGCAGCAGCAGCAGTAGCAGCAGCAGCAGCAGAGACTTGTTGCCAGGTAACTGATTTACTTCTTTCTCAGCACTATTATTCAGAGCTGTATTAGTAACTACCCTGGGTCCTAAATGATCTTGACCCTTACTTACATCTTTAGTCAGGTTTGGGTACTTCTCACGCTGTCTAGGGAATCTCTGTCTTGAATTCATCGTATCATGACGAACATAGTGAGTACCCCCACCGTAGTTGTTATCCTGAGGATTTTTGGAACCTCTAGGGTAGGACATATCTGTATAGATTCTCGATGTTTAAACCTTGTTCTTGTTATTAGGGACATTGAAATGTTTTTTTTTTAATCTTCACATCAAAGAGCCAATTTTTGTTATTTGTAACTACTCTGCCATATCTCCTAAGCACACCCCGCGAAAATGTTGCCGTGTCAATAAAGTAAGGTTAATTAATTCAATTGCTGGCCGTTGCTTATTTGTATTATCTCGTTTAATCAATTAAAATATACATATAAACAATATCGGTATTACTCAATTCTTAAACCATCATACAATTTTAGTTTATGAGTTTTAGAGCTGCTAGCTTATCCGTATTAAGAAATAGCTACAACTCAGTTTTTACACGATCGCTATTGAATCATAGATACTTTCCAAATCATCAGTCAAAGATGAATTTAATGACCATCACCAATTCTATTAAAGAAAGCTTCTCCAAGCATGAGTTATATCCTGATGTGATCTCCGATAAGAATTTCACTCCTGTTGGATTGCTTATCATCTCGTACGGGAAGGATAAGGATGTGGTTCTTGGTAACACTCTTCAACAAGCCGAAACCCAAACGGCTCCAAAAGTGGCATTTACTTTGAATGTTGAGAAAGACAACAAATTTGAGATTTCAGAGGAAGATAAGTTCACATTGGTTTTAACCGACCCTGATGCTCCGTCAAGAACTGATAAAAAATGGTCAGAGTACTGCCACTATATCGTTTCAGACTTGAAATTGAACACAGTCTCGGCTAGCAAAATTGATGACGTTGAGAAGTTAACTACCGAATTGGAATTCGATAAGGGTGTCACCTTGATCCCATATGAAGGACCTGGACCACCACCAAAGACGAAGAAACACAGATATTGCTTCGAACTTTTCAAGCAAAAGGAGGGTGTTGAATTGGAGGCCCCTAGTGGTCGGCCAAATTGGGGTACAGGTATTCCATCGTATGGTGTTAAAGAGTGGGCTGAAAAGTTCCAGTTGCAGTTGTTGGCAGTTAATTTTTTCTATTGTCAAAATTCCGAGCAGTAGGATGCATGACAACGTATAATTTTGTAGTTTGAGACCATCTACTGATGATCATATGGAATCAATCATATATGCGTCTATTTATTTTTTACTATTTGTTAGTAAAGTGTAAGAGAAGTGCAAATAGTCTCAAATTGATCTGAGATAGTTTGTATGCCAGTCGTAATGAAAAAAAAAGTAAGACTTTTGAACAAGTTCATCTTGATCATATATATACTCACGTTCTCCGAATTCTCGATTTGCACACCAACAATCGAGCTCCGTATCTTTTGAAAAGACTACAGACAATATCAACTGTATCAATTTCATATAACCGGTAGAAAGCGCCTTGGATTTACCAATAAATCATATAGGTCTTCACTCTTCGACCTCCTCCAGACTGGTGGAAGACTAATTTTCTCGATACGATCACAACATCAAATAAATTATCTGCTTCAGTAGAAACGTGCCAGTTCATATTGATAATTACAGTTGAAGACGAAAGAGATCAAAATAATAAATAAGAGATGTCGGGTACAATCGATAGTTTGAACAATGCCAAAACTATGGCTCTAGAGAATAGCCAGTTGTATCCTGATGTTTTTAAGACCGTGCTACCTATTGTTTATAACAGCGACTTGGTTCTTCAGAAATGGTGTCTAAATTTCTTGATCGAGTCGTTTGCTAACGCAGAGAAGAAGTTACCTAACGAGTTGTTGAAAAGTCTATCAGTTCAAATTTTAGACCCGGTTTTATTTCTTATAAGGGTGAGAGATGTTGAGGTGGTGAAAAAATCTATACATTTGATATTATTGGCTTATGAGCTCATCTTTTTAAATGTATTGGAAAATAAGAACACTGTGGAGTCTAAAAGCTGCTGGCACAAAGTCTCTGAAATTAAACAAGAGATAATCAGAAATTTTCAAACAGCAGCACCATTGATACCATTCAATAAACAAACTGACGCTATGAGGTCGATCGGATGTAAATTACAAACAATTTTGTTAATAGGCAAGATATCAGAAATTCAATTACCTACGCCGCCAAAGGACCCGAGAATGAGAAGGAATCCAAATGCTGATAAAGCTGATGTTTCCATCTCAATGATACCGCCTAATCATCCTATACTTAATGATCATCTTGAAGCGGAGGGCCAAGCTTTATTGGACATTTTGTTTAATCATTTGAATGATGAAGCTCTCATCACTACTCCCTTATTTACGGCAATAGAACTTGTTCTCGTGAAGCTATTGAAAAAAAGACCAAATCATGTGTATAATAAGCTAAGTACTCTGGTGTTGGCTTACGAATCAGAGATGAAAAAACGTTCAAGATTTGAAGAGGATAAGGCTAAGTTGATTTTAATCAAAAGGTTCAATGACAGAATGAACAAGATCTTGATTTCATTTTTGTTAAATAAAAAGTTGGTCAAAGATCCAACTCTACAACAAAGGTTGAGTAAAAAATATAGCTTTGTAATGATGAAGAATGATGCTCTGAAGAAAAGAGGAATTTTGAATGAGTCGGATGAAGAGGTTGAGAACGTTAAAAGACGTAAGTTGGAACCATTGATTTTGGAATCCGACGAACTTTTTTACAACTCATCTCCTATAGCAAGAGACTACAGATATGCATCTTTGTATTCATTGATCAACCCCAAAGATCAAGTGAATGAGGTTGATTTGTCAAACATTCCACAGGAGGTCTTGGCAAGCATGGTCCTGATAGCTTTGAAGAAGATTGAAAGAAGTAAACTAGTGGAAGGTTTGACAATTGTCTCCGAAAGATATAGGGAGATCTTGATGCGCCCAAGAGAGGGTGCCGTGAAGACTGAGCTATCTGAAAATGTCACCAATAACCTACAAAATGAAGAACAAGAGGATGACGAGCCGGCTGCTTATGATGATATTGATGATTTGAGCGGTGTTGCATATGACCTTCCAATACCGAAAGCGTTGGAATTTGAAGAAAAGAAAAAACACTTAAGAAGAATAATAAGCAACTTCATCAGTTTAGCCAACAAAGACATCAGTACAGGACCGAACCTTTCAGAGACATTAGAAAGTAATCAATCGGACTTGACAAAAGTCGCCATACCTAGTTGGAATAAGGAGTCATGGTTGATCGTATTAACGAGGCTTGCCTCTAGAGGACTAGCCACCAATACTGATACATCTGAGGAAGCCGACGAATTGAGCGATATGATAAGAGAAGAAATCTTCAAGTACTTTTCCGAAGACATACGGAATAGAATAGACGTTAGTATCGAATGGTTGAATGAAGAGTGGTACAGCGAGACCATCAAAAATGAGAAGAATGCTATAATCGAGCGCGAAAAACTGCTAGAATTTACAGACTCAAACACGCCCATCAATGGACTCTCGATGTATAAGGAAACCCCAATTTACAACAAGTGGGCTGGAAAGGTGTTGGACACCATTATTTTGTTTATGGAGTCTAGTGACAGGAAATTGTTTATCCGTTTACTTTCTGACTTACCATTCTTGAACAAGGACCTTGTATGGAAAATCAAGTCCCTCTGTTTGGATCCGATGCGATACAAAATCGGCTTTCAGTCCTTGCAGTTTTTGGCGATTTATAGACCTCCAGTGAAGAATTCATCGATCGAGCTATTGAAAGAGCTTCAAGAAGAATCTAAAAATCGTGACGAAGGCAATGATGATTTCGAGAAAGAGATTTCTGGATTGTTGAAAAAGTTATGTCCAGAATGACAATAGTACCCACCGTATTTTTGAAAATTCCACAGTACTCCACATTCACCAGCTATTTCACACAGGCCGAGATGTGGGAACCTACATAGACCTTCCACATTGTTAATTGTGCTTTTCCTGTGAGACGCAAAAATTTTCTGTTCAGAGCTCAACGCATTCCGTCAGTCATATATATCTTTTTAACAATCATTGCTACTGCTCATGTTGAAGGGTTACGAGAATGACGTAAAAATCATATAAAATAACATTTTTCGGGTTTTTAAAAGTTTACTGAATCCTTTATCTTATGCATCATGAAGATGGTATACGCGCGTAAAATAATTCTGAATAAAAAAAAAATCAAACACAGTGCAGAGAGATATACCGTTTTGATTTCTAGATCTGAAAGTTCATTGGGCAATGCAAAAGTATGGATAGCAATTGTATCAACTCACCTGTACTACCTGAGCCCTTCACGATAGAGACTTATTGGAATGGGTCATCGAGGATGACATCCCTTGTCATTGCACCGGTAAGACGAACTAACACGATACATCCAGAATTCCTTCCCAAATTCCATTTGTCAGTAAAGAAGTTGCAGCATATCACTTTGATACAGTTGGACGGGCGTACAGAGCTGGAGTGGGGATCTGTTAGTTACTATGTCAAAGTACAAAAGGGAGGGACTCCATCACTGACTTACAAGTTGGGAATACTTTTCAGAATCGACTCTCAAAGCTGGGGAATTCAGTATTTGCATAAAGATATCAAAATGAAGCAACTAAAAGAAGTGGGAGATAACATTATTGAGGAAGTTGAATCTGGAGTGATAGAAATTGACGATTTAAAGGAAGATGAAAAACTTGATTTGTCTGGATTCACCATGCTCCCGCCAGCTTCAGAAGTGCCGAGAAGTTCACCCAACAAAGACACTTCAAGCATGGACCCAGAAGATTATATAAAGGAAAAGTACTTCTCTGCGCTTTACAGCAGTACTGACGTGATGTTTTTTGTGAAATCAACATTCACGAGATTGAGATTGTTGTCCGGTTCTGACTTACAGAAGTTAGAAAAATTGTTATCACTACCTGTACTTGGAATCGATGAGTTCAACGAAAAGTACAATGCCTCGAATAGTGTTTTCTTTGGAAATACACTGACTGGAGCTCTTGAGAGAGATTCGAAATCCAAATATTTGGACGCAAATGTTAGGGAAAATAGCGACAAAAACTTGAATCTGATGAGAACGATTTTAAAAATTAGAGAGATCAAATTGCAAATAGTTCTACATTTGGAATTAGTTATTGTTAGGCAAGAGAGGGAATCACCGAGGAAGCCGGTTCAGGAGTTCAAAAAGAAGAAGCCCTCATTGGTGCGAAAGAAGAACAAGAAGAAAAATTTGGTGCCCACCTTAACTGGAACGATGATCGATGCCTCATTAATAGAAGAGATCAAAACGGATGAACTCACATTGGAGACTTCTGTAGAAGGAGTAAAAAGGTATATGGATATGCTAATTGTCTCTAGCTCAACAATGGAGCCGCTGGAATTAGAATCTGATGATAAGCAAAATACTGATATTTTCGATTTCTTGTCAAACATCATCATTCCTTTCTATTACAAAAAATTGACAATTTTATGCAAGGAACTTATAAAGACAGTAAAGGGTGTCAGCATCAAAAGGAAGTCTAAGAAATCAACTGTTTCGAAACATACCACTTCTACGTTACAACCCCCAGTTAGTTTGATGTCGAGAACACAAACATTGCGAATTGGTGGCGAAAAACTGGAGTCATCCTCCTCTTTCTCTGAGAAGCAGGTGGAACAACCAAAAGGTTCCATTACTAGATTAGATGAGTTATTTGCTCCGAAGCCGTCATTGAAGAGATCTTCATCGATGATATCGGCCTCGACTAAAATGTTGGAGAAGAGAACCATTGATTTTTCGTCCACCTCCAGTTTTAGGATGTCGACCAATAAGCCCGAGTTGCCATTTGTTTCGAAAGAGGAACTCAAAAGCAAAACCAGGGGGATATTTGGCACAGTATCCACGAAACCAGCACTAAATCATAGCAAGACATCATTTTGTGAGATTGGAGAAACTCCTGTCAAGAAACAAAAGACCGTCCAGTATGAAATTGAGACTAACTCACGCAAAAAGGAAGGTATTTTGATAGGAAAGTTGTTTGAAGTGGCAGAGACTCCGGATAGAAGACGAGATTTGGATGGCATTGGTAGCGCCGAGACAATTGGTGATTATTCAGTGGTTGCATCTTCTCCATGGTCATTGAAACATAAAGAGTCATCTGACACTATGAGGGATTCTATCACATCACCTATTGTCCTTCTATCGTCTCCCACCAAACCTGCACGAGGCATGGCGACAAATTTCACCGATTCCTCTCCATTTTCCCCATCCAAGACTTCATCTGTTGTTCAAAACTCCTCCGTATCATCTGCTATACGACGGAAACAAAGGGACTGGAAGGTGAGAAAAACCCCTACTGTTCGTCATGCCTCTTTACAGAGGAGGAAACATTCGTTTGATGACGGTGTGGCACAGACGCCATCCCAGAAGCCTGGGGACCCCATATCACTTTTGAGGTCTCCTGTAATGATGCGATTAGATCCTTCTCATGATACACAAGACCAGCTGATGAAGTGTCTCCCTCATCAAGATCAGACTAAATGAAATGAGAATAAGGAATGGTTCATTAAATTGATATGGCATATTTGTACAACATTTTAATGGAAATATTGTATTTCCAATTAGATACATAAAATTCAGTTTATTTAATCAAAAATTAAATTAAAAATCATTCGACAACTATAATGCTTACAAAATGAGGATCTTCAAAATTTCGTTGTAGATATTATTTCACATTTATTAGTAGTAGATATTATAAGGTTGAAGTGTGTGTGTATATAAAAAGATCATAAAAAATCGTTATATGATCCCTGTAAAAAAAGTGAGTTGCATAATCCCCATGAGGGTTTAGAAATAAATATTAAATTTCGTCAAAAGTCTAAAAGTTTCTTTTCATGTGTTTGAATTGGTAAGAATACAAATCAGTGGTATCCAAGTTATCAATTTGAGCCACGTATTGTTTGAAAATACCATTTTTAAGTTCACCATCTCTTGTCAAACACTTTTTGTAATAGATCAAATTTCTCAAATGTGGGCCATATAATTTCAAACACTTGAAATACAACAGAACTCTTTCTTCTCTGTTATCGAATTTGTCCAATTCAGCTGCATTGATAGTCGCATCTTTAAAACTTGACCAATCTGCATTCGAGAGAAATTTCTCATTCGACAAATCCTTGGTCTCCAATAAACCGAGAAACTCTTGGTAGATAATCTCAGTTGGGACTTGAACATTTCCATACGCCTTCAACAAGCATCTGTAAGAGACAACGCTCTTTCTGACACCAAAAGTCTTATATGCAGCGTTGATGCTTTCGATGACAGAGGCATCTTTCCATATTGCTGACTTAGCCAACAAAATATTCAAAAAAGGTTCATCCAAAGGCTTGATTTGAGAATATCTTGTGATTAATGATTTGAGTAATGTGAAACCATCTTCACCAAACGTTGGGAATTTGCTGAAAAAGATACTCAAAAATTTGCCATTAACAGAAGATGAGATGACACCACTAAAATTGTTTTTGGAGGCATAGTTTTCCCAAGTTTGACACCAAATCTCAATGACTCTGTAGATATCACCAGTTTTTGCCCATGTATTATCCATATAGAGATTGACATAATTTGAAAGTAATGGGGTAGGATAAGGCATAGAGCTGGTTCTTGCATTGTCGAAGAAAACTTTGGCCGTGTTGACATCTTTGCAGTATCCGATAAAGGCCAAATGAGAGTCGGTTAAATAACTGATATAACGCTTGAAATGGGCTTTCTCTTCCTTCGTGCTTTGCGCAGATGAGCCATAAAAACTATCACTCAATTCGGTGAAGAGTGAAATAGCCTTGTCCATTTTATCATACGCAAGACAAGTCCTGATGAAACCAATGATCAACGTTGGATGGCAATGTGTGGTTTTGGCTTCATTGAATAACAATTCCAATTCTTCAAAATTGTAAGAACTTTTGAAAGTCGATAAGATTGGGAAAATGCTACCCAAAACTTGATCATTTTTTGAAATCAGCACCAACCAAGGGATATGCACAGAAGTGTTTGCAACCTCCCAAATATTAAATGCTTCGTCGTTCAACTTCATATCGACGAACAGGTGAATAATTGATGAGAATCCGTGAGAATTGACTTCTACTTTTCCATCCAATAGATCTTGCGTGATCGATCTGAATGAATTCAAAATCAAAGCGAATATTTTAACATTTGAAGACTGACCATCATCATAATCTGGCTTCTTGGCCAAATCTTTCATTGCGAGTCTATTGAATCTCAATCCATTTCTTAAAAGCATCACCAAAGACGACATTCTTTGCATATCAAGTTGGCCAACCTCCGACAAGTCTCTGTATAAGATCATCACCGTTTCTATGTTTCTCAAGAATGCCCGAGACGACATGTACTCATTGGCAACAACTCTCTCCTTCACCAAATCGTAGTGATAGTTCTTGTTAGTTATTTCATCAAATTCCATCAATTCTTGACGGTATGGGTTATCACTTGCGATGGGCAGATTATGATTTGAAAAATTGTGCTTGTTATAATTGTTCTTTTTGTTGTTGTAAGGTGGTGTGTTGCTGTACTTGCTATATCCGTTAGCAGAGCTAGAAGGGTTATAGTGAGACTGCTGCTGCTGTTGCTGCAGTTCCAAATTTTGAAAGGCTGATGAATTGAATAGTCTTGGATTCTTGGTGACTAATTTGGATGATGACGATCTCTTGATTGCTTGGCCAGCATTTGTACCAACGATTCTGAACATTTTAGTGTATATGAATCCAGTGAGGTTGATTGAATATTATTTGAATGAATAACGATGTCAACGAGGAATGGTTGACTGATATAAATATTATATAAATATTAGCAGGGGCTTTGTGGCGAAACGATATTTAACGATATAAACGATGAAATATGTGGATGTTGAATATTAAATACTTTTGTTGTGTAAGTTTCTCAGAGTGAATACCAAATCCGGGAAATGAGATAGCCTATATATTTAAAGCAGTTTGAGAATCAAGATTTGAAAGAGCGGTCAGTGTAAATAGTCGGGACCAAGTACAAAGGATGGGTTATTTTTCGTCAAACCCCATTTTTACATCATCATGAACGCCTGCCGATGTCATCTCATGAGGAAGAAAAAAAAAAAAATCACATCATTTGCTTAAAATAGAGATATTGGTGCCACCACGAACTACTAAATTTATCTATCTAATCACGATGTCCAAATAAGATATTATTACATTTAGACAATACCGATAACTGGTAAATCTGCATGGAAGACGATGCACACGGGATGAAAAGTCACAAACATAGGGAAGCATTAACAACCGGTATTTCGGCTTGGCCAAGTGAATTCACATCACTTGAACTAGATTGATAAAAACGGTAAAGCCAAATGAATAACATTATCACTACATAAAAAGTTATACAACTATCAGAGAATGAGGTACGTCTCCATTGCTCAAAGTTTCTTCACAATACTGACGATCTCAGATGGGCTGTAAGTTTTGACCGTGCCGTCCTTGAAAGTGGCAGAGTCTTTCAAAATTTGAACGGCTGCTTTACCCATTTCTTCACCCGTAACACTATTCAAAAGTCTATAACCAGAAACGTTTTTCAAAAACCCAGAAACGCCACTCATTACAGTGTTTCCAAAACCTTTGAAGTTTTCTCTTTCTCCAAGTAAAGGACCCGGTTGCAAGATGATAGTCTTGTTGAACTTCAATTCTTTTACATGATCTTCCAATTCACCCTTCATCTTCAAGTAAGGAAATCTTGATCCAGACGAAGCACTTCCGGAAGAGATCAAGAGATACGTGTCACAACCCAGTGCTTTGGCGGCTTTAGCCATCTCCAAATTCAAATCGTGATCGATCTTGTATTGATTTTCAATGCCACCAGCAGCAGCCTTAGTGGTACCCAATGAGGAAACCAAGGTTTGAATCCCTGGTAAACTCAGCAACCTTTCTGCCCATTTACTTGAATCATTCTCGATGATCTCTTCGACATGAGAATTTGGTTTTAATCCTGGTACTTCTCTTCTAGTTAATGAGTAAACTTTGGAGGCAAGTTCTGGTTGGTTGTTCAAGTTCTTCAAGATCTCTTTACCCACCAAACCAGTTGATCCTATGATGACCAAACTTTGCGACGACATTACTGTTATATATTGACGTGCCGATTCTGTATTGCTATCGATCAAAGAACTGATGACTTGATAAGTTAATTAGTCTAATCGTGAATAAATGAATTAATTGGAAGGCTGGGGAAACTAAAATCTATTTTTTGTGTGTCAAGCACACAAAAAAATCAACTAAAGCACATGACAGAAATAGCAAGATTAGAATGATATTCATTCCATCGTTGAATGCAGATGTCTTCCATTAAAAATATTGCCAATTTCTTCAAATCACCTTCCAACTCTCTCACTAGATTTGTCGTCATCGGAGCATCCAACAACAAATCTAAATTTGGTTACAAGATCCTTTATTGGTATGTTCAAAGAAAGTTGCCAGTTGTCCCCATCAACCCCACAGCCGACCAGATTTTAGATCTTCCAGTCTACTCGTCATTATCTAAGTATATAGAGCAGTCGCAGAATATAGATGAGATGTTTAGTATATCGGTGATAACACCACCAAATGCATCATTACTGTTATTGGAGCAATTTGTTGCCTTCAAGGATCGCATCAATGCTATATGGTTTCAACCGGGGAGTTACGATCTGCGGGTGATAAGTAGTTTGAAAGAAGCAAGGTTTGAAGATAAATTGATATATCAGGGAAACTGTATACTAGTGAGTGGAGATCAGGGACTCAGGGTGTACTATGACAAGGATGCTAAATTATGAATACACAGACAATTGGACTGGATTTTAAGGTTTTCTGATTTCATATATGTAACTAAACCTCGCCAAAGAATATACCTTCAATGATCTCTTTTGCATCCTTTTGCCTAAAAAGCGCGTTGGCGACTACTTCATCGAGTCTGTTAACAGCCTTGTTCTTTAAACTCTCGTCTAATTCTGTATCCACTTCCATCTTGTCATTTGTTTCTGCCGAATCCTCTTGTATCTCATTCTGTTTTGACTTTAACAACCTCAAACAAGATATTATAGCATCGATCAATAATTGCCGATCGTCCATTTCATCTGGAGCCCAGCTTCTCTTGACCAAATACATTTGAGACCAATTTTTGAGGTTCCCTACAAGGACAATTCTTATAACTTCATCGCCCAATGATTTGAATCCAATGATAGAACCATACTGAGTACCTATGGATTTAGATGAGTCTAAAAAGGCCCTTAACAAAGTTCTCGTTACTCTCGGCTTCAAAGTTGAATAGGAGCTTCCATATTTACTTATTATGTGGGCCAACAACGAAGAGGCAAAGTCTCTGGTGGCAAAATGCTGTTTATCGTCTGAACCCCCGTTCCCGATTTTCTTCGCCAACAATAAAGTCAATATGCAGGGCATCAATGCGTGTATATATGGTTCCAAAAACAAAGTTTGATTTGTCAACAACGAGTATATCACTTCCAACATTGTCGATAATATGCTCAAATTTTTTAAGTTGTTGGTTATAGTTTCAGCGATAAATTGAATAAAATATGGCACCAATTGATGTAAACCTGGGTCAGACTTGATCGAATTCAATGCAGCCGATTTCAAATGCTCTATCTCAGGATCATCTTCGGGATTTGGCTTGACTAACAGCTCAACTACTCTATCGAAATACAACTGTAACTCTTTCGACAAGACATGTTTCACTAAAGGTTTGATATCCAAATCTTTTTTAGCATTCTGTTGTTGCAGACTGGACCCTGTACCCGACAAG
Source organism: Nakazawaea populi (assembly GCA_030557235.1). NCBI lineage: Eukaryota > Fungi > Ascomycota > Pichiomycetes > Alaninales > Pachysolenaceae > Nakazawaea > Nakazawaea populi. Next base: position 331,060 of record JAKTVN010000001.1, read on the forward strand.
CTCTGTTGCAGCAGCTGTTGGAGATGCAGCGAATCACCAGATCCCGAGATGTAATCAGATTCTAAAGTCAGCATGTTGGTCATGGCACCTCTCAAAAATGGAGGAATTTGCTTGATATCGCTTGGTAGTGGATTTTGAGGTATGGAAGGCTGTACACCCTCAACACTAAGCCAATGCAGAGTATAAGTAGCGAACCGTGGGATCTTGGGTAATGGCTGATTCACCAATTTTTCAAATTCAACCTCCTCATCGTCGATATAATACAAATTGGAACCCGCACCAACAATAGCCTCCTTGAAAACCAATGGTCTAGAAACATCGTATCCGTACAAAGGCTCCAAATTCAACACTTTGAGTGATTTGCTGATATCTTGAGTTGTCAAGGTCTTCCTCTTAGAATGCCTCATGAATTTGATGGCTTGCTCCAAGATTTCATGTATCCTGTATTCAACGTCCATGGCCAAGTTTTTGGCAACATCATCGCCCAAGTTGTTCAATCCAATGCTTTCAGCGGCATCTCTCACTGTGTCGGATGGGGACCATAAAGTATGCGACATTGGGATCTTGCTTTGCAGTTGCAGCAGCAGCAGCAGTTGCAGTTTCTGACTCATTCTTCAACCTGTGTGAGTGTCAATTTATTTATTATCAAAAATAGGCGTCTGTTGTGTACATTTTTTTAATCATCAATTTTTTTTTTTTTTTTGAGCTCGCGACTTCTTTTCACGTAGGTGATACTTAAGACACAATCATCTTACACATAGACAACATGACCACAGAAGTCTCAAAAGTACGCATAGACTTGGGGGGTGTCAATTCAAATAATAATGGGGTTTTCAAAAAGTTAAATGAGTTCACTTTGCCTACAAGATATCCAGAAAGCTTCTACAAATTGGACGAACCTGGTGTCATCCAGCAATTGGCATATTTTAATGAAGTCCCAGTGGGTGCCATAAAAGCCAAGCAATTGTACAAAAATAAAAAGGACAAACTACCAGTGCTGGTCTATATCGAGTCTATAGGAGTATTGGAATCTTACAGATCATTTGGTGTCGGTTCAAAGCTTTTGGAATTTGTTGAGGAAGAGACGAAGAAGAGATATATACATGATTTGACAATACATGTCCAGAAGAGCAATATCAAACTGGTGGAGTGGTGGCAACTGAAACATTTCGAGGTTACAAATGAGGTTCCGGGATACTACAAGGAACAGAAGTTAGACGACACTGATGCAGTGTATATGTCGAAGAAGATCTAAATAAGAATTGCACATACGTGAAAAATATTAGAGTTTGAAATTTTTTTTTATATTTCTGCGTGACAAAGATTATAAGCCTATTTCAGATCCGATTCATCTTCTGTATCAGTGTTTATATCGCTGAAATCACCTTCATCTTCATCACCATGCTTGTCGTCATCACTTTCATCCTCTTCATCACTGCTACTCTCATACTCATGTAGCCTGTTAACTGCTTCACCCTTCAATGCAGCCATCACTCCTGCCACACTGTCTTCATCTGGGTCCTCAATCTCATAATCATCTTTTTCTTCCACCGCTGGTGGATTTTCGACTGTCATCACTACTGGGAAATCCAAATCATTTCCAAAGTAATCCATAGACCTTATAACACATCTGAATTGATACTGTCCTGCTTCAGGTGGGGTAGTTGAACTGAGTTGTAATTTCAAAGTTCCAACTTCAAATGAGCCATCTGTCCTTTTCAAATTTTCAAAAGATAGGTTCTGGAAATGCTGGGGCTGATCCGATAATTTGTTATCCCTTTGTACGATAAGGGCGCACATCCAACCATTATATCCTGTGTTCAATTCGGGGTAAAATGGCGCAAATGTTGGTGGAATTGGTGGTTGATCAGCTACTACTTTAAATGGATCTTTTAACGATTCCAAATCAAACTTCTCGACCAAGCTCTGTTTAGAAATTATCAGCGGGCTCTTATTCAGAGCTGACTTGACGAATACCTTCAGCGACAAATGCGAGTGAGCTGATGGTGGCACAACGATTTCGCCTGGAACTTCGAACTCCGATTTGATCAATTTGATAAACGGTATTTTTGAAGCCACCTCGAGTATCTCTTCCAACTGGCTGTCATTAACCCCTAAAAATTGTTTTTGCTCATCATTTGTCAATGTGAAAAACTTCGTAATGGTATACACCTGGAAAGAGGAGTCTATCTTAGATAACTCAACATGTGGCAACTGCAAAAATTGAAAATACTTCGTCGAAGAGGGATTGATAGCTTGTATGATACATTTGTTTGCCTCAATTGCTTTCAACACCAATTCGGTGTTACGGAATGTCGAGCCAATATCAATCAAACCATCTAACAATTTTGGAATGATAGCAATAACTTTTAAAACATCAACTGTATTGACCGGAGAATAATCTCTGTTAATGTAAGAGTTTATCATTTGATGAATTTCATTCGAGGATTTTTCACCATTGAACATCAACTCATATTCGGTGGCTTCGCTCATCAATAAGAAAAGTGAGTCCAAGGTTACGACTTTAGCTGGATTGTGATTTAACATTCTATTTGTGAAAAGTCGGGCTGTTTTAACGTGAATACCCTTTTTCGTGTAGGACTGTGCTGTGGACCACCATTTACCGACACCCAAAGGCAAGACAACTGCAATACCAATCAAGTATAAAACTGTAAGAACCCAAGAGTAAGAACCCTCGACAAACCACACTGGAAGAGCAATTCCATGTGTTACCTCTTGTGGACCATCTGGATGCCCATAGAGCTCGTAATTACGTTTCGTAACTTCATCTGTCAATGCCTTATAGGCCTTATTGATCAAGACGAATTTAGCTTCCAACTCCAGCTTCTGCTCTTCGGAAGAGTCCCTAGCGATCTTATCGGGATGATAAATCAAAGATAATTTCCTGTAATGAGACTTGACCTGCTTATCAGTAGCAGCCGAGGAGATATCCAAGATCTCATATGGATCAAAGGCGTTTTCGAAATCTTGTGGAACGATGCTTCTACTGAAAATAAACAAACCAACAATGGATGCTAACAAGAGCAATAGTACGGCGAGTTTCTTGCTGAATATCTTTGAACGCGTTCTCTTGGAGTTATACTGCTTCAAATCAGAGTCAATTGTTGTTCTATACGTGGGTAAATTGATGCGGCCGATTGTGTTGTGTGACAGGGTGACTGAACTGGAAAACGCTGACCTCAAGTCGAGGATGTAGGAGTACGCCAAAGGTACCGCCACGATTATCAACATGGTCAAGGCAAAATAGGGCCAAGAGCTGGCGCTCTCGTCGTAGTTATAGTTCATACCAGCCATTGTGTAGGTTTAAGTATGTCCACTACTATTGTTGAATTCTTCTTGTTTATTCTTTGAGTTACTCTGTAACTTGTGTGCTCATCAATCTGCAATTTGAAATCGTTGTTAACAACTGAATTTTTTTTTTATTTTTCACTATGAAACCATTCAATTGACCATCTGCGAACGACTTTATTTTTCACTTCTCGAATATAAAGTAATTTTTATTTAAGATTATATGGATTTCCGTTGAATGCACCCAATGCAATGAGTCTCTCTGTGATTACCTAGTTTTTGCTTAAGAAGAACGTTAGAAAATTTGTATGCGTAATTACGGGGAGATCAACATAACAGATCAACAATACTAGTTGTGCTCAATTGTAATTGACACAAAAAAAATCCTTTTAGCAAAAAAATTTTCTTGTCTAAAAGGTATTTGGTGTAATCAAATACACTTAACAGCACCAGAAATGAGCTATCGAGGAAGAGGAAGGGCCAACTATCAGAACAATGGCTCGAGAAATGGCTTCGACACTAACGAACACAATGGGAATATGCCATTTGGTAACAACAACAACAACAACTTGACAATGTCTACTATGGACAACTTTGCGCGTCAGAATCTGGTTCAAGTTGAGATTTGGGGTTGGAACAATGCTTCCCCAGCTGAACTAGTATCATTCTTAAGTAGAAAGACGAGGATAGCAGTGACGGATCACTCTGTAAACGAGTCGAATGGAGCAGTTGTTGGATACGTGCGTAATCAGAAGGATGCAGATGCTTTGGTTAACTGGAACGGTGTCAAATTTGCAGGAAAATCTTTGAAAATCAGTGTAGTCAACAATAATCATGGTGGTCTCAAAGGTTCATCTGGTCTTTCGTCGTCCACAATATCAACAATGGAATCATTGAAAGAGTTTCTAAGAATGAGGTATAATCCTCAACTGAAGATGCTCGATTTGTCAAACATGCAGAATGATCAATTGTTGGTGAGTCGAGGTCTATTGGGCACCACAACTACCTCCTCCACTTCGTCCAAGATGTTTATGGCCTTGATGAAGTTAGCATCGGAAGATGCGTCCATCGTGGTGGAGACGGTTAATTTGGCAAACAATTTGTTAAATGATACTTTCAACTCTCTTTCCTTGTTGGGAACTACATTTCCCAAACTTTTGAACTTATCATTAGAAGGAAATAGAATCATGAGGTCGAAATTCTTCGAGAATTGGAAAACCAAGTTTAACAACTTGAGAGAACTTGTGCTTTTAAATAATCCAATAGTTCAACAGAGTAACACTTACCTGCAAGACTTGATGAAGATTTTCCCTAAATTGATCTTGCTAGACGGTCACATATTGAGAGATGAAACCAAGCTCACGAAAATATTCACATTCCCCGTCAACACCAAACAAATGTTTTTTGAAACACCCGACATACAAAATATATCCACAAATTTCATAAGTAATTATCTCAATATATGGGATTCAAACAGGGAACAGCTCTCAAGTCTTTATGCTTCTCCAGAATCCCAATTTTCAATTCAAGTGGATACCAGTCATCCAGCTCATTTCCGTCAAGAAGATAACAATTATTGGTCCTACTACATACCAAATTCTAGAAATCTCACCAGAATATCCAATGAAAGATCAAGATTAGCTAGATTGCACAAGGGGGCACAGGATATTTATAAAGTCTTTCAACAACTTCCCAAATCCAAACACTCTTTGTTGGAGTCTCCACAATTGTTTTCAATGGAGTCATACAGCTATCCTCAAGTCAATGGTATCATTATCACGTTACATGGTGAATTTGAAGAAGTAGGTATACCCGATGTGGTTCCTGCTCCCAATGGACCACGTAACTACCTGAATAGATACAACAATACGCTGAAGGGTACTTTGGCGAAGAGATCATTCGACCGCACTTTTGTTGTCGTTCAGGGTCCTGATCAGTCAATGATTGTTGCTTCAGATTTGTTACTTCTCAGGCCAGACGCCGGTGAGAAAGCCTGGGTAGAATCTCTGCAAGCTTCAACAGTGGCACCTGCTACACCACTGGTGGCGAAGGCTCCAGGTCATCAACAATTACAACCGCATCAACAACAGCCACAGGTAGCGGCAGGAAATGGTAATGTCATGTTACTGTTACAACAGCAAGTCCCACCAAATATCCTCAGCTCATTGAGCCCACCGCAACAAGAACTATTGGCCAAAATTTTCATTGAAACAAAGTTGAACGCAGAGTTTAGTCTTATGCTATGTGAACAAAGTAATTGGGATTATCAGAGTTGTATCAATAGTTTCAATGGATCCAAGGGAAACATCCCACTAAGTGCATATCAACAATGAATGCCTTTCAAAAAGACGAAGCGCGAAAGTGTTAAAGTTGTCGTACGATATCATTTAAAATTGCAAATTGTTTGCTCAAATGCTTACACAACCGTATAGTTAATGTATATATTGCTTTAATGAATAAAAGAAGGTTTTTTAGTTGTTGTCATCATTTCGCATCTCTGGGAAATAGACAATAACGATATTTTTTGGCTCGAATCAATGATGTAGATATGATCTTTTGAACCCATCGGGTTAATCACTTTACAATCTTTCCCATTTGACATGTGAATGCGCCAACTTTTAATGTAGAGATGAGCAGTAAGTGCTATTCCTGAAAATCTATATTATAAGACAACCTTAATTTTAGATTCATAAACAGTAAATTAATTGTTTTACATACGCAAGGCACCTTTCTAGGAAATAGTTGCAATATCTAAGATAGTCTCTCGTGCAATGCAGGAACTTTATTTAACGTCAACGATTAACTCTATTTAGTTTTTGATTCTAAATTAAGCATCAGAAATTGGGTAAATCTAGCTGATCTGTTCGTGATCTGATCCTTTTCCACAAAAAATTCAAAAAACCTCAAGATATTGCATGATTTTAGATTTAGAGTAGACGCGTTGCTGTGACATTGTATCGTTTAAAACCATTGCATGGCTGGTGTTAGTTCAATAAGTATCTTTCCCCAATTGAGGCAAATTTCAATTTCTGATGCGCATGTAACAAAAAGTGGTCGTGTTTTTTGGTACCGATCCAGATTGAGTGGGCGGCTGGTTTTCACAAATTTTTGGTTTGTATGCATGCGCTGCTTCAATTTGATCTGGTTAAATCAAGTGAAAAACACCAACGCCAGCCATCTACTACTCTATTATTTATCGATTCTTTATCGATTCATGCAAGGTATCAATATTGGCGACCAGCCACCAATCCGACACTATGGATCACTTGAAATTTGAATATATATATAAACTGGACCTCATCTATTTAATACCGTCTATCATCATGACCATATATTTGATTTTACTCAACTTTATACCATTTTGATATCTTAAAAAGATTGAGACAAACTAAATCACAGTCATCAACCAAGTGAAAAAAAAAAAAAGATCATCAAGAAGGAATGAGGTATTCAATATTAGCAGCTGTTGCGGTATCGTTACCGTCATTCACAACTGCTGCTTCAAGTAGTGGTTATTATCCAACGTTTCAATTCTTTAACTCATCATCAACGATAGCAGACGTTTATACAGATGTTACCGTGGATGTCGATATCACAACAGATTTAACGACAACCATTGATGAGACCACAACAACAACTGATTATGATACAATTTACTCCAGTACATCCTATCTGACCATCACTAGAGACCACAGATCCTCTTCAGCAGCATTGGGAGGTGCATCCCCAATCTATGGTGCTAGTTCCACGAGTCTTGCTTTACCTTCAGCAGATGATATAACAAGTTATCTGGATGTGGAAGAAACTTCTCCTGCTGATACATTATCCGTCGGCGTTGAAGCCACATCGTTGGTGTTCGGTACCACTACCAGAGTTTACACCGATTGTAACTACTCAGGTGATTGTTCCACAGTCACAACTAGGTCGTTGGTGGCTTCCTATGCAACCACTGTTTCTGGAAGGTCAGTCGAGTTGACGACTTTCAGGCCACTCCCATCGTCTTCGGTCAAATCTTCATCGATGCTGATAACGTCAAGCAAGCCAGCCGTCACTACAAGAGTTTCGTCATCGTCATCGTCATCGTCATCAGCTCTGATCAGCTCAGTTGGTCCAGTAGTTCCGATCAGCGGCTCCTCATCGTCACCAATTTCATCATTGTCCTCCACCGGAACTTCGTCTTTATCGTCGTCTTCATCTACCATCTCATCTTCCGGTGCGTCATCATCTACCATCTCATCTTCCAGGTCGGCATCATCTTCATCGGAAGCCAGTTCAACTGCTGCCCCTTATAAGATTGGAGTCGACAACAATGGCCAGCCATCTTGGGAAATTTATGTTCCGGGTACTTTGGGTCCATGGAGCAGTGTTGACTTGATTTCAACTTTACTGCAAGATGCTAACTACAAGTACGACTGTTCCGCATTTACATTCGAGATTGATGGTGTCTCTGCCGATCTTATAAACTATTCAAGCTCATGTACTGAGAATAACTTTGATATTCAATTCGGTGCAACAGCTGAGGGAACATTGAAGGTTGGTGTATTTGCCACCAAGAACAATGACGCTGATACGCTGTTCGATAATACGGTTGTTGTTACTGTCTCTGATGGTTCGATATTCAACAAAGTTAAGAGAGCTGTAAGGTCATGGATCTTGACTGATACACTTGACATTGGTTCATCAGGTTCGAGTACTTCAGCTTTTGTCACCACCACGTCTGCACCAACAACTAGCACTTCTAAAATTTCGTCCTCATCGAAATCTTCATCGACTGGAGGAGCTCCAGCTGTCACAAAAATAACAAAGGGTTCGCTGGTTGCTGTTACCACCAAATTATCATCATCAACCAAAAAATCGTCCAAGGAGAGTACAGTGGTCACAACCAAACCAGCGGTAACCACAATAACCACCAAGGGAACGCCACTTGCGAAAACCGAAACAGTGACCGATAAAGTGTCATCTTCATCGACTAGCAAAGCTCCAAAAGTGTCTACGTCTACAGCTACAGTCTCTGAAGGCACCACCGTGATTGTTACCGTCACATACTGCGATTCGGGTTCTTGTACTACATCAACTTCAGCAGCATTGAACACCGTGGTTACAACCACCATTCTTGGAACTGCCACTACCTACACTACATACTGTCCGTTGTCAAGTGAATCGACGTCTACTTTAATGGAAACCACCACTGCACCAGGCCCAACAACAACAACTACAATTAGCAGTACACCAAAGACAGTGCAGACTGTGGTCACTACAACTTTACCAGGACAATCAGTTGCCACTGTACTTCCAATAGATGAAGTCGCTACTGTTGCTGTTGTCGGTTCAACTACTGTTAATAACATTGTGGCTGATGCAAGTCAATCTTCATCGTCAATTTCAGCTCCAACAACATCTGTTCCACACGTATTTGAAGGCGCTGGTAACACCATGGTTAGAAACGCACTCACTGGCGTGTTTGGTATCTTCGCCATGGTGGTCATGATGATATGAATGTGAGAATATTGAGAACATTTATTTTGTATAGTACATTTCAAAGAAATTTTGTATATTATTATTTTTATTTTATAACATAGAGGTTTGTCAAGAGTTTTTGATTTTTAATAATAATTCATGAGTAGATGAGAGGTTGCACTAACTACAGTGTTCGTGGCGTCTTCTGTAATTTTGAAATATGAGTTTACGGCTAGATAACAACGCAATGGGCTCTTCCAAAGAATCTGTCATGACTGACTAAAGTTTATCTGATTTTTGGATTTTAGAGATTAAATTTATGTATATATATATCAAGAACGCAGTACCAGAAATTCGCCATAAAAATATTGGCAAAACCCGGTATGAGGACGTCTTTGAAGCGTTTTTCTCGCTTTCCTTTTCCCCTCCAATCATCGATTACTACAGATGGTGCAGTGAATAGGAAGCTGTCGTATCAAAGAAAGGAAAAGGAAAGTGAAAAAAAAGAAGAAAAAAAGAATTTGAAATTTTTTTATTTTATAAAGAAATAAAGTCGTGGCTAAAACTACAGACTCCATCTTTGTGGTAGGTCTTGCTTGTCTTCTTCTGCTTACTTTCCAGTTAAAATTATGTTCTGCCATAGTCATAGCAAGTCAGATACTAAATTATACTTCACCTATCTCTTGGGCAAGTCATTTAAGTTGGTCCCCAATTCAATATAACGCAATTCAATGCTGCAACTATTGTCTGTAATTGCAGTTTCTTAAATCCAGCAGCTGAGTTTCTGACTCTCATTTCAAGGGTATTATATCCCAGTGCGATAAGATAACGTTACATAACATAACAATTAATATGGGCATAAGGATCACCAGAGAATCAGATGAAGACGAAGACGAGTACAGAAACAGAAGAACTAAGAGAGTGAGGATCTCTGAAACACACTTGAACGGAACAAGCATCTTCTCACCAACATCTGATAGACTGACATTATTCCAATCATCGAGTGATTTGACCACTATTCACCGTGGCGGATCAGGGACGGCGTATCATCGCCTTTTTTCCAACCAAAATCCACTGTCAGATATATCTGGGATGACTGTTCCTATTGAGCCTGTTGGTAGACGAACTACATTGAGAAGAAGGAATGCGATTAGGAGAAGATACCTACAGACTTATCCATACAACAATACAGAAGGCCCTTTCAGGTCTACAGGAGTACTGAATTCTCTAGCATCTTTTCCAACGAGAACAGATTTGGAGACAGATGATGCAGAGGAAGATATTGTGAATTCCACCGATCAATCTTCAACCCACACTAACGAACATTCTCAGCTGGATAGCTTGACAAGGCGAGCCACGTATTATGATCTGTGGCAATCGCGAGAAAATTTCCCTGCAAATCTTACTTTTAACCCATGGGCACAAGTACCACTCTCATATGAAGCTCATGAGACTCCCTTTGAGACGCCGTTATTGGGAAGTTTTAGAATAAGAAATCGGGAAGAAGATGGAGACACAACAGGTGGTCGTGTATTGCCTGTGGTACCACCACAGCGCGAAACATTCTCAAGCAGTGGACTTACAGAATATGACATGAATGCTGATAATCGGTATGTGACTTTTGGCTATAATCATAGCAGATTACGTTCGTCCTTTTCTGCAGAAACTGAGCAACAAGGTACTGTCAGTCCAGATAAGATTTGCCTACCTCATATAAACTCCATGATAGGTGATGAAGATCAGCAGTTGACTCCAAGAAATGAATCAATTTTGCTAGAAAGTGCTGAACTCTGGAGCAAAAAGAAATATGGAAGAGTTATGGCCAGTGGAGTGCTTGTGAACAAAGATGTAAAAGTAAGCTGGCCCCAATGAAAAATTGTGAGTGATTAGACGTTACAAGATCTGTGAAACACAGATTCAAAGACAATGTTCTTTTTTATATTCTACGTAAAGACATGACATTAATGAAAACTGCTAATGACTTTAAAATTAGGTAATTTTGTCATCCCAATGATGTCTTCAAATTGAACACAAGACATTTACAAGAACTCACTAAACATATGCACGAAATTTTTATCTATGAACACTAAAACAACAAATAGATAAGACGGCTACCAAGCCGCTGCTTGTTTGTTTTCTTGGTACCAACCGCACCATTTTCTGTACCTACAACCACCTTGTTTTGTCCGCAGAGTTGGCTCACAATAAGTGGGAAACGATGCAGGGTTTAGCAATTCGACTTTATCAGAATTATGACCGAGAAAAAAATCAATTGAGTGCTTCAAGCCCTTATTGACAAAATCATTATTGAACTTGTGAAATGTTGTCGTGAAAGGCTCCAACGAATTCGACGATCTGATTATATATTCGATGGAGCATTGATCCGAAAGGTACAGTTGCATAAGATTGTAGAACTTTGCCAACCTATAACACAAAAATCGGATTGTCATTGGTTGCTCCCATCTTCCATCGAATAACTCTTTATCAAGGATCTCATAATCTTTGTCATATTCGGTCACATCCTTCACATCGGTCAAGTCGTATAACACCTTCGCAGTAGGATGATCATCGAAGCACTGGAAACCCGTCCTTACACCCCTCTTCAAACGTATGGCATCTGGTATTAGACTTTTGTTCTTAAGCAAAAGATGTAGAATCAATTCAGGTGCAATTGCTTTGTCTACGTCAACTTTTCTTCTTTTGAAATTCTCTACAAGAAGATCATAAGTGAAGTTCAAACTTGAGGACTGTTCAAGCTTTTTGGCATCAGAAGAGGACTCCCCTCCCATCATCCCTAAGAATTTTCTATAACAATAAGTTTGAAATTCGTTGGAACGTAGAACATTAAGCTGTTGAGGTAAAGTTCTCCAAGCTCTAGTTTTCACATCACTAACTATGATAGAGGGCCGGGTGTCAAAGTTCGCCAACACTACTGGGGCTTGCTTGAAAAACTCTTCCAAGTCTCCTGCGTAATACGAGAGCTCCTCTTGCAATCTAAAGTCGTCTTCATTTTCCGACAGCCTTAAAATCAAATGATCAATTATACCGCTCACCATCACTAATTGGTCATTTCCCTCAAGCGGTACATTGGAATTAGCATCCACAAGTTGGCGATGCGTGCTATCGACGAAAGCCAATACTCTGATTTCTCTTGCATGTCCTGTGGTAAATAACGAAAGCATACGCGTTACCTGCTCAGCAACAAAAAATGCTGGATCAGATGAAATTAGTGAGCCGATTTCTGCCTGCAAGTCTTGACTATCTCCTACCTCTTTAGTCAAAGAGCTGTCAGTCTTTTCAACTTCCTTCAGGAATGCTGTGATCATCGCTGCAGTGTCAACTATTGGGTGCGATCGCGTTTCAAGTGACAGGTGCACCGCAGTGCCTTTCAGCATTGCTCTTGTTTGAAGGATTTCAAAAGATGCATATATGTCATAAAGTTTCCGCAACTCACACCACCCTTTGGAAAGACTCGTCACTGAAAGCCTCTCAGGTCCATCTGGGAACTCAGATTGTATTCTCTTTGTTTTCTTTTGATTGAGTACCTCATAAGGCGTCGGTAGATCCGCGGGAAAGTTCTTATATGGAAAAGTTTGATTCTCTTGTAATGGGAGTAATGACTTGGGCACTACCTCATCGAGCTTTAGCGGCTTAGTTTCCTTTGACTCTGGCTGATTGTATTGGAAATAGTTCGCGGCATATGCTAGACCGGAAGGCTGAAAGTCACGTTTAAAGGAGTCATTACCGCTTGGTACCTCTGAAGCTTCTAATACAGGTCGCCTTATTGAAATCTTCAAAGTTCGAAGCTTTGCGATACATCTCTTCTGCATTAGTGGCATTACCAATTTCCTTAAATTTTGCAGCTTCTGTTTGTGCCATATTGCTTTAATATGCTTCTCGAACGTTATCATATCTTCCACGGTGATCTGCAGTAACACACCTCTACTGGCTTGTTTTGCAATTTTTTGATAATCGTGTGGAGAAAAGGCGTGTATATGTTAGCAAAATGGGACCACGGATCTGGCCGAGTTTTACATGCAGCAGCAGACCGGCATGCCTGAAACTAATCAATCCAGAGCGTCTGGCTGAAGGTGATGGGGTGCACCGCAACTTTAGAATTTGTGCATCAAGAGAGATGCAAACCGCTATACCGTTTTGTCATGTGACACGAAGTATATATATCTATCTGTCTGCTGTACCTAATACCACAACAATAGAATATAATAATAATAAGTCATTCGTACATATACAGTTATCAAAGAACTATGATGAATTCTGATCAATCATTAAAGTCATATCTATCAGTCGACGATGTCGAGAGTAGAGGTGAAATATATTTAGGCGAAAGTAAAAACAAACATTCATCAATGAAGAAATCGCTCTTGACATGTATCTTAGCCGTTGTCGTTTATTTGACTCTGTTTGCATGTCTCACTCCATTCAAGCACACTTTACCAATCTTACATCTGGTCAACCCATTCAATTTTGTTGGTGTGTCAGTTCCTGGAGTGACCAAGCCAATTGTCAACTCCACCGCGGTTTTTGAAGTTAAAGCTCCATTGGCTATTCCTACTAGTGCATACGCCGCTCCCTACGGCTTGTTCAATGAGACGCAATTAAGCGGATCATCAATCAAAGCTGAATATGAGGCCCCTGAAGTATTCAATTTCACTGGTGTCTTGTTTGATTTGAACTTTACTATCTCGGGTAATCAGGACCCAGTGGTTTTCGAGATTTATGTCGATGACTCTCCAATCTGGAGAACAAGTACTCCGAATCCATTGGGCTCTTTAGCCGAATCATCTACTGTCAAAAATTTTACTGATTTCTTGCCATTATTCACAGATGACAACGTTATCAGTTTGAGATTGATTGATGGCCTTATCACTGGCGATGTCAACGTTTCTATGAGCGCTGTCTTCTACAACGACTCATTAGCTTCTTCAAAAAAGGCACCAGAGGAAGTAATTAACATCACCTCAATTTTCTACCCAACTGGCCCTGCCGATGTCATCTTACCTTTATCCAACAAAGGTTTGCCATTCAGTTTGCCAAAGGATACATTCTCAGTTTCCATCCCTCAAGTTGCTGAAAATGTGACCGCTGCCAAGGTCAAATTTTTCGCTTCTGCCAGTGATCTCGAAACAACATTTTATAGTTCTGCTATCAATGGTCCTGCTGGAGGTCCAAACAATGGTCCAATCAGAAACTTGAACGTTTACTTGAACTCGATTTTTGTTGGTACAGTTTCACCAAATCCAACTCTTTTAAAACCGGAAGCCATTGGTCAAAACATTGATGCCTCCCACGCTTGGGTTCCATTAGCTGCTCTTGGGTCTTTTGACGCCTTGTCTTACGAGATTGATTTGACAGCATTATTACCATTATTATGGGAAGATGACTCCACTTTGACAATCGAAGTTGTTTCTCCTGTCAAATCTTCCACAATTGCAGGACCACCTTCCATTCCAGGTCCAGTCTCACCACCAGGTGTTGACAAATTGGATGTTTCCAAGTGGCTCATTTCAGGTAACTTCTTCGCTTGGTCATCAGATCTCGTGAATGCCTCTGTTGGAGATGTATTGTTGACCGACTCCTTAGTATCAGGTACTGGTGTATTGATCGCACCTCCATTTGGTGGAATCGAAAATCAAATTGTTAGATCAACAACAAGCTCAGGAATTCAGTCACAGTTGAATTTCACTTTGACTGATGGATCGGTGCACAATTTGACTTACAATTTCAATTCTTCATCCAACGGTATTGTTATTAAGAATTCGAGGATGGCAGGAGCCTCCACCAGATTAGTCTACATTTCCACAAGCAAATATGGTGTCTCGATTGAAAATGATGCTTCATTGTTGCCTGTATACACCAGAAATGTCTCATACGCATACCCATTGACCACTAAGGAAGTAAAGGCTACACCAATGGCTTTCGGCCCAGCCACAAATAACTCCCTTAACATCAGTATCGGTGTGTCTTACAAGATTAAGGAGAATGCTAAGATTGCATACTCAGTCAAAGACAAGATGAATGCCACTATAGATGATTTGACTTATTCTACGGAGGTTAGCTTATTCGAAAACTTGCCATCCTCATCTATTCCATTCCAAAGAAAAGTTACAGCTGAAAATGGAATTGTCACAAAAGACACATTGTCTCCAAAGATGATCATGGAATTGAATTTTGATGGTGAAGAGTTCGATTACAACTTTTCAGAAGAGCAAATGGAATACCTTGAGCAATTGGTAGATGCTGCTGATTACTTTCTGTGGTGATCTTCTTTTTCCACCAAGTTGGTGATTTTACATTTTTGAGTTGATGAAAAGTATTTACGTTTTTTTCTTTCTTCAGTTTATTTGGTTTGTGCTGATGTCTAATTAAATTGACGTTTAGGTTAATAGGTTTTTGGGCAGTAATGAAGCAACTTTATTATATCTCGCGACATGTATTTCTGAGACCAAGTGTTCCCTCGAAAATTTCTTCATCAGAAGACATCCAACCACGAAAAATGGGAAGATAAAGGTACATCTGCTTTCTCTGAAAATTTGAAAAAGCAAATCAATTTGCACAAACACGTAGCCCCAACAGGGCTAGTGCTCATCTGCACCTCCTGAGGCATTCTCTTAGCTTTTGGAAAAGTTCCATGCTGATTTTGAATAAACTCTAGTTTGGATCTGTCAATCTCGATAACAATTGATCAACTTTCCATTTTAACCTTGAACACCGAAGAACTAATTATCGTAACAAGAGCTACAAAAGATCTGATTTGAAGTTCAAGCAGGCAAATATTGACGATACATCGAAAGAGGAAAACTGGTATTGATCGCATTCCGGCTATTCAACAACGCACGAGATATTGACAGAACTGATCATTTCTTCTAATCACGTCTTCAAGGAGGCTTCAGTTTTTTAGCAATTAGAAGCTCGGAACATGAAATTACGCTTCCCGCTTAGATCGCTCATGTCTATCTCTTTCTATCCCTACGGTTTGGAACTTTTCTCCTTACCATACAAGCTGTCCAATTTGTCTTTATTTTGAGCACTGAACCTCATCAAGTCACTCAATTGATTCGTACCGGACGAATTATAGTATTTGACCTTTTTGTTCAGTTGCTCATGCTGCTCATAGTTCAAGCTGCCATTGCTTATCAAGCTACTGTTTTTTTTGTAGAAATCGTCCACATCGAAATCAATGATTTCAGATTCGTGTATATTTCTTTTGATTCCCTTCCTGCCCATCATTCCAATGGTCTTCGAATCTGGCATTTCCTCATCTCCGTTCTCTTCTTGTTCTTCTTCACCCTTGTAGCTCATAAGAACTTCAGGAAGAGGCTGCTTCAAGTCTTTTTTTCTATTTAAGGCAACAGTTTGAGCACTGCTGGCTTCAAAGATATTACCTACGTTCAAAGCAAATCGTGGGGTTGTTCTCGCCACTTTAGAGTTGAGCGGTGGCTCCTTCTTAGGTTTTTTCTGTCGTAATGAAGTGGGAACAAAATCGGTAATCTTGGCTGTGGTTTTGAACTCAATGCCAGAGACAGGTATTGCCACGGCATCGTTGAATGTATTTTTGATTGCTGAGCCTAAAACACCTCTTCTTTGTATACTACCCGGTAGCACGCTGGGAAATTGATCTACAGAATTCGATATACTTTCCTCGTCTTCTTCACTGCTGGAGTTGTAGTTTAGCACTGAATTCATCTCATCCGTTGTTTGTGCTACTGAAAACTGTCGCAGACGTGTCTAGGATATGTTAGCAGGGTGTAAAGTATCTAAAATTATATATGATATTCATTTTGTGAAGAAAAAAAGAAGATAGCTAAGATGGGTACTTATTAGACTCAAACAGAGATCACAAAACCATCTTCGGTCATTAGACCAGATGCTCTTTTTTAAGTCAAAAATATTGGTATCGTCACCAATATTTGCAGTCTCTCGAAGTGCAACGACACAAGATTGATGATACATAATATTAGGCTTTGCTTAAGAGCGATGGGCTTAGTTACCCTGCTCAGTGATCCCTATTCCTCTACTGATTTGTTTTGTTTGTGTGAGTTTTTTTTTTGTTTTGTTTGGAAAATTTTCCAAAAGAGTGGAGACGAGGAGTTGGCACAAGACTAAGACAATCAAACAGAAGGATCGAGGTACTTACATCAATACCACCATTAATAACTTCACCCTTTTTGGCTCTGGACATATCCTTCACCACCCTTTTTACAACGCCATTACTAGCGCCTCGTTATTTTCTTAATTATATGAGTCAGCTTGATTTCGAAATACAAAGCTTAACACAAATAGAAATTGAGAGAAAAAACTGGTATTCATTGAAACAGATATTATAACGCCCTCATCATTTATTGTCAAAAACTTTCTCAAAATCACTTTGTGAGTCACTCATTTGAAAAGAACTTGCCGCAATTCGTCTCTTCTAATCATCTGTGTACTGGGTCACTTTGTTGTGTTGGAGATCAAACCATATAAACCACATCATATAGAAAGTTCTACATAATATACAGCACGAGTATGGACAAACAGATACAACAAGCCGTTGAGATAGCCTGTGATACAAGTTCGTCCAATGAATTAAAACAGCAAGCGTTTCAATTCATAGAGCAGATAAAAAACTCAGATGATAGCTGGGAGCATTGTTTAGCGTTGTTGTTGAAAAATGATCATTTAATAGAACAGGCTCAGTTCTTTGTGTTCCAGGTCTTGGATAACCGTATCACATCGTTGAACAACGATCAGCTCATACATTTGAAGAACAACTTATTTACCTATTTGAGAGATTTGATCTCCGCAAACAACGTACAACCAGTTTATTTGAGAAATGCGTTGGCGAAAACTTTGGGGTTGTTGTTCTGCCGTATGTACGTTGATATTTACCAAGATTTTTTAAAAGATCTTTTACACTTTGCTAAAAACGGATCATACAATGATCTTGGGACAGATTATTACTTGAGAGTGTTACTGGTTGTTCACACTGAGATTGGAGATAACATATTCCAAAGAGAGAGATCCACTATTGACCTGAATAATTTAATTAAAGATGCTATACGAATGAACGACATGACAACTCTTACTTCATCCTGGAAAGACATTTTGCAACACTATTCTCAACAACTGCAGCAATCAGAGTTAGCGAATGATATTATTAACAATACTATTCAAAATATTGGTGGATACATTTCATGGATAGAGATCAATCTCATTTTGGACAGTGAATACCTAAGATTAATATACCAGTTTTTGGCAAGTGGGAGACCATCACAACAACGAATGGTAACTTCCACCGCGTTGATGGAGATCATTAGTAAGAAGATGCCGTCTTCAAAGAAATTGAGTTTGATGACTTTAATGGACCTTACGTCAGTTATCGCTAACTTGAACTTACTGCAAGATGTTCAAGATGTTGATCTTCTGGAATCGTTGGCTCAGTTGGTGAACAATATCGGAAGCGAGTACATATTGGTATTGGAAAATGCTTCACCCGAGGAGTTGGCTGATAATGACTTTAGAAATTTAGCAATGCAGAAGATGATCGAAACTTTCCCTTACATTTTCCAATTTTTCAGACATGAATATGATGAAGTCTCCGCACAGGTTTTTTCATTTCTAGCTGAGTTTTTGTTGTTTTTGAAAAAAAACATCACTGAAACTGTTGACTATTCCCCTTTGAACAATAATGAGATATTGACCACTTTGTTGAAAAACGTTATTTTGAAAATGAAATACGATGATGATGACGATGGGGAAGATGATGACGATGTGGAATCGTTCAATGAAGTCAGAGCTAAATTGAAGTCATTTCAAGATTCGGTAATGATTTTGAACGAATCTTTGGGTTTGGAGATCATAACAAATTGTATCAATGAAAGTTTGTTTGTCGACACCAAGGATTGGAGAAAAGTAGAACTTGGTTTGTTTGAATTGAACAATTATAGTGAGATCTTGAGGAACAATGTTATGAATTTACCAAAAACCATGATCAATGCGTCACAACCATATTTTGTTTTCAACGAGATGTTGTGCAAAGTGATTGAGAACTCACCAAAAATTTTAATAAATCACTCGTCTATTCAGTTGTTATTTTTCGAGTTGATTTTGAAGCATTACAATTTTTTCATCAACTCAAACATCACGGTAGAGGGTATTGACAAGCAGGAGCTCATCTTGAAAGTCTTGAAAATTTTCATCAGCGAATTTGGGTTGTTCAATAGCAATAACAAAGTCCAATTGAGATCATGGTACATCTTTTTAAGGTTCATCAAGTTGGTCAAGCCAAGGTTAGATACTTACATTTTGGAAGAATTGATCAAAAATATCTCTCCTTTACTCGAAATAAGGATCCCCTCATATCCGCCTGTCAATCCAAAGGATCCAACTGAAATAGATGTAGGAAACTTGGAAGATAGCACAAGTTTCTACAGCCAGCTTTACTTATTCGAGGCAGTTGGGCTTTTGATTTCATTTGTAGATAGCACTAAGATCGACTTCCAAGTGAAATTGATGGAATTTGTATTGCAACCAATGTTCTCCGACTTGGAGAGTTGCATAAACAACGTTGGACAATCAAAAATAACAACATTGATACCTATAAGAACACACCACATTTTGTCAAATATCGGTACTTTCATAAGAGGATTTGAAAATTGTTTTAATGCCGGTGACGTCATTGATGGAAAGTTCTTGAATAATTTGCAACAAATTTCTGAAGTGGTGATGATCACCCTAGAGAACTTTATTGAATTTTCAATCATCAGAGATGCAGCTAGATTAACATTTGTCAGAATATTCCTTGTGTTGAGTAAGAACGTTCAGTTAACAAACAATGCCATTGAAGCTATATTGAACAGATACATATCATTGTTGTTGATGAACTACAATGCACTTAAAATATCTGAAGTGATTGACTTTTTAAATTTCATTGGACAAATATCTCATTTTTTGAACAAATTCCCAAATTTTTATCAGTTATTAAACAACTTGATGTCCCCCTTGCTCACGAAGGTGTTTGAGCTTATTGATAACAGCTTGATAGAGTCTGATGACTTTGTTAAAAGGGAGAAAGTCTCGTTGAAGAAGGCACTTATCTCTCTTTTGATCAATTTAACTAATAATAATTTGACAAGTTTGTTGATCACTGTGGAGAACAGATCGGTTTTTCCAAGTCTTGTCAACAATCTATTGATTTATTCAATGAGCTTGGATGAGCCTTCGGTCTCCAAGTTGGCAATAGCTGAGCTCAACAACTTGATTGTAATATTGGGACCAGGTTACGTAACTGATTCAGAAGATATCAATGTTGAAAACGCATCATACGAAAATATCAATGATACGTTGATAAATAATCTGATAATTCTTGCTTTCGAGCTACCATTCCAAAGGTCTGAATTCAATATCAAGGATGCGGAGCACAGAGGCATCGTGATTGAGATATCGAGGGTTATGAAGAGTCTCGTTACAATCGGTTCTCCTAAGGGTTCGAAAGACACAAATCAAGTGATGCTGTCTAATTTACAAAGCTATATGTTGGGTTTAAACTGGAGTTCTAATATTGTGGAAGATCTCTTAAAGCAATTAATAGCTTGTAATGAAAAAGATTTCAACAAGTATCTCATAAGTTTCATCACACAATTTAGATCATAAAAGTGATTCTTTTAAGTCGCTCATGATCATGCAATGGTTTATAACGGAAGCAAAATAACTGCAGCTGTCACCGACAACCTTAAAAGTACACTGACTGCATTTGCATTAACTTTGTTTTTATTTCATTTATATAAAAAAGGGAGTAACAATACTCAATGGTGCTACTGTATATAAATAATGATTATTAATTGTAAAACTTAATGCGAGGCTCCTAAAGGTGTTTCATCGGTATTCGAAGGAACGTAGAATTATCCTAAAGAGACTCGTTTTGTGCTCGTCTCTTCTTTCCATTTATCTACCCAGATGAGAGGAAATGTTCACTCGATACTTGAGTACCAGCTCGTTTCCTTAATCACAATTCCCATTTGATTTAAATCATCCTTACTTTCACCAAGACTAAGAGCAAATACTCTGCCTCTTAAGTGATCGGATTATCCTGTGATATATTACCACGCTCTCAGGAATTATTTATGTCTAGTGTTGCAACAAAAACTGTGATACTCAAGGCTGCACAAATGATCAAAATGATTGCCATTCCAGCTCTATCAACAGACATTGAATTTTTCCTGATCAAAAGCACCTGAATGTTGAAATAACGCAATCCACCAAATAACGACAGCAACACAGACACAATCATGGTGATTACAATGATTGGAGCAGAGTACCGGTGAATCTTTGTTATGATCTTTGCTGGTCTGTCCTGGTGCAAAGAATCGTCGAAAAAAACCATCATAGAGAACCCAATTGTAATTATGGAGAGGCAGAACCGTATCCAAGATAAAAAAGTCCGTTCATTGGCTAGCTGGTAGATATGATGAGTTAGTAACTTGGTATTGCCTATCTGATTATTCTGCTCAATGAAATACCGACAGCAAAACTTACATGGTCTCTTGCCTCGTTCTTCTTGTTTTGAACGCGCTTGTTCTCGTAGTTGAAGATCTGACTGTCAGAGTAAGCTTTACTCAGACCTGTGATAGCCAATTTCAATTTTGAAACCACCTTCATCAACAACGAATGGTCATCTTCTAATTATTTAGAATATCCGCAAATTGACGTTTTGATCTTTGGGCCACTTTGAAATTTATGTGGTTTGGGAAATTTTTCTTTCTCTTTTTTTTTCTTTTACTAAACAAGAAGAAGAAGTCGGGAAGTGAGTTGTAACTGAAAGCAAAGAAGAAGAGCTCCTTCGTAACTTTCAAAGCCACTCGGACACACAGAGCAGACTCTTCCAATAGAACAATTCTAGATTGGAAAAGCACTTGACAAGATGTCCAACACACAAAAGATCACAGCAGACACTGTGTTATTCCAGTATATTCCAAACAAAATCGGCTACATGAGGGTAGCTACTGCTTTGATATCTATTGTCTTAATGAACAACCACCCAAGATATATGACAATCATATACGGTATATCATGTTTGTTGGATGCATTCGATGGAGCAGCAGCAAGGAAGTATGACCAGTCAAGTAGATTTGGTGCTGTGTTGGATATGGTTACTGATAGATGTACCACATCGTGCTTGATAAGCTATTTGTGTGTACTGTATCCAAGTTGGACTATTTTGTTCCAAATTTTGATATCTTTAGATTTGGCATCTCATTACATGCACATGTATAGCTCGTTAGCTTCTGGTGCCAAGTCTCACAAGAGCATCTCACAGAACAAGAATATCTTGTTGAGGTTATACTACAGTAATAGAACGTTTTTGTTCATATGCTGTGCATTCAATGAGCTTTTCTTTGTTGGATTATATTTATGCTCATTCCACTCCTTCAAGAAGGAGTTTTTGGGTTACAGTGGTCCACAGATATTGTGTGCTCTCACGTTCCCATTATGGCTGTTCAAACAATTCATGAACGTGGTTCAATTGGGTTCAGCTGCTGTCAACTTGGCAGAGATGGATGCAGCTGATAAGAATGCAGAAATTGCAGCAAAGGAAAACTAACCGTTGATACATCACTTTCAGTATTCAAAATAGGTTCTGAGTCAATCATTGGGGCACGTCTCTTTCGCTGGCTAGGAGTTCACGCTTACACCATCTCATCCTAAATTTTCCCCCTTTACATAGCATGCTAATTCTTAAATTTCAATAAATCAATAAAATGAGCTTTAAAAGATGGAAAATATCTTCTTGTCTCGTCGTAGTTAGCCTGATCATATTTTCTCATTTGCCTGGGTGGTATCGGGATCAATCAGTGCACTCTTTCTTGCTGATGATGAATTTATAATTACTTCCGAGTCATTGTCGTTCCCGAGAGATACAATTTGGTCGTAAACGGCAGATTCAAAACAAATAACATCAGAAAAAATCAAAACGAACCGAAGGGTTTCCCTTCATCAGCGTTGTGACAGTAGGCTGATAAATCAGGATGGAAACACAGTCACCCCATATAACATTGACATCCACCATATCTCCAAGTAAGATACTGGTGCTATCAATGATAGTTGCATATTGCAGTGGGGTTTTCCCACTGAGGCAGTCTTCTTCCATCTTGAAATCAACAGTCAAGTTGATCAACAACAAGGATGATGGGTCCAACGATGATACTGTCAACACTTCATTGTTGGCATTGAGCCTAGATGATATATTATCACAGGTTATTGATACAGTAATTGAAAATGGCTCAAAGCGAGGCCTTTCAGAAGAAGATACTATCAAGGATACCAAGTTGATAAGGAAAATCCTATCAAAAATTTTGTGGTCAATTGATAACTCTGACGCCTTCAGCGATTTTGTGCGAAGCTCTGAGTCGATACTAGTGGAGAATCCAATTGAAGGAGCTGTAAAAGTTCAGGGGTTCAAAAAACCAAATAGAAAATTGCTCACACGTACAAGTTTTTTAGGGAGATTTGTACATAATATTGTATTGAGTTTCAAGTATTTAGAATTTGAAAAAGCCGTTCTCATATGGCGATCTTTTGAGCAATACAGAAATAGGTCTGAGCAGAACAAGTGCGTTAGAGCGACAGATTTGATAAAGAGTGATGACAAAACGGAGCTGACATCTTTCAATAGAGCTGAAGGTGACACATCACAGCTCCTAGTGATGCCACAGGTGGACCTATCCAATTTGATTGAAAATCAGATTTATCTCCTCGAATCATTTGGGACGCCCACTCCACCTGAAATTTCACAGGTTCTAGATCTCGTTGCGAAACTTGAGCCAGGGTCTCTACCATCTACTCACTATATCAAGTATTTGGAATGCTTGAAAGACAATGACTTTGAGGGATCTTTTGAAAATTTACACCGATACTTTGATTACATGATGAGTAGCAAACACAGACCACTATATCATTATGCTTTGTTAAGTTTAGCAACATTATATGCTACTTTTGGGTGCAATCAACAGGCAGTGAGCGCTATCGGTGAGGCTATCATTGTAGCGCGAGAAAATAAAGATTTGACCTGCTTGAATTATTTGTTGACGTGGGTTTATAACTTTGCCAAAGATAGACCCCGTCTAGAGTTACTAATAGGCAAGGAATACTCTGACAAACATAAGATTCTCAATTTTTTGAGACTTCGGACGAAGGAATCCAAGAACAAACAATTTCAAGCGATTTTTTATCAATTCAGAGCGTTGCAAGAAATCAATGATGGGCTGGACTTACCCAAAATATTTGAAGACTTGTTAATCTCTTCATATCTAAGTTTGTATTACGATGAAGAGAATGGCAATGACTCTATCGATCATTCAATTTTTGCGAAATCATGTCATTTGGCGAGCACTTTGTGGTTAAGGCTAGGAGTGATTTCACTACTGGAGGTCTACTTAGATATTGGTTTGGAAGCCTGCAAATACCAGTGCAATATTTACGACGAAGTTTCTATCTCCATCAAGAAGGCATACCTTGAGTTTTACAAAGAAAATTTTGATTCTGCATTCAAGATATTCGACGACTTGGAGGCTGCCGTGTCCACAAATGGATCACTTTTTAAAATTTGGGAGTCGCGAAGATTAGTATTGATGGTACGTTTGCATTTGAAAGAAAATAATTACGTGATGGCGGACGCTCTTCTATCTGAGATTATGGCTCAAATTGACACTTTGAACGACGCGGAGTTTATTGAAGAGTTAACTACATTGAAGGCAATGCTTGATGAGGCAACTTTGTAAGAAACAATAAGATTTACGCCTTCGAAAAGTCATAAAGTCTCCAAGAATTCATCTATACGGGTTTATAGATATAATTTTATAGTGAAACTCACCACGAATTCATTTCTTTTATTACAGCTGATTCCCTCACCGCCATGTCATCCAACTTTTTCCTAGCTTTAAGCCTTGAGTAATAGATTGGGCAATCATCACTATTGCAATTTTCTGCTATTTCAACAGTATTGGATATCAAGCTTCTTTGACCAAAACCACTCGACGCACATGTCCTGCATATCGTCATGAGCTTTTTAAAATCATTCTCAGCAGACGACACTTTATAAGTCAATTTGATAATTGTGGATATCTCATTTTTCAGACAATCATTGCACAATTTTCTGTCGGCCCTAGTTCTGCCAGAGCATGCAATGCAATTGGATGTCTGCAAAAACAGGCCTAAAGTGTTCAATTTACGCTTTTTACTATAATTGATGTTTTCGTAGTTCAGCGAATATTTTAATTTCCTTGGCATCTCCCTGTACCACTCTTTGATATCGACTCCCATCAAGTTAAATATTCTCTCCAAAGGTGGAATCAAGGCTTTTGTAATATAATACTCGGCGTCAAGTCGTAATCCTTCTTTGACCTCGTTGTCGAGAAAATACTGCGGTGTGACACATCGGTCCCTTAACCTGTCTCCTTTGTAGGATTGTAACACAATATAGGGAACCCTTTCTTTGTACTGAGGTTCGGCCCTCTTGTCTGCTTCCATTAACCTTTTTGAAACATGAGCACCAGCAGGTGCGAATCTTTCGTCTTTGTAAGTACCCATCCTGACCTCTTTTGCAAAACAGAAATCTTGGACTGAAAACCTGTTGCTCATTATTTTTGAAAACTGATCCTGGACGTATTCCTTGACTGCAGTGAGATCACATGTTTCAAAAAGCAATCTCAAGGACTTCTCCACCATTTTTTGTTGGGCAGGTATTCCATCTCTTCTGACAGTCTCAATTCCCTTCGCATCGAACGTTGGAGTCACCTGAGTCTCATAAGCATATGAATATCCGACATATCTTTTTTTACTCAACAACACACAAGGGTGATAAACCTTCTCAAATTTCAATGCCATCGGCTTGGGGCTGATCGATGTGATATACAGAGCTGCTTCTTTCCCAAAACGGAATGCATCTTCCCTAGACTTACCAGGAAAATAAACAAACAAAGAATCCGTATCACCATAAACAACTTTGGCACCCCATCTTTCGTTAGCCTCTATTATCTTTACTGAGCGGTTCAAGGTCTCTCTTCCGGTTGATACAATAGCATCAGCTACATCTCCGCATGGCATCCTCCCCGAAAAAGAAGCCGATGTGTAACCGTACGTCACATTTGCAAGTAATTTCAAGGCAAGCTGTCGACTGTTATAAAGTTTGTTCAATTCGTAGTCGTCACTTAATTCCCCCATCGTTTTCTTCACCAGGAATCTTGTCTCTAAAATCTCTGTCAACATCTTTGCCAAAGTAGATTTTCTCACTTCGGATTTGACAAACATAAGTCCATTTGGAGAAATAGTTATATAATCTTTGAGTAGCTCCAATAAACCGGGCTTCAAATGGTTCTTGGTGACACCTATAGTCTGAGGATACTTAGCGTTATAACCTCTCAAACGTCCAAGTACGGTTGAATAGCAATAATTGTATGCAATGACTATACTGGGATACAATGACTGAAAATCTAGCACTACCAATGGACTTTTATAAAAAGCACTTGTCGGCTCCATCACCAACGGAATACATTGCAAAGCATCCGACTTGAAAACCTGCTCCTTGCTGGGGGAAATTAGCATAAAGTTTTCGGATTTGGTCAATCTCACTAAGAAACTCTCCACCTTGAATTGCGATCCTCTGTAAAAAACACTGTAAAAGTCGACGCCTATCAATCTGGCTTGTTCTGTAGTTTTGCTGATAATTTCTTGCTTGTCTATTATTTCTAGATCAAGTTTGGTTCTGGATATATAATAATTCAATACCGCTGACATATCACTAGGTCTCCCACTTTTGAACCATTTTGTAAGCAAATGTTCCGTGTAGTGAGGAATACGTCGGTGTAGAAGATGAAAAACAACATTTTCCAAAGTGTATCGCAATAAGTTCATGTCATTTCGTAAGATACGCCACAAATTCATCATATGTCTTCCTGTTATTTTAATAGCAGAAGCATGAGTATAACCCCATCTGTCTCCAAACTTGTTATTGCCTTTGTATGTCACCCTGGATAACTTAGAACACAAATCAATATTGTAATAATCTCGAAATCTTTCGATTATATAACCCCAAGACTTCCCGTGTATCTCGAACCCGGTCAATAAGTCAGGGTCGACCAACTTCACGATAGAAATCAACTCCCGCACCATGGAAATCTCATCATCAAAGACAGCAACCGGTGTTTCGGTGGTGTTGGAAAACTTTGCTGTCGTGTCAGCGTCTTCATCATTGCAAAGAATCAACACACCCGTCTCCGCAATGTCCAAATTAAAAGGATAATTCTCTTTGTCAAAGGACCAAACAATAGCAGAAATTTCGTCTTCCTTTGGGTCGGGTTTTTTATCAGTCTTGCAATTTACATGAATTTCAACTGCTAAGGTGATGAGCTTATTGAGCCTGCTTCTCTTTGTCTTGTAGTTATTTTGCAATGAAGGAAACTTGAAGCCAAATTTTGATTTCGGAGTGGACTGAACTATTTGGGATTTCATTAATTGTGATTTTGAAATTTTTGTTTTCTCTGATAGCCAAGTGTATACATCACCAAATGATGGCATCGAAAGGCGTAATTCAAAAGTCCTTGATTTTGTAACAGTCTTCTTTCCGAGAAGGCAATCCGACGAAGGTGTCTCTCCATTGACCAAAACTTTTGGAAGTGCAGAATAATCATCTGACTGGAGTACAAATTTTGTGCCAGCAAATATGAAAGGCAGAAGTGGTACATCTTCGGTATTAGAGTAAAACGGGTTTGTATACTCTATTTTCAACAACCCAAATTGCTCGAAAGAATCTACAAAATCTTGATTTGGCGCTGGCAAGCCAGCGCTACCAACAAACTCAGTCAAAGAGCCCACTTTACTCAATTTGACAGAACGCGACACTGGACTCGAACGGGGAAGATTAATCGACGACTTTCGCTTTGCAATCTGGCTGAAAATTAGTATATCTTGTCCAAGGGTTCCATTGCCACTATCAATCGAGAATGAAACTCTTTTCTCGTGAGCTCCTTTCTTTCCAAGATGAGACTCGTTCGGTTTGACAAAAAGTTTTTCCTCCAATCGATCCAATTCTGAATCTTGCAATGCTGAATCCCCCTCATCAGATTCTGTAGACTGAAGAGGAGGAATGGTATCTACCCAGCCCCGTTCACGGGTCTTTTCAAGTTCAGTTAGAGATTGCAGTAAGTTGTCATCACCCACCTCAAACATTGATGATGGTAATACGCGCATATCGATAGGGGTTGACGTGCCAACTGTGCTAAATGAGTTTTTATCGACGTCCATTTCTAGTTTCTCCGCTAATAAAAGTTTGTGCCATTGAATGTTTTTGAACATGCCATTAATAATACTCTCTTTGGGTGTTTCAATGAACTGAAATCGGGGTGAATTTTGTACAAAAGACGAAAAGTCTGGAGGCAATTTCTTTTTATATTCATCCTTGGATAAGTCGATACAGTGATTCAATAGATCATTGAGATCACTTTGCTCAATCCACTCCGTTTCTCCAGAGTAATTCCGCACATCGCCATCATACATGAGCGAAAGCTTCGAAAAGAAGTCAGTAGAACTCAAATTTCTAATCATCCTTTGATGCAGGACATCTTTCAAAATATCCTCTGTAGAGCTCAAGTATTTCTTCGTCTCAATTTTCAGTCCAATATTTGAAATCTCTATAAAATCATGATGAAGGTCTCGGGTCTGTAACGATGTTATATTCAAGATCCACTGCGGGATGCAATCTAACTCAACTAAAGTTGAAGATGTTCTTGGGAACTGATCTTCGGAAGAAACGTTCAAGCCACATCGCACCTCTCCCAACATCAAGTCATCCTCGAATTGGTTGATATCTGATGACAAAAAGTCTTTGAACTCTTGATTCAACTTCATCTCGTTAAAAACCTCCACTTCTTCACTCAGATACTCGAACTCTTCCTCTGTGAACTCTCCCAAAGGAGATGTACATATTATAGGCGATCTCCATAAATGGTTTTTGAGATACATCCAGTCACATCCATACATGTTGAAATCAGCTAGAAATTGTAGGAGGAATGGGATATGAGCCTCGTAGGGCTGAAATTTCTTGTTCCTGACTTTACTCAGCAACAACGTAGCTGAAAGACGGCTCACATACCTTGGATTCAACAAGCTGATCTTCACAAAAGGTTTAAATCCAATATGATAACCATAAAATGGGATGGACTTGACTAATTGCAATGAACTTATGTATTTGTTTTCGTAATTCGCTGAATCATTGTCATTTTTTGAGTAGTCGTTATGGAAATCTGGCATATCGTCATCATCTTCGTTCTCAACACCTTCGTTTGGTTTTCTCAACCTGACTTTTTTGAATGAGAGATAGAGTTGTTGCTCAATCTCGAGCTTCAACCTCCGCAAGTTGGCGATAGTGACATCTCTATTCTTCTCAATGTCGCCATCATATTCTATAAAAATATAGGGAAAACAGTTGTGTATGTTCAGAAGAACGGTGTGCCCTGTTTTCAATTTGCCAAAGACTCTGATTATTGGGACTTGTGCAAATGGCCTGCCACTTGCAACGATCTCCTCATTATGAGGCAAGCCTAATGTGGAGTAATTTTTGTCTAGCACCGATGGCTTAGTTTGATAAGAGTCATATGCCAAAATTTGGATTTTCAACGAATCTGCATAGTTTGGGTTAGTTTTGTCAGTACTTGATGATGACGAGCTCTCCATTTGTGGACAGCCTTAATCTTAGTGTAGACTCCCTAATGTCCTGTAAGCTTCCTTGTATCTTGCGATGCTTAGACTTCAGACCAGTAAAGAAAAAAAAAAAATATACCTACACATTTATTATATTGGAATCAATCCATGAAGCAGCTAAATTTTTAACAACAACTACCTTAAACATGTCTTACAATACTCAAACGCTTCGAAATAAATTAAGTTCACTTGACGAAACTCAAGCCACAATCATTTCGATTTCAGAATGGATTTTGTTCCACCATAGAAACGCACGTGATTCTATAAAGACATGGGCCCAATACACCATAGAATCTTCATCAAGTCAACAATTGCCATTGTTCTACCTTGCCAACGAGGTCATTCAAAAGGCTGCCATGAAAAGAAGGAATGAGTTTTTGACAGGTTTTGCAGATGTACTCCCGCGTGTATTGAGTCAAGTGTATCCCAAGTTAGATCCTAAAATTCAACTGAAGTATAGAAGGGTATTGGATATCTGGAAGGACAGGTCAATTTTCGATAAATCTGTATTAAGTAAATTTTACGAGCAACTTAAAGGTAGCAGTAGTGAACCAAGGAGTCAACCGGTAGCATTGCTGAGAAACATGACCGATATTGCACCAGAATTGGTTCCATTATCTTCTGCCTACAATAGATTATCACATTCGTCATCCATTTTCTCATCCAGTCACTTGAAATTTGAAGCGATATATAAGGAGCTTTTCGAAAACGAGTACAACTTACCACTGCCCGGCATCTTCATTTCTAAACTCGATCAATTGTCCAAATTGAACGTGAATTCAACGAATAGTTTGAACGACATAATATCAATCAGAGAATCGTTGATCAGAGATTTGAAAAGAGTGATCACAACTCAAACCGAATTGATAGACTCAGACAAGTCTAAGTTGGATCTTTTGGCAACTAGAGCTGCACAAGTTGTTGAGAAACGCAAAGAGTTGGAAGAGTATGTGAATGGTGACACCAGCGCTATGAGCGTTGACGCAGCTTCTGGTGGTGATGCTGATGATGATGACGAACTGATCCCAACTTATGCTGCATCGGATAGTGAAGATGAGGTTTCTTCACCTAGCAAGAGGCAGAAGATAGAAGGTGGGGTTGGTGATGACAAGGTGAGCATTGGAAAACAAGTAGATGATGAGAACGATGATGAAGAAGCTTCTCCCACCTATGACAACAATGCGGATAGCGATAGTGATAGTAATACGGAAACTGAAACAGGTGGAAGCAAGTCCATCAATCCCAATTTGGCTTCGTTGTTGTCCAAATTGTCTGAGTAATTTTGGATCTTCAAAGAAAGAAAACTCTGTGTGTATAAATATATATATGTATCTAGATTAGACTTTCATCTTCAGTCTATAAATTATACTCTCCTTCACAAATAGCCCAACTTTTCCATTCTAACTTTAACAGCATTCCTATGTGCATCTAATCCTTCCACAGCTGCCAAGGTCATCACAGCTTTACCAATACTCTTCAAACCTTCAGGAGTAACATCTTGAGATGTGATGAATTTTTGAAAGGTTGCAGTGTTCACACCACTGTATTGTCTTGCATATCCATATGTTGGTAAAGTATGGTTGGTTCCTGATGAATAGTCACCACAAGATTCTGGCGAATAAGCACCAACAAATACACTACCAGCATTGTCTACCAACTTGACATAAGACTTGGCGTCTTCAATTTGCAAGATTAAATGTTCTGGGGCATATTTGTTTGCATATTCAAAGGCCTGTTCATAGGAGTTTACCATCAATGTAGTTGAGTGAGCAATGCACTTCCTAACGATTTCTACTCTTGGCAACGCCAAAGCTTGTCTATGAACTGCCTCCTCGATAGCAGCCAACTCCTTTTCAGTGAGGTTAACGGCAATCAATATGACTTGAGAATCGATACCGTGCTCAGCTTGTGACAACAAATCACTGGCAACGAAATCTGGATCGGCTTTTCCATCAGCAACGACCAAGACTTCTGAAGGACCGGCAGGCATATCGATGGAACATAATGCGGTGGTGTCGTTTTGCACGTGCATCTTGGCAGCGGTGACAAATTGATTACCTGGACCCAATATCTTGTCACATTTTGGAATGGACTCGGTACCGTATGCCATAGCAGCAACGGCTTGTGCACCACCTGCCAAGACAATACATTTGGCACCAACTTTGTGTGCAACATATACAACCTCAGGTGTCAATTTGCCTTCCTTGTCAGGAGGAGATGCGAATATGATATTCTTACAACCAGCAACAAGGGCTGGAACACCAAGCATTAATGCTGTTGATGGCAACACTGCAGTTCCACCAGGAATGTAAAGACCTACAGTCTCAATAGGTCTTGCAAATCTTGAACAGATGACACCTGGACAAGTTTCCACACTCAAAGTTTCAGTTTGTAATTGAGCAGCATGAAATTTCTTCACATTTTCGATAGAAAGGTCAATTGATTCCTTGACGTCATCAGTGATTTGCATGTACTCCTCTGGGAATGGTGCCTCCAAGATAGGAGAAGTTAGTTTGACCTTGTCAAATTTTTCTGTTAATTCGATCAATGCACTATCACCCTTCTCCTTCACTGAATTGACGATTGGCAAGACCAACTTCATGATATCGGCGGTCTTCTGTACCGGTCTTTCCAAACACTTGGCGACATCTTCTGGAGTTGATTTGTTGATATCAACCCTGTTCATAATGATCGTTCCATTGCTTTCTTGCTCAATTGACACTGTTGGTGCTTCTACCTTCTTTGTCTCTTGTTGTATAAACTTTGGCTTAGCGTCACCTTTTCTTCTTGTAACTTTCAAATGTTTCAAAGTCAAGTTTCTTTCAATGTCATCGATTGTAACACCATTTTGGACACATTTTGTTAATGCAAAATAGAGCAAATCAGCAGCTTCCCAACTGATTTCATCTTTGGTTTCGGCTTCGGTTAACTCCTCTGCCTCTTCTTTGATCTTAGCATTTAACAAACTTGAATCATTGAACAATCTTTTAGTATAACTTCCTTCTGGGGCATTAGCCTTTCTTTCTATCAAAGTTTTTTCCAATCTTGTCAACCCTTTGACATCACCGAAACAAGTATCTTGCTCCAAATGGCAAAATCCAACTCCACTTTGTTCAACGATGAATTTCAAACAATCGCTGTCACAATCGACATCAATGGCCAAAAGCTTCTGTGTTGCTCCAGAGGTAGCACCTTTGTACCACAAACCGTGACGCCTTGATTGGTAAACACCGGTCTGTGTTCTGATTGCCTCGCTGATTGACTCCTTCGAGGAGTAAACCAATCCCAATGATTGGTTGTACTTGTCTACAACCAAAGTCAGATATAAGCCATCTGGTCTATCGGTGACAAGGGAATTCTGTACAAAACTGGCAATGTTGATCAAATTCTCATCTTTGGTGGAATCATTTGTCAACAAGCTATGATTAATAACAGGTATTAAGCCTGCTGCAACGATGGATGTATAATTAACCAAATCTTTAGCTTTTCCAGAAGGATAAGAAACAAAAGTTTGTCTGTCCTCGGAGACAACTTTCAAGTCACCCAAGGGGGTTGAGTTCGGTAGTATTATAGCAACATTTTTGTAGTCTTTAAATTTAGTCAAGTTCAGTACCGATTGCAAACTGATGATGATTCTTGAAGTTGGAATATTCTCAACACTTAACAAGTTCAAAGCCGCTTGCTCACCAATGACAATTTTGGAGAC
This sequence comes from Nakazawaea populi, assembly GCA_030557235.1. Lineage (NCBI taxonomy): Eukaryota > Fungi > Ascomycota > Pichiomycetes > Alaninales > Pachysolenaceae > Nakazawaea > Nakazawaea populi. Next base: position 364,283 of record JAKTVN010000001.1, read on the forward strand.
ACCAGAGTTCAAAATATAAATGATTTCATCTGTTGTAGTATCATCTCCCAACAAGAGAATTAATCTATCGATCAATTCAAATTTGGAGATTATTTGTTTCAAACTTGGCAATTCAGAAGACGACGAGATCTTGATCAACACTTTTCCAGTGACAATGATTTTCGATAAAGAAGCCTCATCAACCTCGCTAAGTGAGGTGAAGAATGGTAACAATGGAAATGTCATATTATTCTATTTATTTGTTGGTATTTTCAAATGACAACTTTTCTTTTCAACGGCTATATATCAATTTGCTTTATTATATACAAATATTGCATCCATCATCTTGCGCTTGAGTCATTATTTTGAAAAAGAAAATAACAAAAAAAAAAAATTTGCAATTTTTCAGACAGATCGCACACTACTCTTTGTATCTTTTTGGGTGCATCCCCAGATCGGGTTGATCACCTTACGCCAGTTACAACATACAGAGATAATCATGAGATTTGACCATTTACAGAAGATCAAAAAAAAAAACCGTATACATTCACAGAACAGACAGACTTACATACTCACAAAAATAAAAAAAATAAAAACGAAGACACACCACTCTCACTCACTTTGCTCAGAGGTTTTCAATTCCAATGACTCATTCATGCAATGATTACAAAAATTCACAATCTATAGAATCATGCCCCAGCCGTTCACATAACCCACACCACTTTTCCCTACCAGCAGTTGGATCAACCTTCACTTCTGGAATGTAAATCATCAATTCCCCATCGATTATTTGACTGATGGAGTCTTCTTTACCCTGTGACTTGCTTGGTGTCGTATGCGTTGCTGACTTGTACAGAGGTTTTTCAGTAGTTGCTGCAGCAGTAGTAGTATTCGTCGTCGTCGTCTTGATGTTGTTCAAGTTAGTTATATCTCTTAGACTGTGAGATTCATCCAGCGATGGGGTCTTTGTTGTAGTAGTTGTAGCTAGTGCTGTTGCTGTGGTAATGGCTTGCGATCGAGCAGGGTGTGGCGACACTGTAGATCCATTGAGACTGACGAGTTCCTCGATTCGTGTCATAAGCTTAGCATTCTGTAATTTCAAGTTTTTTTCATTCTCTTTCGATGTTGTCGTAGTACTGTCTTCGTCGACATCAAATTTGTTACTATTCGTCATCGTTGGAGAAGCTCTCAATTTAGCCAATTCATCTTTCAAGCTTTCAATTTCTTCCATGTAGAGGTCTTTCTTGTCATTGCTCTTGATACTCTTTTGCAGTTCGGTCTCAAGTCTAGCGATCTCACTATCCCTGAGCGAGCTTTTGTTGTGCATGATTTCGTTTAACTCGTCAATTTGGTGGTCTTTAGCTAGTAAGTTTTCTTCCAAGTTGATCACCTTCACTTCAAGCTTAGCCTTTTCACCTTGCAACTTCTCCAGCAAGCTGATCACTTCTTTGATTTTGTCATCACGAACTTCAACCTTATGCTTCAATTCGATGATCTCAGTCTTAAATTCCAAAATCTCCCTATTTATAGTCTCCACGCATTCTTCATGTTCTCGTATTGGAATAGTATCAGACATGTCATACTGCAGTTGCAGCAGCTGCCGTTGTTGTGTTTGTAATTTTGTAATCTGTTGCGAATACAAATCTGCATTTTCTTGTAATTGTTCCTCCAATGTCTTTATCGCGTCTCTAAATTCATTCCTTTGCTGATCATAATTTATCTTCTGTCTTCGAAGTCTAGTATCCTTGTCAATTAATTCTTGTTCTAATTCATCTACACTTTTCTGTAGTCCGAGTAAACTCTCTGTTCTAATTTGTAACTCGGTATCATATCGCTGCAACTTTGTCCGTAAATCTTCGTTCTCCTTCATCACCATGGTATGCACCTCGCTTTCGTGCCTTTGTTGCTGATCCGGCGACAAAGAAGTCTGGCGTAGTGTAGTAGATGCAGATGGTAATGGTGATACGACCTGCTTATGCAATTGTTGCTGAGGAAGAACTGAGACTGCCGATGAGGAAATATAATGTGCTTCTTGCATTGGAGCTGTTGGTGAAGTTGAAGAATACTGGTTGGCACCAACGAGCTTCAGGTACGGCAAAAAGAGTCCAGTGTTTGGTCTTGATGTTTGGAAGTAAGTCACCCCATTGACATCACCGTTATTCTTGCCCTTAAGCTGATCTCCAATTATTTCCACTCCTGCAAATGTACCAACTTTACCTTCCACTTGGCCCACAAATTTGAGTATCCCAAAAGATGTGGTTCCTGGAATTTGCACTTCAGTGCCAAGTTTTAGTTTTGACATTGCTTTGGCAGCCTTTTTTTTAAAAATGAGCGCAGATTGTATTATTGACGAGTTTGTTATGTTCGTCAGTAAATCTGATCGATCTATAAGGTATAGATGATCTAATTAGACGTCACAAAATATATATATATTTTTTGCACACAAAATGTAAATAAAGAGAAATTGGGGCTGTATAACATCGTATCTCAATTGCAGTAGTTTGTACATACGGGCACATCATCAACCATGTAATTTTTTATTTACTGATGTAGCTCGAATCATCATCATAAAATTATTTAATGATTAGACAATTTCTTAAAAACGATTTTGAGTTAATTGCGTAATTGACAGTCAGACTCAGCTGACTGCTACATTTTGATCGAGGCACTTATTACTTTGTTTGAAATTAAAGTTTTAGACGAGCGAGATACGTTGCACAAGGTGTTAATAAGGTAAGATCTTGGTGACCTCTACCAAATGACGTAGAGCTTTAATGAAGAGAAGCGGCTTTGTAGAAACACTGAGGGTTTAGCGATCATTTCCACCATCTAGAAGGAATTGAACAAAGAAACCAAGTGATTACAAATTATTGTACGATAATTGCCCGAAAATTAAAAGTCTCATAAATTTATATATATATATATATATATATACAGTTGAACATTGTGAAGTTCATTGAAGAATTCTTCTGCAACATCAGAAAGTTTCGAAACTGGTGTGTTAACTCAGTTTGTGTTATTATGTTGGTGTGTCTTTCAGTTTTTCTATTTGGTTTTGTTAACAGTACAGGTCTCTATAGATCATCTTCCAGCCTTCCTTATTTCTGTTCTTGTTTTGAAAGTTTTCCTTGTAATGAACAGTATATTAATGGAAAAACTAGTGATTAACACCAGAACCAAAACTCCTATTGTTGTTGTGGAAACTGTTGGTATTGTTAAAGTCATTATTGTTATTATTATTATTATTATCATTATTATCATTATTATTATTAGTATTAATAGTATTATTATTATCATTATTATTATCATTCCTATTGTGATTATTATGGTAATCATCTGCGACGAGATATGGGATGGACAACCCTAATAAGCCTTCCACGCTGTGAGTATTATCTTTAATTTTATGATTTGTATACGGTAAATCAAATAATTCATGACTCTTCACCTTCACTTGATCCAGCGTGAATTTTTTATTCCGCTGCTTGGTCAATTGATGAGCCATGTACTTGTACTTGTGATTCTCCGCCACTGGAAGCAACAGTTTTAACAGTTTGGCATCCTTATCGGTGAAGAAATTGGCTTCACCACGTGATGGTGGCGGCGGTACCGTATATGACATGCCTGGAATAGTAGGGTCGGATTTCGATCTTGCTGATGGTGGTATATATTGTTGTTGCTGGTCATTGATAGAGTTGGTAGTGGCAGGGGTGGTGTTCCCAGTGGGGTTATTGATATTACTAAAGTCATGAAGCGGATATGGTGGTTGTTGAAAATGTAATCCTGTTGTAGGATCATACATCGTGGGATAAGGTATGAACTGCTGCTGCTGTTGTTGTTGTTGTTGTTGCGGCTGCTGAGACACCATCCTATTCTGAATGTTGGATGGAGTGATAGATATTGGTGGGATCGAGGGTAACGGTAACGTATTTGGGAAATTTTGCCTACCAGCAGTAGCTGTGGAAATCGGGTACTGGAGGTTATTGTGAAGGGTTTGGTCCTGTAATTGTTGTTGAGGGAGATCATATGAGTGGTGAATGGGAGGCAATGTTGCAGAGGAGTCCGAGTTGTTGTTCATGCTGGACGATTTGGATGTTAAATCATGCAGAGGGGAGTTTAGTAATGAGTGTTGTAGTTGTTGTTGTTGTTGATGGGATAGCGGCAGTGGAACTGAAAGTGATGCGTTTTCTTCAGGAATGTTTGAGTTTGAAGTATTATCATTGGGCGGCTTGATATTGACTCTCGACATTGGATTGGAGATTGGTAGAGATATTTGTCAATATAAAAGAACTGAGATGAGTGTTGATATTTAGTGTCTTTCTCTTTGTTTCCTTTCCTGTTTATTAATACTGTTGCGATGATGGTGAGTGATGATGAAATTACAATGATGATAACAATAATTGTATCGGTAATGATGAGATCATTAGAGCTTAATAATAAATTATCTTATCCCAAGAGACAAGTTCTATTATTTGCAAAGAGAAAATAAAGAAATTGAGAAATCGATACGGAATAAGGACCCATCAACACACCATAACTTCCAGCCAGCGAATCAAATCAAATCAAATCAGTTGGTATTGGTGGTGGTGGTGGTGCAGGATAGTAGTAGAAAGGAAGTGGTGTAATTGTATTATTACTTTTCTATATGCTGCCAATGAAATGTGTATTGCATATAATAAACAATAAAAAATATACATTTTGACCCTTTTGGTAAAACAAAACAAAAAATCATACGATTTTTTTATTTTCTCTCGAATTTTTCTCTTCTCTTCTCTTTAGTTTTGTTCCACTTCTGAAACAAACTTAAAGTCTTATGCCTGCCCTCTCTCTTTCAAACACTTGATGATTTGTGGTGTATTGCCATTAAATAAAAAGCGGTAAAAGGAGAAAACAAGAGTAAGGCTCTTCTTTCTCTCTATTTTTTTTCTTTCTTTTCTTTCTTTTTTTCTGAAGCCTATTTATTGTTCTTTAGAGGTCGCTTGTCTTCTTCCCTCTCTCCCCACTCCCGGTCTCTCTATATGCTGTCTGTTGCTCCGCTAATGCTATTTATTGCGCATCATTAACACCACTACAAGAGAAATAACCAGTTCCACTCGTTTTATAAACATAAAAAAATTCACACTAAATGTGTCACTGTCTGATAAAAAAAAAAAAAGGCTAGAATTCTTGGGTCACTTTTATGGCCCTTCGAATGTTAATTTTAACTCTAATTTACTTACTTGGTGACAAAAAGTAATTAAACTCTATGAATATTTTTTAACCTCTCTGTCACACTTAATATCCACATCTTTAAACCCAATTGTGCCGTACGAACTTTTCATTTGTTGTCAGATATCTGATTAGCTTTTAGGAAGAAGAGTTGTATTGAATGTATTTAACTAAAATGAATACCAAACTTTTTTTATCATTATAAAAATCATATATATACACATCATTACAGCAAGTATTTTTAGACAGATACTTAAGCCTTACTCGCTAAAACAAGGCACACAGTAAATTTTTTGTTCGACATCTTGATTATGTTTCTAAATTCAAGATGAGGCTACCGAATCTGTTACTGGTAAGAAACATATAATAATCTCTATGCAAAGAATTTATACCAACTGGGGCTATCTAAACAAAACTTTTATCCACGGGTAGTTATGATTAAAGTCGAAATCAATCTAGACTGAAAGATGGGGTACTTTAAATCCTTGAATATACAATGTTGCAATGCAAGACACATAAAGATGTACGACGATACTCATTTATTAGCAAAGCCAAGATCTTTTTGTGGTCATAAAGCCCCATTTTTATATTTGTTAAGTCGAGTGCTCGTTTACACCAATTATCATCAAGATTATTCTTGTAATGAACTCATCGGTTCTATTGATGACAGTGGCATGCAATGTCATAGTATACATGATTGTAAGAGTAGCTGCATCTTTTTATATAATATGATAGCAGGCTTTTTGAATATTGTTTGGTATTGAAGAGTCCACTGTGTATTCTTTTTTAGTTATATTTGTTTGTATGCAGTTTTTTAGCACAAATTGAAAAACGCGCCAAACAAATCTGAAAAAAAAGGGGGAGGCGGGCCCTTAACTATAAGTAAGCCTTTTCGATATAGTTGATCATGATAAAATTGATGAATTTGTGCCTGTGAAAAGAGAACAATTGTTAATTGATTCCAATCAATTACTCTTTCAATTAAATAACAACACAACCATCACAATTATAAAACACTCTTTTTTAATCCAAACTTTTTGTGCTGTTCTATTTTTAATTTTTTTCCCCCTTCTTTTGTTTTGGCATTTTTGATTTTTTCTTTGTTTTTGTTTGAAAATTGTTTCACTTAAACAGCTTAATTGATTACAACCAACCAATAACTACACAAAACTTCACAAGCTAGAGAGATCATTTCCACCCATTAGCTCAGCTTTTTGCTCATTATTAGTAATAGTAATATCATTGGTATTGGCATTATTTTTTCCCCACCCTCCTTTCACAATCAATATATAACAACATCACTTCCTACCCACTATCATCGTTGTTTTCATCCTTATCAATCCCCTCCCCTCCCACAAACACACACACACATACATACATACATACATAACCAAACATGGGAAAGAAATGGCAGTGGGAGATCGATAGCAACACCTTCGACGTTATCAACCTCGACTTCTTTGTCAATTACAGACCACTTACCTTGTTGGGCTACATTTCCATGTTTTCATTTCTGATATTGAAAACGGCATTCATAGCATCAGATATTTATACCCTGGTACGATTGGTCATATTCAACACTTGGTCCTCCGATGTTCATCCTTTTATCTCCTATGCCATTTGTAGGTGGTTATTTTTGGCATGCATATTGATATCGATCGTGCTTTACATATACGGATTTATCAAATCCATCATCGTATACAGGACAAGAAATGTTTCCTTGACGTATATAGATTCTGGTGCATCGTTCATGTATTCTGTCAAGTCTTACAAGTATTATTGTGTTTACAATGAGATCTCAAGTGACAATTTTTTCAATTATTTGGCATTTTTCACATATTTTAGTTTACAAGATTGTTTGATCTTGTTATTGGGAGATACACCAAGACAAGTCATTAATGGAATCACTATTTTCAAAATTTTGAAATTTAATAGTTCAATGATCGATGTCATCAAACAAATTGCCACTACAAACCATCAAGAAGCTGTGGTGTTGTCATTCATGACATTTTCCTTTATAATTTGGTTCATTTTCTTTGTCAAGTTCTTGTTTGCATGCATCTTGTTCTTCCCCTTACGTTACAAGATTGTTCATGAATACCATTTCGAATACGGTATGAAACAATATTGTTCCGTTCAAATAAATCAATGTATACAAAGATTCATGAAGTTAAAACATACTAAATCATTGGAACAAGTCAAGAAAGAAAATGCCAACATTCATCCAGCCATGCCAAACATTTACCTTAACGATGAAGAGAAACAAGATTTCAACCAGTCTACAATTACATTCCCAATACATCTTTCAGACACAGATTCGGATTCAACTTTGTTCGACTCTAGCAAATACAACAGCAAATACAACCCATCAAGTACATCATTGCTAGCCAGTTCAACATACTCTGGAAAACTGCCCACACCTGCTCTGCAGTACAATTCATACCGATCCAACAGACAAGATAGTTACGGTTACAGGGGAGTCGCCCCTACAGTACCACAAACAACACAATGGCAACCTAATCACGAAAATAATAGCTTCAGGAATCAACAACAACAGCAGCAGCAGCAACGAGTATCGAGATCTTCATTCGCAAGGGACCAACTGGATGCCAGATCTATTAGGTCGTTGGAGAATGACTCCACGGGTAATTTGCCTGCTTTAGACGAAGATAGGCTTATACTGGATGATCTGTATGCCAAGAAGAGGACATTGATCGAAGATCTCGAATTGCCCAGAAGGAGATGAGAAAATTTTGAACAGTGGGTGAGTGGTTTCAACATCAATGGGGTATATAGGCGTTTTGTTAATTTATATTTTTCAATTTTCAATTTCTGATTTTGCAATTTGATGTAGTAGTTGGAAAGTTCCACTTTGGAATGTGGGATACAATAATATATGCAAATAAATGGTTTTTGTTCCTAACTCTCCTTCTCTACCCAGGCAAGGAAATGAAAGGCCTTATGTAGCCTCATTCAATTCATTTATGAAATATATATATATATATACAGGAGAAAGACAATTTGAATACTACTCAAAAACAACAACCTACTGTGCACCTCCTTTATTCCCACCCATAATCTTACCATCTTTATAATCCTGTTGTAACTTGGCCAAATCTTCATCACTAACAGGAGGTATTGGGATATCACCAAAATCGTCTTGCATCAAAAATGAATATGTGTAAATATACACACTTAATGATATTCCACCGAGTACGACAAAAGACAGCAGATTTTTCCAAAAATATGGCCTTCTTGCTCTGAGCATAGCTGGTGTCATTGTGAAGTTGTACCTATTAAAGTATGGGTCAGCCTTTTTGCTGTGATTCATATAGAATTCTCGTTAGTATGATGACCATGATGCAGATTAAACGTAGATAGACAAACCATCTTTGTGACATTTGTACGGTGCTTACCCTAATCTGAGTAATGACAGTCTCATGTTTGTGGTTATCTATTTGGTTGTCTTTGATATTTGGTAATCTCTCGCTATTGATTGATTGATAGTCGTGAATTTTTTTGCTCTTCTATTTTTATTTTCTCCACGACTGCCAATTAATAGTAACACGGGTGAATATTGAAATCTAAAATTTTTTTTTTTTTTTATCTGAAAAGTTTACAAAGAGGTAGATAGATGAGTTTATAATACTAGATTTACACTTTTTTTTTGCCATTTCTAATACTCTGGTTAATTCTGGAAACTAAAGCACAACATGGCACCTGTTTTAGCAGATGACATAGTAATACCGCCAAAGGATGTGGAGGAAATTCAATTAGAAAAGTTGGTTTTTGGAGACTTGGATGAATTTGAAAATAACTTGAAAAAAATTGATAATTTGTATAGTTACTCAAGTGACGAAGAGGATTACGATGACAGTGAGTCTGCTTCTGAGAACGAAAATGAGCTCCTAGTGGGGTTGAACGATGACCAGCTTTTCTATGTCGATGATGGTGTACAACTGGACAAGATGGATATAGATATCGAGGAAAAAGATGAGGAATCAGAATCGGAATCAGATTCTTCTTCTTCTTCTTCTTCTGATAACGCTTGGAAGGATAGTGATGACGAAAAAATGAACGTGTCGTTACACTCAATGGATAAGATAAAAAAATTGAGGCAGTCAGAGCAGGAGTCATTGGTGTCAGGAAAATCATATATAAATAGGCTCAGATCACAATTTGAGAAAATATATCCAAGACCTCAATGGGCAGATGAAATTGAACAAGAAGAAGAAGAGGAGGAGGAGGATGGAGATGATGATGAAGAGGATCATGAAATGTCAACGAATGCATTGTTAAAATTTTTGGAGACGAATGAAACTCATGAAAACTTGGAGAAGAAGTTCAAATTACTACCACCAAATAAAATAGATATAACTAGGTTGAAAGACGCCAACCAATCCCGTCCATCAAAATCAGCTATCCAAACGATGTCGTTCCATCAGGATCAACCACTCCTCCTCACTGGAGGTTATGACCGAACCTTGAGAGTATACCAGATAGATGGAATTAAAAACAATTTGGTAACGTCATTGCATTTGAGGAATTCACCAATACAAACAGCCGCCTTTCAAAACTCAAACAAAATTTTTGCCGGTGGAAGAAGAAAATTTATGTACAAATGGGATATACTCACTGGAGAAATTGAAAAAATATCGAGATTATATGGACATGAATCAACACAGCGGTCATTTGAAAATTTTAAAATTTCACACGATGGCTCTTACATTGGATTACTAGGTAATTCTGGTTGGATAAATATTCTTAATGGGTCTACTGGCCAATGGATTAAAGGATTTAAAGTTGAGGGGACCTTAGTTGATATCGATTTCAGCAAAGACACCAAGCGCGAGAAGTTGCTCCTTGTTGCTGTTAACTCACTGGGAGAAGTTTGGGAATGGAATGTGCATAGCGAGAAGATTATCAGACGCTGGAGAGATGAGTCTGGATTAGGTGTCACCAAGGTGAAATTGGGAGGTGCAAACAACAAATGGCTCCTGATTGGTAATAACGTTGGTATCGTGAGTGTATATGATCGTCTGAGCAACAAGAGTTCTACTATTCCTGTGGCTACAATTGACAATTTGGTGTCAACTATTTCCTCCTTGGAGTTCTCCCCTGATGGACAGATGTTGAGCATAGCCAGTAGGGCTAAGAAGGATGCGTTGAGATTGGTGCATTTGCCCAGCTTCAAAGTCTTTTCCAATTGGCCAACGAGTGGTACCCCTTTGGGTAGAGTTACAAGTGTGTGTTTCAGTCCCAATGGGGAAATGTTATGCGTCGGTAATGAGCTGGGTAAAGTGAGATTATGGAGGTTGAACCATTATTAGATAGGTTTGTGTAACATAAAGCCCTTAAATTTTATCATCATTTGGATTATATACCTATTGGAGGTACAAATATTGAAATAAACAATCTACTTCAATCTGATTGACCTCTTCAAATCTGAGTTGTTCCATGTCATCAGATTACGGCACCAAATTTATCGATAACACCACAGCGTCTAATAACTGAGTTAAGATTCTCACCTAATTCAGGGAGGAAAAATTACTAGGCAGGGTGATTTATCTGTGTCATGATCCATGAGCGAGCCATTATCAAACTTGTTCATCACAATGACTAAAATTAACTCCATATAAATTAATTTAATTTTATGATTTTATAGGGAAAGATGATCTTGATATAAAAGACCAGACATTCTATATGTGGAAATGATCTATTCTGATACAGAAGTTGAGTTTAAAGTTCTAGGAGCCAATCGAAGTGGTTAATTGGGAGAGTTGAAAAGGGGTATCGAATTATAGAACCGACGGCGTAGTGGGTGTCGAGATCATTATTTTCCAAAGTGAGGCCATATGTGATCAATGTGAAGATCACCAATATTCTTGCTACTATTTGAAACTAGGAAAGCGGTTTAAACATGATCAACAATTCTCAAAGATGACAAGCTTTGGTACATTTGCTTCTGCAATGGACTTTCTCCTCCAGAAGCAAAAACAAAAACAAAAAAAAGTAGTTTGGAAAATTTCAAAGATTTTTGATTGAAGTAGGTTGGCCATACTCATACATCCTACGAGATACAACTAAAACATGGTTAAGCTACTGATTTGAGTGATTATTCAAAAGCAGCCCAGTTAGAAAAACTCTTCGAAGCAATGAGATGCTTTATGGATGAACAAAACACATACTACCACTACTGCATTAAACGCGAGAGATCAGGAAGCTCTTCTGTCTAACAACATAATTACTGACGGTTCACGATAGATCAGAATGAAAAGTAATCAGCATGACTAAAAGGTGTGTACCAGAAGCTTGAGAATCTCCCCAGGACGAGCCTTAGTACTTTGAGTCCTTTGCATTGGGAAAACTTTGTTTCCTTCACATAATCCATTTCTGAGCTGTTTTGGGATATTTTTTGAGTGAGTGACAGACACTTCTAGAAACGTCCCATCAGCCTCAAACGCAAAAGAAAAATCAGCAAAACACTAAAATATTTGGTATCACTTTGATAAGAAAAAACATTGTGACGATCAAACTGATATCAATAAGTTCATTATTAGGCACAGGCGAAATAATTTGGAACTAAAAATTGCATAGCACTGATTCTTTTCAGTATTGTAAAAAGCCTTTCGATGCTGTGGAAACACTGTATTTTTCTCCTTCGCCTTATTTTGCAGCGGACAAAGTTGTAAGCTTTGCTACATTCTTCTTTTACCCTTGACACGTTGGAGATTAATGGCTGAAGGTCTTCATGATAGAGAAAAATTGTTCGATAGAGCAACAACAAGCGTGGTAAGATAAGGGACAGGTGGTGTATAGTTATATATATATATATATATGTATATATATTTCTTATCTCTTTGGCCAATGGTTTTTGGCTGCTGCGTGCTCGCTCACTAAAAGATAAGAGATAGTAGATAAAACAAGAGTGACTGTGGGAGACAGGAGAGTAAAAAACCAAAAAAAACCAAAGAAGAAAAAAAACATCACTCGATTGATCAAATAAGAGGTTAATTGATAAATATATTCGAATTTATTGTACAATCAACTCATCTTCAACGTCGTTGCTCCCCAACTCTTAACATGGCTACCGCCAACACACCCAAGGTTGCACCACTCCTTGATGGTGGTCTGAGTGCCAAAGTGGTTGAGAGTAGTAGATCAGTGACTCCATCTCCGATAACATCGAATGCTCCCATGATACACACCATCATTCATGAACAAGAGGATCTCTTTATAGATCTTGAACTGGAGCAGCAAAAACAAGATCTACAGCACAACAACTTGTCAACAACACTGACCCATTCGATCTCTCCAAGCTCTTTAAATTCACAGCAAATTCATCTGTTTAATTTCAAGAAAAGATCCAAGCGATCAAGTAGTACATCAAGTGAGTCTAGAGATAGATTCAAAGCTCGTTCAATCTCAGATTCAAACTCTACCGAGTTTCTGCTGCTGCGGCTTCCAATTTCAAAAAACAAATGTTTCTCGTTGGAAATGTCTAACAAATTTATACAAGATTTGGAGGAATTCACCCATAACATCAAATACTTGGATACAATAAGCTTTGTCAATCTGATGAATTGGTATTACTCCCATGAATTGCCTCCAGTAGAGAAGATGTTTCCATGGTTGCATGGCATGCACAAATACAATATTGCACAGAGACGGTTTCTACTACAAAATATCGATGGGAACTTGAACATTGATCCTTATAAGATCCCACTGGACGATGTCAGATTTTTGACACTAATCAGGTCATCTTGCATGAAACCTAAACCGCTTCAAACACTAAGATTCCAAGACAATACCTATGAGCCACTGACAGGTTTGTTGAAAGGAACTATTGATGTCGAGGATGTATTGATGCCCTTACAAACTGAGAATGGTGCCAAGTTAAAGGACTCGATAAACTCGGCTTTTATTATGCTTGGATTGCAAGAAAACGAACACTTCAACAGAGAGTTAGTGTTCAGAGATTGTACCAAGCTCAATTTGATTCCCGCTTTTAAAGAAATGGATCCGACAACGGGAGTGAGTTTGAGAAATTTCCATATACAAACTAGCAAAATCAGTCATATATCTGATTTCATCGTCTATTGCTTTAATGACAGCAACAACAATAGGAACATGTGCGAGTGTGAATCTGTAGCTAGACTCTTAAGAATTGCACAGATGAGATATGAGAGAGATTACCAAGAGATACCCACGGGACGATACAACTGTTTCATCTTGAAAAATTATGACCCATTCAGAGATGTTGGCAATATGATGGCAATTAAACCCATATTGAGAAAAGATTGTAATGGTGATAACGAATCAGATCATTCATACGAACTAGCAGTTTTTAACGATTGGAACAACAATATCTTATTCAAAGAGAAATTGGAAATCTCCAAGATGTCTTCTGCTACCCACGTTTACAGAAACGTGTGGTTTGGGAATACTAGCGACTTCAACAGCTACCATAGCAAATACAGTTCAGAGGCCGAGACAAGGCAAATATTGATTGATCAATCTCCCTTAATACCCAATGACTCACCACCATTATATTGTCTGCCTCACAATACAATTACAACGTTAGCATCATCCGATTTTCTGAGATCACACAGTATCGAGCATGATCAATTGTTGATCAACAAACCGAAACAGAATTGGAGATTATTTGTCAATTGTTATGAGAATGCGAGATTCCCAACGTTGAGCGAATTAAGAGATTATTTGATTCATTCTACAGATGATTACTATGAAAATATTTATTTAGAGTTCCCGCCATCAGGATCTATCGCCATTGGAGATTTGAAAGAAGACAAGATATCGAGCATTGTCAATCTTTGTAAATTGCTATATTTCAAATGTGGAGTAAATGATGGGATAAGAAGGTTCAGTGGATTGATATATTGTTCAGACGGCTATAGTGAAACGTCGTTGTTGGGATTGTGTTTTTTGATATACTCTCAAGGTTTGAAGCTCGATGATGCAATTTTGAAATTGCATGTGCACTATGGAAGACCTTTTTTCATCTTCAAAAGTGATTACGTCTTCTTGGAAAAAATTCAAAAGATCTTGTTGAAATATTCACCAACTCAACCAGGATATAAATTCAATGCTAATATCGATATTCTCGATAACAACATGATGCTTCAATTTTTCGTCCCGAAGAAAATCGACAAAAGAGTGTTTTTCAGACTTCTTGATGAGAGTCATGGTAGTTTGTCAAGCGATAGTTCACAGCTGGAATCTGACGCCTCATCACAGTATTCGGATGAAGAAGAGGAAGAGAAAGCGGAAAGCGTATGTGCTCCAGTATTTGGGTCATTGCCATCCCGAATCTTACCCCACTTGTATTTGGGCTCTTTGAATCATGCAAACAACTTGCCATTGTTGAATGAATTGGGGATTACAAAAGTTGTTTCTGTTGGCGAGAAGTTGGGTTGGGTCTCGGATTATAACTATACCACTAGTTCCACGGAATCAGGCTGTACAATAATGGAAATATTTGATTCCACAAGCCCGGACCCACTGATCACTGATGATTGTATGATTGACTCGGTGATGAACATCTCTAACATTAATGATGACGGTATTGGAACGTTGACGAAGACTATCGACGATGCATTGAAGTTTATTGATGATGCTTTCGTCAACAATGAAAAAATTTTGGTTCATTGTCAAGTTGGAGTTTCGAGGTCTGCAACGGTGTGCATCGCAGAAGTAATGAAGCGGTTGAACATAAGCCTCATCAGAGCCTACTTGTACGTCAGAGTGCGAAGATTGAATGTCATTATTCAGCCGAACTTGAAGTTGACCTATGAACTTTTCAAATGGGAGGAGAATGTTGTCAAATGCGGCTTACCAATGGAAAGAGTATCAACTAGAGAATTATCAAGAAAGCTTCGAAAATCGAGCATTACAGGCGGTGAAAAAGAAAGAAACAGCTTCAACTCGTTGTTTTCTTCTACTTCAAGTAAGAAAAACTCCTATTCGAGATCGTCATTGTCAACTAGTGTTTCGTCCACACACGAAAATTTCGAAAATGCTATCTGTACAACTTTTTTGGCCTTGAAAGGGAAAGAAGGCGGCTTCCAATCAGTGAAGGCCTTGAGTGAAAATCAAGTATTCATCTCTGATGAAGAGATTGATGAAGACAAGGTTGAGAACGATGGAAATGGAGAGTTGGATGACGGCTCTGATAGTGATTTTAGCGGTAACCACACAATAGGTAATGAGCAAGAAGGGGACAATTTGTACAATGGGTTGATTACAAATAATCATGGCTGGCTTCGGGAGATTGACTGGTCTGTTTTGTGCAGGGAGATTTATTTTTTAAATAAATCATATATCAACCATGGAAGTTAATATCTACACAACTTTTTCCATCTAATAATATATTTCTTTATGCTATCATGACATCTTTTTAAACACGTAATTGCTGATAACGAACAAACAATCAAAGGCTTCTCATCTAATCGCTAAACATGCCTCATTATATCTCAAAGCCACTCATTCACCGAATCCCGTGCCTTCGAAAACACTGTAAATGGTAATCGACTCGCAGAAACGGAGTTTTCAATAGGAAGTACGGGGTAGAATTTGTGATAGCGTTTATTTTTAAAGAGCCAAGCAATTCTATGTATTCAGGTTAATCTATTTAATATGAGAGTTTTTCCGATCATTACATCTTGAGCCTATTTACAGAGATAAAATAAAAACTACTCAAGAGTGATATATTTTTTCAAATGATCTGGAATGGCATTGTAAAGATTCTTGGATTCCAACCATTTTTTGCTGAAAACTCTTTCTGAGTATTTGTGAGACGAGTCAGCCAAGATGGTGACGACATTGGCACCTTCAGGCAAGGTCTTTGCAATCTCGGCGGCGGCAACGACATTCAAAGCCGAGGTACCGCCAACATAAATTCCTTCTTCATCCAATAATCTGTAAATCATGGCAATACTATCTTCATCAGGAACTCTGATAGCGTCATCAGCCAAGCTAATATCTTGGGCCATGTTTCCTGTGATCCTACCTTGACCAATACCTTCGGTGAACGAGCCACCCTCTCTCTCCAAAGATTTTCCACCAGACTTGACATAAGAGTAGACACACGATCCAGGTGGATCAGCGGCAACGGACAAGGTCTTACCGTTGGAGATGTCTTTCAAATAGCGGGTGATACCAGCATAAGTTCCACCACTACCAGTGGAGCAAGTGAAAGCATCCACTTTACCGTCCAACTGAGCCCAAATTTCAGGACCCGTGGTCTCTATGTGAGCCTGTCTGTTGTCCAAGTTATCGAATTGGTCGGTCCAATATGCATTTTCCAAGCTTTCAGCATGTCTTTTGGCCTGCTTGTTGAAATTCATAGGATCATCAAAAGGCTTCACTGGCACAGGATAAACCTCACATCCTAGCAACTTCAAGGTCTCAACCTTGGATGGTGCCTGATTGTTTGGCATGTATATCACACACTTGTAACCACGAGCTCTGCAGATATGGGCTAATCCAATACCGGTATTACCAGCAGTTCCCTCCACAATGGTCCCCCCAGACTTGATCTGGCCTCTTTTTTCAGCTTGCTCAATCATGTATAACGCAGCACGGTCCTTAACCGATCCTCCTGGATTCATCCACTCTGCTTTACCCCAAATGTTTCTACCTAACTCCTTAGACAACCTCTGGATCTTGATCAATGGGGTGTTACCAACTGCACCAACAAAGCCGTCTTCAGCAGTTAATGGGACGAATGGGACTTTGATAGAAGATTGGTGACGAATCAAAGATAAAATCACCCTCCCACTGGTGTGAGTTCTTGTTATAGCCAACATCTTTTATCTCTATATTTTGGTAGAAGAAGATGAGATTGTCACAATTGATTTGAAAAAAATCACTAACTAATTTTGTTTTGCGCGTTTAATTGTAGTATTTCACGTGACACTATTACCTCCTTAGGTAATTGCCCTGTAAGGAAGTTGGGAGCATCCGCGCATTAAGCTTATCTCTCTTTCTATCTTACTTGATATTTTTGGCCGTTCCAATATCCCAAAGCCATACATAAATATTTATCAAAGGACACACTGCTCAAGAGAATGTGGTTGCAGACAGTATCAACAGTCATTGGCTATACTTATACCATTTCTTGGGGACTCGGATTTTGGCCGCCAGTGATAACCAACTACAAACTCAGGAGTATCCAAGGGTTATCGATTGATTTCTTATACTTCAATTTCATTGGATATATTTTTTATACATTATACTTTTCAGTTCTTTTGTTCAGTCCATATATCAGACAGGAGTACAGTGATAGATA
This sequence comes from Nakazawaea populi, assembly GCA_030557235.1. Taxonomy (NCBI): domain Eukaryota; kingdom Fungi; phylum Ascomycota; class Pichiomycetes; order Alaninales; family Pachysolenaceae; genus Nakazawaea; species Nakazawaea populi. The sequence continues at coordinate 381,777 of JAKTVN010000001.1, forward strand.
CACGTTGCCCACTGATGAAGTTCCAAGATTACCTTTGATCAAGATGAATGATCTAATCTTTGCTGGGCATGGGTTAGCGCTCAACTTCTTGACTCTTTCACAAGCTTACTGGCCGTGGAATTTCAAGAAAAACGATAATCAAACTCTCTCCAAATTTGCCCATATTGCCTTTGCATTGATTGCCGCTGTCATATTCACTTTGTGTTGTTACATTGTCAAGACATCAGATCAGCTGAGTTTCCAATGGTTGGACTTATTCACTTCTTTAGGTTTATTCAAGATTCTTATGTCAGTTTTCAAAAACGTTGTACAACTTGAATATAATTACAACAGGAAATCTACTCATGGTTGGCCTATTTTGATGATTTGGTTGGATGCTGCTGGAGGCTTCTTGTCCTTGGTCCAATTAGCTTTGGATGCCTTCATTGTTCATGATTTCAAAGCAATGTTCAAGAATTTGCCCAAGTTTTTACTTAGTGTTGAAGCAATTCTGGCTGACATAATCTTCTTCTTGCAGCACTACTACTGGTATGCTGGGAATGATCCTCATGATCATGGCATCAGGGACGGATTCAAAGCTGATGAAGAGTTCTTACATGAACATGAACATGATCATGATCATCTTATTGAGAGTGCTGAGGAAGGTTATGGTGCCATCGAGGCCCCAAAGTCTTCACGTCTGATTTGTTCAATCAAAAGCACAGACGAAGGTGAACTACAAAGATTGATCATCTGATTGACGGATGCGTATGTATCAAAATTGAATAAAACAACAAAAATATATTAAATAAAGGCCAGTGGAAATCTTATTTGAAGGAGCACTGCCAGTGAAAAATTTCATTGAACACCTATCACTGATAGCTCCAAAGTCCATACACGCCTTATATGTACTCTAACCGTTACGTCCTTCTCTATCTGTTTGTGAGATTTGGGATCTGTTAATTTAACATTTAACAATTGTATTTGGAACTCCTCATTTGACCACCAGCACTTTCTAGCCGGTTTTCTCCAAAACAACAACAACTTGGTGGCAACTGAGTTGTCTCTCTTCTTAGATCTTGATCTGGACGATGCTGACCTTGCCAATGAGGCAATACGCGACCTCGAACGGGATCTTGACCTTTCATTTCCCTGTGAAGAGGCAGAGACCGTTGGGTTTAATCCCGGTGAAGGTGATCCAGGCGCTGATGAGTCATTGTTCGAGTCCAGATGTTTCAAACGAACTAGTGCCAATGAACTAACGATTGCCTTGTCCGGCTCACGAGATCTGTGACCCCAATTACTGTCGACCGAATAACCGGAAGAACACAACATGTCAAGTAAATGCTGCTCAGCAGGACCTAAAGCTTTGCCAGGTTCATATCCTAACCCATCGAAAATTCTCTTGCAGCTGCTCAAATAATCGCCAGTCTTGATCTTGATCTCCTTCATATCCTCTTTTGATATCCCATGGTAAGGTGGTATACAATAATAATCCAAATCTTCTCTTAGCACTATGATCGATGGCTTCTCATGCAAAAGATCGGCATCGCTGACATTGTAAGACGAGTCATCGTTATGTGGAGGCACTTCGGCAGCAACCTCGCTGAAAGTATTCACAATGTACTCGAAGCATTCTGGAGCAAAATTCACATAAACAACATCATTTTCAGTCAAGTTCGTGATGACATTGCCATTAATATCAACAAAGACACCATTTGGAAAGAGACATAATAATATGCTTTCCGGTAGCGCCATTAATTCGTCTCTGGTAATGGTGAACATGATTCCTCTGATATTTAACTTGATTTCAGTATTAACATCGTCTAACGGCTGATCATACATCAATTCACCTTGCCCACTATCGTATGGGTCCGGTGAGACTTGAGTTATGATTGACTCTGGTGCAATTGACATTTTGTAAATGAGTCTATGTCTATCTATAAAACCTCACTTTGAAAATCAAACTAGTGTACTATCCCAACCTGGTATGATCCGTTACCCTTTTCTATTTATGAATGATCTTGATATAGCGGTTACCAGCACCGTATAAATTATTCAAGGCAGTGATGAAGAGTGAGCAAATTTATTGACACAGAGTCTCGAATTGTGAGTTTTATTTGTTTGTCTTTGCTTTCTAATCCTTGTGCGTCCAAAAATTTTCTTTCTTCGTGTAAAACAAAACGCCCCAATTGAGAAAGAAGTGGTGATGTAATTTCTCTTCGCTTATTCCCATTCAGTAAAGTGATATTGATGGTACCATGTCGAACTGTGACGACAATTGTTCATGTTCCAAAAGGCAGAAACGCGATCTTCCACTGGATATTACAGAAAAAGTTATTGATGAAGATGACATCTGGCTCACCGATGCCGATGAGCAGCATTTTACACCTATGGGCATAGATAAGGATGAGATCTTTGGGGAAGTTACAGAGACGCTGGAGAGTGCCAACACGTTGGCTTTGCGAAGGACTCATGCAAAGCAAGGATTCATTGAAGGTCTTGCCGAAGCTAAACTGAGATCCACTCAAAAGGGCTTTGATGATGGGTATAGGAGTGGCGGTAGCCTAGGAATGAAAGTGGGAGAGATAATTTCGGTTTTGAATGGGTTAAAAAATTCTTCAAACGAGGTGATACGAAGTGAAGCATCGAATTACCTCGCAGTACTGAAAAAAGAATTGTATATAGCGAATGTGCTAAATAGGAGATACTTTGATGATGATATTAACTTGGTTGGCGAAGAACACGAATTGATAAGTAAGTGGGAGAGAATTGTTGGTGAGCTACTTACAGCCTTATGAGGAATGACAAAGATTAATCAAAGAAAATTGAATAAATAAATATATGACAACAAATTTTCCGAAAAGATCACCAGAAAGAGCACCATCCAATATAATGTTGGCACAAATTCTCAACTGATGTCGCCTGTTGTATCAACTTTTCAACCTGATGTGGCACATCAAGCTCTCTAGCACGCTTGAAGTCATTTCCAGTGAGTTTATCGTTGATTCTTTTCAACACCAAAGCAGCTCTTGCATTTCTCACCTCCGCTTTATATTGCAACTCCAATTTTGCGGCCTCTTGAGCATCGATTTCGCCAGCTCTCAACAACTCTGCTGGATTAACAGAGTTAAAGTGATATCCTGTCGATTCAGCAACTTGATTGATTGGAAAATCAAAGCCCCAGTTGATCAATGGGTCGTAAGCAAAAGCTTCCAATATAGCCATCAAGGACTCTTTGTTATCTCTCAAAACTCTCATCACATGCTCGCAAGTGATTCTATAAGATCCTTCGATTCCACTGACCTCCATTGCGTAGCTCAACATTCTAGTCAACCTGAATGGCACCTTTTCTGGATATTTTTCTCTCAATATTGCAGCTTCGAAACAATCACCAAAATCAATATGGATGACTTTACCTGTAATTCTATCCATCATCAAATTGGAAGGATGTCTATCACCGAGGCCCAAGATATATCCAACCATCGACATAACAGCCAAGGACCTGGTGTACGTTGTACGACGATCTAACCAGGCTTCTGATGATCTAGATTTCAACCACAAGACCTTGTACAAATCCTGACCTCTTGTATTATCCAAAGCGTAGGTGAAAACTTCCACTTTTTGCAACAAGGTCAAACTCTCAAAGTCAGGTGCCATTTGTAACATGATACGGTGTTCAATGTTCAATATGATCTTTCTTGATTCACGGTATTCCCTTATTAATACATGGAAAGTATCTGAATTTGGTACCCATCCCAAAAGACCAGATTTTGGTGACAAAGGAATTGCAGGAAATTGCTGGATATCTAAATGCCTTTTGAAACATTCGCCATCATTTACTAACAAGGTGTTTACCAAACCAAACAATTGCATCACCAAGCTATCTTGTCTGATGTCTTCGTGTCCCTTTAAACAAAACTGGTAGAATATACCATCACTACCTTTGATGCTCAGTTTTCTTGGTCTTTGCTTAGATGAGATCACCGTGAAAGTAGAGTCAAAACAACTTATTTTGATAGTCGGTTTTCCAGCCTGGTAAGTACCCGGGACGGCCAACTCCAAATCTTTGGCAGCCAAAAGTTTAGGTGATATATACTGCAAATCCAAAGTCTGTAACTGCGGTAGTTGTCGACTAATACGACGGAACACATTATAGTAGATATCCCACGCTTGATTCAAGTTTGCAACATCTTTGGTTCTTCTGAAATTGAGTACCCATTCGTGAGCATCATTCAATTCTCTTCCAAAAGCATTCTGGAAGGAAACCTCACGTAGTGTCTCAGGACCCTTTTCTAGCATGGCATGTAATGGCTCCAATACAGCAAACATCTTCTCTGTGTTATGCTCTCCAAAATACAATCTGGATGCATCTTCCAAACCCTCGTACCACAACTCGTGCCAAAGAACGGCAACTCTAATCAATTCATTACTGACCAATTCGGCTTGGTCGACTAAGTCTGCATTATGTATTCTCATTTTGTCGATGATCGTCAAGGCTGCTCTTTGTCTTGAAATACTATCAGACTTGATGGCAACAAACAATGGATATACCAAAGCTTGAGGATGGGCCTTACCCAAATCAGTTAACAAACCCAATAAGGATCTGCTAACAACCGGATTTGGCTGGTGAATTCGAGATATCAATTGTGGAATGACCTCAAGCCAAGTGTCAATATTTACCATGGAAAAGCCGTCTAATATTGCTTGAGCAGTGTCCGCAATACCACCGAACTTGAACCATAGAGTCAATAGACGTAAGGTATCTTGCAATGAATTTGTTTCTGAAAGCGAGATGGAATGAAAAAAACCTCTAATAGCCGGAACAACGTAATGTTGAATAAGTCCAGGTTGAATATTAAGCCCCTTATCAGCGTTTGCAGAAGACATATCATCTTCAAAATTACTCGTTTCCGCATTTGTTGAAATCTCACTCGAATGGAGTGATATCACTTCAAAGTTTGCCAAAGCCCAGTTGTGCCATGCTTTGTACCATTTTTTATCGAAATGAGTTGCCAACAAAAATGAGCCTAAAATTCCTTCTGCTTCATCTCTCCTCCAGTTACTTGTCAACGAAACTTTCCACTCACCTTGTTTCAAGTAGCACCTAGCAAGTAATTTAGTATACTCTTCGACATGCTTTGGTGCACCTGGAACCTCAGTTGGTAATGGCTGAGCAATCGCCTCGTTTTCATTCAAGCCTAAGTCGCTTGACAATTTGGAGGTAAAGTCGACCAAATGACTCAACGCCTCGCGCTGCTGACCAGTGGCCCACATGTATTTCAACTGAGCATAAACAACTTGTGGAGAAGCCTTGGAAGGACCTGGGTTTTCTGGCCCACCTTCATCCAACAAGGCACTCAACGATTTTTCTGCAAGTCCCAATCTTCCACTCTTTCTACATAAGTTGGCAAATTTGATCCACATTTCCATATCCTGTTTCGGGTTCACAACTAAGGCTCTCACTTTCAACATTCGCTGCCATATATCAACATTTTTCTGACATCCAAGTAATCTTGTATTCCAAGTTTTTCTCATCATAGCCCTTTTTTCTGATCCTTGAGGGTAACATTTGTATTTAATGATTTCTTCCAACTCTGCAAGCATTTGCACCCTGACAATAACATTGTAAGCACGATTGTAGGACTCACTTACCAAAGCCGTGATTTCTGTAACCAACAAATCTCTAGCTTTCAAGATGTGATTTGAAGCCTCTTCAAAATTGTTCCTATGCAAACACAAAACTGCGTTGAAAAATGATCTATCAGGGGAATCCATTTTCATCACTCCAATGTACGTGTCCATTCTATCCCACTGTTTTAAACCCCATGAAGAGGCAGCAGCCAAAGGTGCTATAGTTCTTTTCACATCGCTTGAGGAATTTAACCACTTGGATTGAGCCAACTCTGATAACTGTTCCCATTCTCCCAAAGCATGCAAACAACGCATTTTTCCCATTGTTATCTCCATTGAGTTTGGTTCATTTTTTTCTCTTTGACTGTAAGCATTCAAAGCGTCTTCCCATCTTCCCAATTTCTCAAACCATGTCTCTTTTAGTTGCAAGTCGTGATGTTGCTGGGCATGTTTCAAGATTCCAATGGCGGCATCCTCTTGTTGTAACTGGTTATTTATGCTTATCAATGGTTCAATAGTAGGCGTCGAAGGCTCCTGCATAAACTCTAATTCCTTGTAATGAAGAGCTTTAGCATATGCATGACACCTTTGAGCGTATTGGCCCAATGTTGATATTCTGATGGGTAGCGGCTTATCATCATGCTCCATGAACTCTGCTAAATTAAGCAACGTTTGATGGATTTCTGGAGTGTTATTGGGTGAAGACAACAGAATACACAACGACTGTATCAAACTTTCCTGATTCTGTGAGTACAACTCATTCCAACAACTTGCAAAACTTGCATTAAACAAATCTTTTGCTAATGGGTAGTAACTATCTGCAAGAGAAGCACACAGCCTTAGTGCATGTGAAGGGGTTTCCTTCAACAACTCAACACTGAACTTTCTGATCCACTCCTGCCAGTCTTCACGGGTTCTTTTCTGTGTAGCATCCCATGCATTCTTCAACTGCTGCTGATTAACAGCTAACTTCTTAGCTGATGGTTCGATATCATTTTGCTCAACTGACTCAGTTTCTATTTCCTTACCTATGATCAAGTGCTGCGGTAATGGTTCTCCATTCAACAATTTTGTCACAAGTTGATCATACACAGATGACATCATTCTCTTCTTAATCAAAGCTTTGTTGATGACAGGAATGAAGACTGAAAAGTCATTCCCCATCTGCAATAGTAGAAGACATAAAGTATTCATCGAAGCCCTTTTCAAGTCATCGTTTTGATTTTCCTGTAAAATTCGCACTATGGGGTGTATAATCCTTGAAGCCATCTCTGTTAAGTTTATGTTTCTGGAGATCTTTCCTATGGCTTCGATAGCTGCTTTCCTCAAGTTATGAGGGGCAAACTCAAACAATTTGACGACCTGAGGAATTGTCAAGTGAATGTAAAGCTCAATACTGTTGCCGAATACCACTAAAGTTTTCAAAACTCTAAGAGAAGCCACCCGGTCCTCAGACTTATCATTATCGAGAATGTCAACCAATAATGTTAATACATCAGCAATGTATAATTTAAATTCACCACCCAAGGCCTTGGATATACTTTCAATGAGTCCTATAATGGTTACTTGCACTTTTTCAAGATGGAAAAAATCTTTGATTACCTTGAACAAATCATTCAAGTAAGGTCTGATATGTTGTTTGACTGTAGCAACTAACACACTTAACTGCTGGAAGTAAAACACAATCATATTAGGTGGACAGTTGTGCATTACATAAATCATACCGGGCACGATCTGGCTCAAAAATGAGACACATCTCAACCCCAAAGTTTGAAAAATATACATTATTGCTTGAATAATGGCTGAATGGTGTGCACCTAGAGATGGATCCTTCAACATTTTCAATAAGGTGTGAAACACCACTGTTGGATAGTATTCTTCATTCGAAGGTGACATTCCTTGCATTAATAGGGCAACATCAATTGGGGGAGCGTTTTGTTCGGCAACTTTAGCTGCGTTGTTGTCCTTTTTCCTTTCTACCTCTCTATGCTTATATGGATCTAAAGCACCCAAGACACCTAACAACTTCACTGTTTCTCTTCGAATTACTGGAGAGCTCTCTGATTTCAAAATGTTGACTAGCATTCCCAACAACTGTGGATAGTCTAATAATGGTTGAATTACATAACCTGAAGAACTCGTCAATTGACCCAACAGTTTAAGGGCTGAATCTCTTTTGATACTGGAGCTTTGGTCCTGAAATGTTTCCAATAGCAAAGGCATTAAATCTTTGATGAAAGGCTTCAAGTCTTCACCACCGACAACAGATAATTCACCTATTGCTGTGATTGAACTGGCAGCAACAGCTGCAGATGGGGTGTCTCTAACCTTTGGAATAAGAACATCGAGTATTGGCTTGACGTAAGGTCTCGTCATATCCCTAGAGTGCCTAATCAACAAGGATAGCAAAATGGCACTCTCCTCCTTCTTTCTTGCATTATGGCCACCATATTCCAAGTCAGTCAATAGTTGAATAAGGGTTTTTTTCAACAAGGGGACAATATAAGCAGGGTTCATAAACGATAGCCTCCCTATAATTTTAATTGACACTTTCCTGATTTCAAACTCTTCATCATTCAATGATATAAACAATAACCTTACATTGTCCGCCTGAGATAATTGGGGATCGAAGTCTTCTCCTAACGCTTTTAGGACTTCCAACCTAATTTCTGAAGCTGGGTCGGTAATAGCCACAGTGAGCAACTTGTCCAATACTTCATTCATGGTATTTAGAGTGTTTTCACTCACTTGAAAGCACATTGGGTCCTTAATTGAAAGATTACACAATGCCAACGAGGTTTGAAGTCTAACTTCTGAGTTATCATGATCAATATAGTTGATAATGCAATATTTGATAAAGTCGATCAATGAGTAATTCTTAAAGTTGAAGCAGCTCAAGATCTTAAATGACTGAAGAATGACAATGACATCAGCATCTTCATAAAAGTCACCAGTCTCAGACCCTGACGTGTTCACTGAAGTCAACGTGGGGTCTTTCGAGATCATCGAAAGTCTATAATTATGGGCCAAAACATTGTTCATTCCCCTTTTCAGTTCAGGAGATCCGGGAGGTTGGAATGGATATCCGCTCAAACACAAGCTAACAATGTTTATTAGTTTTTCGTTTATCAATGGTTCTAATGATGACAAGTTTTCAATGAAAACTTTGAGCAAATTTATGAAATGATCGTTAATAGAACTTTTGAACATCAATTTCAAGATTTGGTGGCTATGCAAGTATTTGGTCAAAGAGGCACCAATTGCCAAAGCCAACTGAGATAAGCAATCAAAACACAGGGGCTCTATCTCCTTTCTTGCTTTAATACTTTTTGTCATTAAGCTCTCTCTGATATTCGATAGAATGCCATCAAGATAAGTTGTGATATGTCCTCCCACTTCAATGGAGATGTTACCAATCGAAGTGAAAATGAATGATCTATCTTTCCCCATTTTTAATTGCGATAAATAGAATAGTAAAACTCGATGCAAGTATCTATCAATGAACTTGCTAGTATTTGCCTTGGCTAATTTCGGTATTATGATTGAAATCTCTTTCCGCACTACAACTGATTTGTGCTCTTTAAACTTCATTGCCGTTTCAAAGATGTCATCAAGTTTGTCGTTCAACAAAGATATTTTTCGCGACACCAACTCTCGGTAACATAATAATGAACCATGTATTTCTTCAACTGTTCTGTTAGAGTTTGTATTCTTGAATATTGAAGATGCCTCATTGTACAACCTCATGAACCAGTCCTTTTTCAGCTTTGGATCCCTTGTGAATATAATACTGAGGCAGTTTTTCAACACCTCAGCTGTGTCTTCTCTTATATTCTGATTTGGGTCTCTCAACGTGATCCAAATGTTTTCCAACACTACGTCAACATAACCGTATACCAACGTTGGTGCATTTAAAGCAAGCGAGGCAATGACCAAGACGGCAGCATGCTTCCTGAGCTCCTGTTTATCGTTCAATAACCACTCTAATGATCGCTTGATTTCATATTCAACGAATTCTGCTGTTAAAGTTCCGCCTGGCATGGCTAATTTACCTAAAATTTTCGTTGCAAATCTCATAGTCTCCACATCGTTGGATGGGATAGCGTGTCTCAAATAAGTTCCATATCTTGACATTCTGTATTTGTTGGTGTTTTCCTCAAGAGTAGTAGTAGCACCTGTTTGCATCATATATTCCTCGTTATCATCTAACTCCAATAACTCATTAAGAGCGGTCAAACCACCCATTCGCTCATCATGGTTACTACTTTTGATGAAATCGTACATTCTCTTGTTAACCTCATTTGTGTAACGAGTCATCTGCTCAGCAGATGTGAAATCTCTTGTGACAGAGATCAAGTTTTGCTTCAACTCTTTGGCAGCTCTATTACGTTTGGCTTGCGAGTGAGAGTTCAAGTCGTTGAATATTTTATCCAAAGCGTATGAGTCAATTGGGATGACAGGCTGCTGCATCTGGTGCTGCAGCTGCACCTGTAATTGGGACATTTGAGCTTTAGAACTTTGACTTTCAAATTTCTAGATAAAGTCAGTTAGACTTGAAACTCAAATGGTTTTGTTCTCTCGGCTTCACCGTTTTTGTGACACACAGATACAAAATAAAATTGGGAAAAATAAACTACACTTTTTTTTTTATTTGAATTTTAAAACTGAATAATGAATACACAATTCTCTAAAAACACTCTCAGCAGTAGAGGCAATACGACTATGGTACACTAAATAAGGAGAAGTTTCTAACAATGTTTGGTCCATACTCGTCATAGTCCTGCTTAGTGTGACAATAACTTTTGAATTCAGCGGTCTGTGCTAATAAAGAGCCCCCAAACCACACCGCGTTCTTTTGTCTCTTGTGACTTATGACTTGAACTTCAACACCAGATGATTTAGCACCACTCAATTTTTCGCTTTGTTGGACTCTTTCATTTACCAATCCTTTGATGTCTCTTTGTAATCTTCTTCCGAAATCCTTGAACATGGTGGAACCACCACTTAAGACGATATTTCTATACAAATTCTTTCTAACATCAATTGGTGATGCTTGAATTACTTGATCCACAACAATTGGCAATGGAGTCAAGAAATCAGAAGATGCAATCTCTGGGTTGAAAAAGATTTCTGGGGCCAAAAATCTTTCGTAACCAACATCAACCTTTATTGGCTGTCTCACCGTTTCAACTATATATTGGGCAAATTTGTCTGGATGTGTATCAAACTTGTTGAACTCCTTAACGATATCAGGACACACGTAACAGAATTCTTGTTTGATCTTTTCGGCGGTCCTTAAGGATGTATCTAGTTCACCACGTTCTCTAAGTAAAGTTTGGATGAACAAGGTGATATCTCTACCGGCTATTGGAATGTTCTTGATGGCTGAACCGATAACATAACCTTCGGCAACAGGAATTACGTGGGTGACACCATCACCGGAATCAATAACAGTACCAGTCAATGATCTGTCTTGAACTTTTGAGGATGTCCAGGATGCAGCCAATGCCAAGACAGCTTGGACAGCGATATACAAACCAGCACAGTTGAAACTTTCAAACATAATTTCTGCAGTATTCTCTCTGTTTTCAGGTGGATTTAATGGAGGCTCTGTTAAGAGAAAATAGTGATCTTCTGGTTCACATTTCAAATACTTGAAAATGGAATTCTCCCACAATCTTTCCATATGATCCCAATTCTCCACCTGACCATGTCTAATAGGATAACTAAGGGAATAAGATGGACCTTTGGCTGCCTCAAGGGCTTCCTCCCCAATGAAAAAATCTAAATCTTCCATTCCTCTTTTGATGGCAACATTGTTGAATTTTGAGGCTGCGTCTCTTGAATTGGTTGAAGAAGACAGTCTTGTGGATATAGCTGTTGGAAACACCCAGGATGGTGCATCATTACCAGCAAATCCCAATTTTGTCAAACCCGTACCACTGTCAGATTATGTTAGTATGATCACGTCAATCAATTTATGCTGATTAGATTTCATCAGAATATCCCAGCGGTAAAGTTTTCAACTCACTTGTCTGAGATTTAGAAAGTTGATGGTGTTAGTAAGATAATTTCTTGCTGTGACGGCTTGAAATAGGAATAAAGGTTGAACTTACCCATAACAACAGCAGGCGAATTGATGCTAGCCATGTTTGATTACGTGGATGTTGTTCAATTGATTGATGAATTTAGATCGGGGATTTCAAAGAGTAACGAATAATCACTCTACGTATCGTTTTCCTGTTGTCTCCTATTTCGTTTTCCACACACTGTTCGCTCCATTTTGACAAGGAATGTGTAATTTGCACACGACATTATTGACATGAAAGTAGTGTACTCAACTCATCAATAAAAATGGCAGATGGCTATAAGTTCACGTGTTTATAATCATATATGACTCGATTAGGTCCGGTACAATACAATAATACTTTCCTGCTCAAGATCTACATTGATAGTAATAGAGATCTAGGCGTTTGATTTCAATTCCCATTGCGATGTTGCTGTCAATATCTTCTTCTTTTTTATCCATGATTCATTCATTATACTACTCAAGTCACAAATAAAGAAACTTCAAGAGGTTGCACCCTTGCTTTTCAACATGAACACTGTTTTGTTCCTACCTAATAGGTGTGGCCTATGAAAAATAAGCTCACGCTCATTTGACTAAAGTTGCCAAAATTACCTAATTGGGATATGAAGTGTAAAATTACATGCAGTCGTAGGCCTTCGAGAAAGAAAGAAAATTTTGACCAGGGTAAACCGGGATCAATTGGTGGGACAGACAAACAAAAGTAACCATTAAACAAAAGTGCTTTTGAAGGTCGATAAGTTGCTTATCCTAAGCCTTGAAAATTGAACAGTCCCTTCGTTATTGTGAAAACCACAAGATGATCAGCGATCGGGTGAATCTTGTCTTCTGACATCAAAAGGAGTAGTCGTACAGAAAAAATTTAAACTTCGCCTACTCTATTCACAGCAAAAAAAGAAAAAAACTAAAAACTAAAAATAAGCCCGGAAAAAGGTTGCCCCTCAAGCAAATCTTATTGGAATTACACTTGTCAACGAATTTTCTTTTTCCTTTTATGATGCTTTCATTTATATATATATATTTATATTCATACATTTCTTATTCAAAGACAACGTAGTTGACGTTCACAATCGTTTTTATTTATTAACTGTCACATTTATTATCTGGTCAACCACTGGCTATGTTTATACCATCCACTGCAGACTTATGTCCTGCCAAGTTTCTGTCATTGTTGATGAAAAGAGATGACTTGGACAATGTAGACCAAGATGTCCAAAATGGTTGGGATAGAGTAGACCAAGGTGCGCAGCATGTTGGCCAAGAAGTTAAGACAACAGCCGAAGCTTTTAGAAGTTGGGATACATGTATGGACAACAGAGTTTGTAGACCTATAGCTATCATCGGTATATTGTTAGCTGCTTTGGTTGGCCTTTGGATTGGGTTTTGTCTTTGGAATTGTATCTGTAATGGAACAAGCTGCAAAAGGTCGATGTTTTGCTGTTGTGCTACTTGCTGTCAAGGTGACAAGAAGAAGAAATACAATGGAATGACTACAAAGGAATACAAGAAGAAATTGCAGAAAGAAAGGAAAGAAAGAAAGATGGGTATAAACACATATCTGGATCGTGATGTTCCAGTTCGTCAAGGTGGTTTGAGAAAATCTCAACTTAAAAAGAAGAAGGATATAAAGAAGAAATTTGACGTCAAAGGAAAATTGTTTGGAGGTCAGAAGAAGAGTGGATACACACCACCAATGCAACAAACCTATCAATATCAGCCCCCATCATCGATGCCTCCTTCTTATTCAGGTTACAAGAATGATTACAAAGTTGGGGTAAATTCCCTTTACGAATTCGATAACGAGAGTCTTGCATCCACAAGAGTGGACACTAATTCTGTTCGTGACTTTTTAAGTTCCCATACTCCATCATTCCACTCACCACTTAACCACTCCAACTCAAAGAGTTCCAAGACCAACCATACCAGCACTTATAGCAACAGTTCGAGGAACACAACTCCAAGGCCTAACAGTTACAGAGGTCAAAACACTTATTTTTGAGAATAGAATTGAAAAGAAATCTAAGGGACGCTCCCCTTTTTAATTCTAATTCCCTTGATCGATAATTTCGCTCCTTCGATACCGACATATTTCCATCAACACGTTTTTACATTCTTTTACATTCTTTACAATTGTACTTTAAGGGAATTTTAGTCAATTCATTATATGACACCAAGCAGTCACCGCTCATATTTGAGACGTCTCTTGCATTTTTCATACACTTTTTTTGGGGTTTTTATCGAATTTATATATCAGGTTTTTTTTATATTTAATGTACGTGTGTTTTTCGTTTTTGGATCAAATTTGTAAAACCTTGTTCCCAACCGTTGAACAAGGTGGTAAGATGTAACAGTTAATTACTTGGACCTACCCTCTGAACTTTTGTTGTCAGAAACATTATTCAAGATGAAATTAAAACATGTATTATCATACAAAAGGTAATTATAGAACCATCTCGATTTCACATTGATGTAATGATGCATTATTGCGTTAGCAATTATCAATTGCCGTCAAATTTTTCAAATATATGGGGAGCAATATGAAAGCCCAGAACAAATGAAACTTCAAGTAAATTTCTGGAAATATAAGTTTTTTGAGAAGACATACCGATGTGAGAGAGAACCTCGTATTTTCGAACAAACATTTTTTCAAACCGCATTGATTTGTAAATGATTCAAAGATGCCTCATTAAAAACAACCTCGCCTTGCACTATCATAATCAAAACGAGAAAAGTAACCAGAAATCAAGAAAAAACACAGGAGACATGTTGGACAAGCAATTTGAGTGTCATCTCGAAATTGCCTCTTTACTTCGGTTAGGGAAACAGATTGCAAAACAAAGTATTGAATTGTAAGTGATTTGAGGTTCTTGAAATACAGATATGTCAACAATTGTGCCTACTGGTTTTGAGGCACTGGATCTTATCTTGAATTAATCAATCTCAAGTGGAAAGAATGTATTTGTGTCGGTTTTAGAGACCACGTCGAGCTGGAACATCGAAGACACCTTTGTGACAAATGAGTATTGTATAGTTTCGATGGGGACATGAGGTTTCTGTGAGCCTCGGATCAGGCTAGATTAATGCTCTTCTTACAGGTAGGCAGATACTTGGAAACACGATCGTAATATTATTTGATTGGATACCTTTCAAAACCATTAAAAACTATACATAGTTTGACGGTCTATTTTTTATTCACTAAATCATTCAAGTATTGTCTAGCCTTTGCAACATTGAGAATCAATTCCTTGTTCAATTCATTTTTGTAGGCTATTGACTGATGATAAAGTTGATAGGTGTTGTCATTGACCAGCTTATGAGTTTCATACAACTCTGGCCATTTCTTTTCGTAATATTGCAGTATGAGTAAAGTATTATTCCATGTTCTAGGCATCGTCTGAGAGAACACGGCACCACCAAAAATGATAGGCATGATAAACCTTATTGGCAACGATCTGTTGCGAACCATGATCGACCCTGTTAAAGTTCCAGTCAATATGTAAATTAAGCTAGGCAACACTGATTCTTGAACAATTTCATGATATGTGGCTTTAACAGAAGAGTACTCATTCTTAATAGCAGTTCTAGTTGTAGAAAGCTCGTTTTCTATTAGGACTAATTGCTTGTAGACAAATAATCTGGAATCTCTCATGTATTTATTGGCAAACTCTGGTGCTCTTATTGTCATTCCTTGAAATATTGACACATTTTTGTTCAACTCAATGGACTCCTTTTTCACCAACTCCGGACTCATTTTCTCGTTAAGACCTGGAGTTGTTGGTGCCGTTTCGTCATCCTCATAAAAGTTTCTCGATGGTGCCATTGTCTATGATTCGCGATGTTGTATTCCCGAGCGAGATCAACTAATTGCCTACGAAATTCCTCTATATGAATTTTTTCGTCTTATTTGTTCAGAGATTTTGAGCCAATGGAACAAATAACATTTGATATTGATCAGTTGCGCACTACGAAGTACCCACATAGGCAAGTAAGATCGAAATATAAATAGATGCAAATTATAAATTATCATCATTCTATAAAGAATATGAGCTACCCAAATATTATCTGGTAGCTTGTATAGAGCATTGCTACTCCGCCCAAAGTGATCAAAAAGATGTCGCTGAGTTGCATGAGCGGATTGTTCTTTGCAACGCTTTTGAAGTGTAACATTGGTGGATACATGTATACCAATGGAATACAGGCAAAGCAACCGACAAATGACACAAACTTATCCAAGTTATCAGAACCATAATATGCGGTGATGCCTGTTAAGATCACAACTATGGATCTTACCAAATTTTTTTTCCATTTAATTTTGAGATTGTGTTTCCCGCTCTTGATGAAAATTTTATTTTCAATGATCTTGATAGCGGGAAATAATTGCAAAGGTGCAGACAACAAAATAGCTAGTGCGTAAAAGAGTTGAATCGAGTTTACCAATAATGAGTCTTGTGCTAAATTCAAAATGATGACTGTTT
Source organism: Nakazawaea populi (assembly GCA_030557235.1). Lineage (NCBI taxonomy): Eukaryota > Fungi > Ascomycota > Pichiomycetes > Alaninales > Pachysolenaceae > Nakazawaea > Nakazawaea populi. The sequence continues at coordinate 397,953 of JAKTVN010000001.1, forward strand.
GGACTTGGTCTCCAAATGCAGTGTATCCTAAAGCTCCAATCAATATAAATAGCGTCGAGCAGCATGCAATGACTAAGAATAAAACCAATGGAAATTTTTCAGGTTCCAGCATTGCTTCTTCAACTGGTATGATCAATCCAATTCCTTCGAATGCGAAAATAGCGACACCGATGAATAACGACCATGATCCGCTATTGAACATCACAATATTCTGGCCAACGCCTTGTGTAATCAACTTAAAAGTTGTGTAATAGACAATGACACAAAGTCCAAACAAAATGAAGAAGTTGGCTAAAACCGCAGAAAATGACAATCTTGTAATATTTCTAATCATGGACAATGGAATGAAAATAAGTACTTGAAACATGACCATGATGTTTAATGGAATGTCAATATGCAAAATGTTTGATACAAAAGCTCTAAGATTTTCACCGGTAAACACAATATAAGCGGCAACAAACCCAATCTGGGTAAGGACAATACTGAACAAGATCAAATGTTTCATCCAAACACCATATAATTTGCATCCAATATCGCCAAATGATTGTACATTCGTTGCCTTCTTGCTGAAGATCAAGATCAAGTAACACCAGTATGACAACAATCCAAAGAACAGTAATGTCAGTATAGAGAAAAGTAATCCACCATTGGAGAAAGCCTTTGGTAAGAATAAGATTCCAGTACCGACAAAGCCTTTCAACAAAATGAAAAACGATTTAGAGACAGAGGCTGTTCCTTTCTTCCTCGTTTCCATCGAGGACAACAAGGGGGTTTCTTCATCCATTTGTTGGTTCTCCAAGGGGTTTACTAAGTCACAAGTCATATAATCTTCGTCCTCTAAGTCCTCACCGGCAAAATGTCCATAAACTGATAAGAATTCGATAAAATTTCTGGTCAAGAAACTTGGCTCCGATAACTTGTAACCAAATCTTTTCTGTTCTTCGACATTCTTACGTACGATATATTCTCTTCTAAATCCACCTGGGACATTGATGCTGCTTGCAGTAGAATATTTTCTGATATGATCAATATCTGTAGATGAAATTGATTTCCTTCTTAACCCTTTCATTGCAGGAGAATCTAACCTGTACAAGTCTCTAGTGATGTCACCACCTTGTAATTGCAATGGATCGTCAGACGTTACCAAATGTTTATTCAACACTTTCATCACGTTTGGATCATCGTTGTTAACACCAAAGGATAACGACGAAGATTGATCACTTTCAAAGATTGATTCTGAGTCTTGTGCAGTTGGTTTAGTGGAAGAGGCAATATTGGCTCTGGTCCCCGATGTTGTGGTGAAAGATCCGGGCCTTGAGTTTCTCAGAAAAGAAGAACGGAGTAAAGACCGTCCTCTCCCATCTTGATATGACGCACCGAGGGGAGACGATAACGGTGATCCAGCCAATCTAGCCATGGATGCTCTTCTTCTACTCTCTGCATTGGTCATGTTATTATTGTTGTTATTGTTATTATTATTATTATTGTTGTGGTTGTTGTTGTTGAGTGAAGTGGAACTTGATGGTGATACCATGCCTCCATTTAAATAAGATGAGATTGGAGATTCCCTTTGATTGGAGCCCTTCGGTATCACCATTTGATTGTGAGTGTCCTTCAATGAGGTGGAAGAGGATCTAGTAGAGTGTACTGTATCTGAGCCAGACGTAGATGATATTGCTGGGGAGTTTGACATTGTAGATGGAGTGAATGGACTTCTGTTCTCATATAAGATAAAGAATTTTTACTTTTATCTGTTATCCATGCCCACCACTCTCTTTTTATTATTATTTTTTTTCTTTGCGTTCTCTTTCAAAAAGCAGCAAAAAAAGAGAAAAGGAAAAGCTTACACAGAGCCGTTTACTAAAGTGAGTACAACACACAACAGTACAAATGAATATCTTTCGTATATGTTGTTGAATAATATAGATGGATATTCAGAAGCAAAAAAAAAAAAGAAAACCATTACTATAATGTAGATATTGTAGGTGTCTTGGTATGACCACATTGTGGGCTAGAAAACTGAATGTATAATATATCTGTGTCACTTCCTATCTACCAATTATTATTAATGTACACACTCCTTATTGTTTTTGTGAAGGAGGAAAAAAAAAAAAAATTGTGTGCAAAGAGATGAGAGAAGGATGAGAACAGAGCAAATAAAAATTATAAATATATAATATTACCATATTGATCATGGTGTGGCCGTTCAATAGAAAGAAACAAGAAGAGTCAGCTGTGATTCTGAAAGAGGAAACAACTCTGACTCGACCACTTTTGGAGGACATGACACCAGAGTTTCAACATGTGCAACCGGAGGTCCCCAAGCCATCTATATCACTGGAGTTGAAGAAAGTGCAGGTTGATGACTTTAAACCGGAAAATTTGGTGTCAATACCATGCTTTAGAGAAGCAGGAATAAGCGGGTTCACTGCAATGGCCGTGTTTGGTACTGTCATGTTTTTTTATCACAAGAATATTAGGAAAGCTGTCAACTGGGCTTATGGGGGATTTTTCATCGGTAGTATAATTGGTTGGGAACATTGTAACAGTGTCAGAAGACAAAGTCAAACCACAGCTGCAATAGCGAAGCAAGCTTATGAGGAGAGACAAAAGCTGAAGTTAGCTGAGAAATATAAAGAATTTCTTGAAAGTAAGAAAAAGAATTGATGATCGATGAGATGAAAAGTTTCTGTTGTTGTACTTTGTTTTTAATATCTGTAAATAGATGACTAGCAAATAAAATTGTGTAATTTGTAGTCATGGTTTTGTATTTATGACTCTACTTTGGAATTGGGGTATCGTTTTTCAAGAAAATAACCAATCGGGCGCTATATCAGGATTGATCGTCACGCTAGTGATATCAAACAGCTCGATTAAAAGTTCCACCAAAATTCTACCACCTCTATTCCCTGTAAATCTCCTATACTCTTCACTCACGCTTGCCAAATTCCATCCCTGTAACTTTCGAAGACATCCTATAACAGTACCTGTTCTATGTCTCCCCATTCCACAACATATCAATAATGGATAATTTCTCTTATCTGCCAATATTTCCAATGCTTGTTTGATGGAATTTTCCGATAGCCCATCCCATGAATTACTGTCGATATTATTGAAGCCCAAATTGTAAAAAAAATTTATGTTGTTATCATCTATGAATTGTAAAAAATGATCTTGTGGATCTTCAATTGCTAACCATATCACCGATTTCAAGTTTAATTCTTTGAGAAAACTATGATTGATAGTAGACGGTTGTCCAGACCTGTATAGAAGTCTTTCAACTGGACAGAAATTCAACGGTGGTACGATTCTAGATGCTGGTGGGGATGAGATGGTTCTTGAATGAGCTGCATCGTTTTCGATGGTATTGTCTTGCAATTGGTCGATGGTTGTTATCTCTTTTGTGGCGGGTATTTCTACCCCGGCATCTTGTTGCAGCATGATTTTTTAATAATCCCACTATATATAGCTTTGGAATGTCACTCAGGCTTTCCAAAATGACGCCAGTGTAACAGAATTGTCGAAATAAGTCTGTGTTTTATGTGTGTCTTTACAAGTTATCTCGTCTACAGAACTGATCGAACCAGTTTTTTTTTTTTTTTTTTGATGTCTCTTTCGAAGTGACCAGAATATAAAAAAATAAAAAAATGATTGCGAAAACTAAAGAAAACGTGTACAAAGTGTAGTAGAGACAAGAGATAGATATACTTAGATATATATAGAATATCTTTATCCAGCAAGCAAGAATGGCAAAGAAGGACGCTAAAGCATCAGCAGCATCAGCAGCCAAGGCAGCAGTAGCTGCAACCACCACTTCTGCATCTACCACAAGATCATCAGTTTCAAAACACACGAGCACTACGCTGTCGACTGTGTCTGCCATACAACAGTCTGTTTTCCAAGAGTTATCGCAATCCATTAAAATTTCATACAAGACCTATGTGGATGATTTGAAGAAAGATACCACATTACAACTAATAGATTACTTTCTCGGGTTTTTGGTTGCTTTGGGAGTCTTACAATTTGTGTATTGTCTTTTGATTGGTAATTTCCCATTCAACGCCTTTCTTGGTGGGTTTATTTCTACAGTGGGCCAATTCGTGTTGACGGTCAATTTAAGATTACAAACTTATAATACTAAGGTTTTTAAAACAATCTCGAAGGAAAGGGCACTTGGAGATTTCATGTTGGGGAGTTTGATATTGCATTTTATAGTATACCATTTTATCAATTGAAAAAAAAAAAAAAAAAATTGTTACATGATGGAATTCTTTTGCAATCCGAGTTGTAGTGTAAGTTTTCGGTGGCCAATTGAACACCTTTATATTCAATTGGATCTCTGGTGTTGCTTCTGCCATAATTGCATTTGATTAACAAGTCAATTGAAATTAGAAGACAAGAGATGACAAAAGAAGCTGTGGTGAGATTCAGCGACCAACCATACACTCCTCGAGAGCAATAGGGATTGGTGAGACTACAAAAGAAAATAAGTAACCTCTTACTAAATTTTTTTATTTCGAAGCGGCGCTTGATAACAAATAGATATTGAAGTAGTTTTGTGTTTTGTGGGACTCAATCTTGTTCTCGTATTTGTTCTATTTTCTCCTTCCTTGCCAACGGGGATGAATAACTCATTTTCCTCACTACATGAACCGGAACATTAACGCTTCTTCAGTTTATTATTACTATTTATGTATTCCTATACATGATTATTTGAAGATCATGTATCGCTTAATCATAATTTTATATGATATCTCCTAAATCGTGAACACTTCATAGTAAAAAAAGATATAGATATGTGCGTGTATACAAGACTCATTATACTTAATTGAGCGATGGCGTTGGAATCACAAAAATAAAAAATAAAAATAATAAAAACGCGTTTTCTTTTGTTATTGTTTTCGGGCATAAAAAAAGGAGAAGAGGAGGAGGAAAAGGAGGATGGGCGAAGACAAAGAGAAGAAGAACACCATTTTTCTTGTTTAGACACTTCTAAGGGGAATTAGTATGCAGAATTCAAAATTTCACTTCTCATCATTTCTGTACAATTTTGAAAGCTAGAAAGAGAAAGAGAGAAATTGATGCAGTCACTGTTATTGTTCTTTGCTGTACTTTTCAACTCTTTTTTTTATTTTGTTTTGCTCTTTGCAAGAAGACTCCATCGTTGTTCTCATCATTGAGAATTATTTTTACAATTTACCACCACTATCGCTTCTACAATTTGAAGTTGCTGGGCTATTCTTATTCAGTTGCAATTACTACTCACGCTAATCCGTTGGTCAAAAAGCTGGGATTCACCATTAGCATCGCTTCGATATAAAGACCCCTTGCCTTTTGACTCGGTTGAAAGTGAGTGCAATAACCATGAATGCTCCATCTGTAACCTCGTCACTGTCCCGGTTGTTCGATGATATAAGAGAGACCGAGGAGATCTATTTGAAAGAGTTGAGCGAGTTGATAGCATGCTGCCAATACAACTCTGCCCTTCGATCCGAAGTATTACAAGTCGATGTCGATATCAATAATAACTTGAGAAATATAGCTTCTTCTTTACTATCCAGTCATTTGTTTTTCAGCCAAAGTATATTGACTCTTCACGTTACTGACCCTTTGTTATTGGTTAATTTCATCAATTGGCTATCCGAGGTGACACCGCTATACCAACAATACATCACGTTCTACACATTTGATCCAGATCAACCACAAAAAGAATTGCATTTGAAAAGGAGACCTCTTGTGAGAATAAGATACATCTCCAAGTTCTTAGAGCAAATCAATTCTCTTGCAGACATGAACAACACTTTGAAAGAGAGCATCAATGAGTTTCACAATCAATTTATCAAAGAATTGACAAATGCCAGAGACAAAGATCATCACGAGAGAAAAATTCATGCAATCAACTCCATTACATTCAACAACGTACAAAACTTGGAAAATCTAGAATTGACAGCTGCAAATTTTAGATTGGATCATATCATCAAAAGAGATGAATGTCAAATGAGCTTGAAGCATCCTCAAAGATTGGCCAAATTGGAAGTGAAGGTGGAATTAATTGCATTGTCTGATTCAATCAAGGATAAAACTATCGAAAGTTTAGCAATTTGTTCCGTTGAAAAAAGTGGTAGATCTTTGATGTTCCCTCCCTTTAGATTTCATGAGTTGAGAATGATGAATTTTGGTGACTCTAGTAGGCTCGACTTGGTGCTAGCACCTTACTTCTGTGACATTCAAAATCCAGATATTCTACTTACATTTGAATTTGGAGATGACAACAAATACAAAGACTGGTTGAAAGTTTTCAACAAGTTATATTATAGAAACATGCATTTGAAGCAATCGAATATTTTCACACAAAGACACAGCAAGCTCATGGCATTAAGCAGCGGTAGTGCTGGCTTAGACATCAAGTTACCATCACCTGAACTTGAGTTACTCAACAATTCGCCAAACTCCATGTCAGCCACTAAATTGCACAAATCAAAGAGATTGAGTCCAACACTGTCCATATCAACCTATTTGGAACAATTGAGGGATAATGACCTGCAAAAGGACGTTGCTATATCAAAGGAACGTGATCCTGTATCAAAGCACAAAGCAGCTAATGGTGATATTGTAAGAGCTCCATTGGCGGAAAAAACCAATACTGTGAATAATGCCACAAATAGCAGATCCACACTGCACGCGTATAGGGTGATGATGTTGCAAAAAATCAATGCCAACGCTAGTCTATCCAGCGCAAAGGTTAAACAGGTGTCGAAATTTGAGAGCTCAAATTCTAATTTAAGAGCAGTGCCAGCATCGAGGCCAAACAATACAACCAATCAACCCGAGGAAGAGCTCAATGCAGCAAAGTCATCACTGCTAGATAACGTTGTCAAAAACCACGCGACACCAGTACTGCAACCTTCTTTGAAACAGACTTTGAGCTCATTTCTGTCATCGTACAGCGTTGCAGCTGTTAACAAACTCAATTTGCATGAAACTGTGAAGCCGGCTGTCATCGATCACCACCAGCCGATGACACCTTCCTCTCAGTCTGTGGTATCGTCTGCCATCGAGACTACCAATTTCCAAATCGAGGGCTCTGAAGCAAATGAGCTGAAGTCGGCTGATGAAGTTTCTTCTATATTGAGCTCCTTGCCGGATTCGAACATTGTATCAAAACAAGAGGAAATAGGATCCTCAAATATAGAAGAGTACACGAGCATCACCCATGAGCTGTCGAAATCTGAGAAGAAGAGCAGAAGAAAGTCAATATTCAAATTACTTGGGTTGCTGAAAAAACCAACAACAACAACAACAACAACAACAACAACAACAACAACAACAACAAAATCTACAGAGCCAACACAAGTTTTCAATTCACTTCATAATAATCTGTCAAATACCACATTAACAACACAGGAAACCATTGTCGGCTCAAAGAGCAGTAAAAACATCAACAACTTGACTATCGACACATCAGCAACACACGTTGTAGATGTTGAAAAAGGGTCTGCATTACCATCTCCATTTGCTATTCCTTCGGTAGAATCACCGGCTGTTTATCTCCCAGAGGAGCTCAGAGCTAAACTTAAGAATTCAAAATCCATATGCAACTTTAATTGCAGATTTTCGAGATGGTCAGATAACAAATGGGAATTGGTTGGTGGTAAGGAGATTTCGATTGATGTCATTGTCAGTGAGGATGGAGGATTTCTCATCGGTTATAATGAAGCCGAGCCTGATAAAGCTTTGATCTTCTTGAGTATTACGAACACATCATCCATTAGAAGATCCACCGCTTTGGATATCCAACTCAAAACTAAAAACTCGCCAGATGATGAAAAAATCATAAGCCATCAGGTGAGATGTAATACAGGTACACATGCTGAAACTTTGGTCAAGGCATTGGAACTTTGCAAGCAAAGCTTAAACCTTCCATTGTTGAACACAAAGGACTCAGCCACATCTCTTCACAGTTCTACTTTTTCGTCAAATTCACTTTCGTCTGCTTCATTATTATCGAAACATGGATTCAATTCCATGACTTCGATCACAAACAACAACAATTTAACAGATGATATCTTGAGTTTAGGAAGACCAAAAGTTGGAGGAGGAGGAGGAATTGTTGGTGCGCTGCCCCTCTCTCTCTTCGGTACTTCTCCAGGGTCAAACAATTCACCTACTGATTTGTATTTTACCCCACCTACTTCTGCAATAGATTTGAATTTTTCAACTGCAAATTCAAGTCCTTTCAGTAGTAATCACATCAGCAGTAGCAGCAGCAGCATCAACAACAGCAGTAGTCATCATCTTTTACTATTGTTGATGTCAACGAAGATCAGAGTGCATGAGAAGGTGAACACTAAATGGGAACCCAAGTCAATCTCAACATTGGAGCTTCATGCCTTGGAGTCAGTGCCTGATATCTATCAGTTGAATATTAGTGAGACCCCAGTGAGTGACTTGATAAAGATGGACAATGTTTTGAGAGTTGGTAAAGCTGGTGTCTTGTTGAGTATTCTGAAGGAAGAAGATGACGACTCGTTAGAGTACATGTTGGAGTTCAAGAATCGGAAATCCGCTGACGACTTTCTTGAGATCGTTGGTAAAGCATGATCAAGATACTTACAGTCGAGAGTTATCGAACCCATGCAAGGGTGAGATTAAATTTCAACCCATTCAAATTAACAGCATTACTAATTCATAGAAAAAATATCCGAAAAGTTTATTAATAAAGTCATCTTTTATGTACATGCAAACAGTAGACTTCAAGTTTCGAAAACAATCAACGCAGCACTAGCTAAATTTCTTCTCACATCCACCTTATCAACATCATGGGTATCTTCAACTTCCCCCCAAATTTCAGTTTGCAAAGTGGTCTCCAAGTTGGCAGCGTACACTATATCTTCAAGCTCTAGAATTTCCTCTTCGCTCAATTTTATAGAGTTATCATGCATTCTAATGACTGCCATACCACTCAAAAACGATTTTGCTGTCAAGGTCGCTTTCTCCAAGGCAACGAATTGCCAGATATCAAGAGAGTTCATCCATTTCCTGGCGTGATCTTTAATTTCATCGCTTTGGCTGTTTCCCAACATGGCAATGTCACAGTCAAGGTAAGAAAATTGAAATGATTCCAGCCCAGTGGCTTCTTGCAAATATTTCTCCATTGACTTGATGATCGGTCTATAGATCTTCTCCTGAGCTGGTCTTAATGCCCCATCGCAATCTTTTTTCGGTGAAAAAACCAATAAAGTATCGGTGTCGAGATACTTTAACAAATTCTCTTGTATATCTTGTAGGCTACCGATCTTACTGATTACCTCTGGATCATTGCTTTCTGTAGCTTGCTGTAAGTCAATCGCTCTAGACACCAATGACGTCATTGGTAGCGAGTGTGGTTTGATCGACAACGAAGGTATATGCTTCCATTCATTGGCCACCAAATGGGCAAGTGTTTTTCTAGATTTAGGAATGACCAACTTGTTACCCAGAGGCGTCTTCATTGTAACACCATCCAATTGAATCTCATAGCCATCCAATGATTCTAGCACACCTACTTTCTCCCAAAACTTTGAGAGAGTTCTCTCTACTCTATTGGTTTCACTTTTGATATTGTTCTCAAGTGTCACTCTAGTCAACTTTGGGGACTGAACAACCGTTTTATCAGTGGTGGCATAGGTTCTTAACAGAAAAATTATGGGAAACGTTTTTGTAGGCACTGCAAGGTTTTTCAAGGACCTGGAGCCTTTTATCAATGTACCACAGTTACCTTTCCTCAACATTGTAGCACTTTGCAAGAAGTCCGCTTTCGTGAAATGAATCGTTATTTTTTATCTTCATATTTTGAAATTTTTTTCCTCTTCTATTTTTTTTAAAGAAGTGTCTTTTGAAACCCTTATGGAGTTGCAATCTTGATGGTGATAGTCTCAACTTGACAGTACACAGTTTGTTCAGTGATTCAAAAAATTTTTGCTTGACTGTCAGAGATTAGCAAATGCTTGAGCCAACAGTTCTGGATCAACATTTGATTGAGCCAACTGATTGGGAAGTTCATATACAGTATCAGGTTTTGTTGATCCATCACTTTCTAGATGAGAAATTCAAGCTCGATAGAGATATTCTGAGAACAATCAAGGATCTGGTGCAATTGGATCCATCATTCAGAAACTTTCAAGCTACTCAAAGACATATTGCCAAATTCACTGATGACATTGAACTCATTTTTGATGATGGCGATATAATTGATCCCTATTTTCGTTGTTCTGAAAATTGGAATTGCATATTCGTCGAAAGTAGAGTTCCATTGATGGATTTGTTCAAGGAATCAATGAAGTTGGACCCGGATTCCAAAAGATTTTTGACTGCAGTTCTCAGACAGTCATCAAACAAACTTCCTGGTAAACTCATGCACATTTCATTCGACTTTGAGCTAGACGACTTAATATTTGAGATGGGAGAAAGCTGTGCTGAACATTTGTTGACAGAAGGGAACTTTCTTCCAATGCCTGTAAGCGATGAGTTCGAAGTGGAATCTTACGATGATATTTTCATTGACCACTCAGCATTCGAAAGCGACACCACCTCAACACACATCCAAAAGCTTACTATCTTCGAGCTGTATGAGGCTTCTGAGTTCATTGTGAACCACCAAGATGAACTTGTGAACGAAGAACCACATTTTCCATTATGGGAAATGGAGATCCGTCCGGCCCTGATGTTCATATCTCAGCTCATTGAGGAAGAATTAGAACACATTGGTAGTCGATTTTTTGTTCAAGACTTCAAGATCACTGAAGATTTTCAGTTTGAGTCTGATCCTTCGCTGCAGCTTATTAGAAGTTACCCAAGCTGGAACATGAAGAAGACTGCATTGTCTAATATGTCCTGGGGCATCACCAGGAAATTGAAAATCCAGGACTTGGAGCCATCTTGTGACCTTTTGGTTGAAGAGATAGGCCCCAACAGCACTAGTGTCGCAAACAGAATTGACAACCACGATCAATTTACACCATCAACAGAATCCTTTTCGGATAACAGCACGGAAATTGAAAATGTCTCAGAGTCAATGGAAGCTTGCAAGGACGACACATTAGATGAACTAACAGCGGTTCTGGGTTTTCCTGACACGGTATTTTTAGCTCCTTTCAAGAGAAGCATCACTTTATCAAATGATAATTGCGAGCTAGATGAATTGATTGCTTCACGATTCAAAAAAAGGAAATCGAACAAACTCAAACTTAAAACAAAGAGCTCATTTCCATTGCAAAATTTACTCGATTTCACTCTGTTAGATCCTTTTGCGAGTGTCATAGAGCAACCACTGCTGTTGGCACTTGACCGAAATGATATCTGGAGACTAAATGAGGAGAAAGCTGGTGACTTTGATACTGAAACTTCTCCAGTACTTAAAGGGGCAAGAAGGATTGTGATGAATATATCCTTGTTCACTAAAAATCGAAAATTATTTGACGCTTTGCAGAATTTAGCAAGAACTACATCATTGCAAATCGAAGAAAGTGAACTTCTTTATAAAGAGCTGGACTTTGACCTTTTTTTGAATCTGATAACTGGCTTGGTTGCAGTACCATTGGTACAGCTTGACCAAATGAATGTCTTCACCGATAGGCTCATGTTCATTGAAAACTTGATGAGAATTGCACATCAATGTAAGACCATATTTGTTCTCATCATTGAAGATGAAAAACACTCTCATGCAAGGAACAAAATAGACAGCTTTGTGCAAGTCTTAAGATTGAACAAAATTGATTCAATAGTGACGTCTTCTGAAAACTGTTGGCACAAAATATGCGAACTAATAGATTCCCACAGTGAGTTCGACAGGGATGCCTCAACTGATGACCAAGAGGCTCAAAACATCCTGTTGAAAGAGTTTGATATCCTGAACCCTTTTCTCATCAGAAAAGTACTTCTTCGGAACACCATAGAACAATTTGTTTTGATGAGTCATCAGGAGAGGGTTCTGAAGTTTCAGGATTTAATGACTTTAGAGATGTTGGAAAATCTCAATGAACTCTTTATACAAGAATTCTGGTGAGAACATACGCAATTTACTAGAGATGTTATATCTAGTGGGAAGTTTTTGTGGATTAGCTAAAACATTGATCTTATGCAATTTGGTGAAACAAGCTTTAATGATTCACGATAATCCAACTGAAAAGACCTCTACACGTTGATACTGGTTGAACCGCTCTGTCCCCTGGAACTGGATTCATCATCAACTGTGTCAAATTCGTCTTCATCTTCGTCGCCATATTTACCAATGTCACAATTCTCTCCATCCTCATATCGTTTCGTCAGTTCCTCTGTGGCATAAAAATTAAGAAGCGGGTTTTTGGAGATTGCTGCTAATTGTGCGATTTTGTTTTCTATTCTTTGTGGATTGAAAGCAGGGCCCATCTCCATCAGTAGTCTTTTATTGCGATTATGGAAATCGTCAATGATCTTCAAACCAAGCTTCCGTTCATCCTCGTCTCTCCAGGAGTTATTTCTCGATTTATGACAACGAAGATATCTCATCTGAATGGCCTGCCAACTATGCTTCGATTCAAGCAAAATTTCAATGTCCTTCCAGCTCTTGTTGAGCTTTTCTTTTTGATAAATTATCAAATCGTCTTCCTCGGGTGTCCACCTCTTGAGTTTCTTGTCTCGTCTGGGTGCCTCTTTTCTCAACTTTTTGTTTTGCATGCTTTGAAATGTATGTGTCCCCATTATCTTGAATTTGCTTTTCGATTTTACCTCTGGCAAAAGATCGTCCTCCATTTCATCCGAATTGCTTCCCCTTCGCTTCACTCCTACCGCTATACTTGCCATCTCAACCTCTGGGGATTCTGTCTTATCCTTGTGATAATCATTCAAAAATCTAGCCTGATACTCCCGTACCTGTTGATGATGTGACGCATATAGCACTTGAGGTCGATTCGGACTTCTAGAAAACTGTAACAGGGCCAAAGTCTCGGCACCCATTGTCACTCCTGGATCAAGGGCAGGTGGCATTGCTGAGTTCGGTGAATAGTCTTGCATATGTGGCGATACAACAAATGAAGCTTGTGCAGATGGGTATACAGGATACATGGGATATGAACCGGGAGGATATGTGCCAACCTGTGTTTGTTCTTTTGGGAACAGCTCTTGTCTTAGTAAGAGCGATATTGAGGGAAGTTTAGTAGATCTGGAGGCTTCGTCGGTGACAGGGCTTTCAGCTGTGGGTATTGATTGTGGTGACGATACAACAGTGTCATTAATAGTCTCGTTTTTCATCAACTCAGGTTCATTCTTTGCAGTTCCGTATTTCTCCTCCCTGCTGTCCCTTCTTGACTTCCGCACTGTCACCGTTTGATTTTTCTTATCATCAGGTACATTCAGTATGCCATCTTTGACAACACGGCTTTTTCCTTTTTTCGACCTAAGAGTACCCACCAACTCGTGCCGACCCCTAGTGGATATGGCTGAAACCTTTTTGTTGACCAGCACCTGTGATTTGGATCCTTTCATTTTTATTTCTCACAGCTGCTTATACTCGTTTGATATGTGATCGAGTAATTTATCCGCAAGCGGTAACTGAAAAGTGTAAGGCTATAATGACGCTCAATTTAAAGTTCGAAGTAAAGTGTATGTGAAGTAATGATCTATCCCAATACAAGGTGTAGATGCCACTGTCGAAAAGATGACTAGTACCGTTTGAGAGGCTGTACTGCAAGAAAGTTACTATACTTCATACCAATATTTTCTTTTTTTCCGCATTACTGACCACATTTCAGATGTTGTGTACAACAGAAACGAAATAATTTTCCGTATCAGGAAGCTAGGCCTAAATAGGTAACATGCCGTACTCACTCCGATCCCATCTCAACCATTTTATTATTTTATATATTATACAAATATAGATAGATATACATACATACCAATGCCAGTTCAATTTCTTCTGAAAATGTTACTTCTGCTACTATGCCCAGTACTAGTATTGGTTGATGAGAATGAGGCACCTGAATTATTGGCATAAGAGTCAAATGATTGTTTGTTCTGTTTCTGAGCTCGTTCCTTTAACCTGTTTGACGATGTGGAGTTTGCCCGCGGCCCCCCGTAAGGCATATCTCTATTCTCATCATTTGTATAGCCACTATTGAAAGTTTGACTTCTCGTTGGCAGTGACTTGTAACGCTGTTGTTGTTGTGGAAACTGTTGCAGCTGCAGCAGCTGCTGCTGTGGCACCCTACCCCGACCTTCAGGCTGCGACTTATTGTATATATCACTCAATGAATATTTGCTACTACTACCAGCACCCCTTCTCACCTCTGATATTGGGGTAATCCGTTCAGGTATCAGATTCTCTATCTGATGTTCAGGAGATCCGTTCGTTTGTTGTCGTTGTGGCGATTGCTGCTGATACTGCTGCTGAGGAGGTGACTGGTACGGGCCCTGCTGCTGATATGCACCACGACCCTGCCCGCTCATATCTGGGACACCAAGCCATGAAGGTGGAGGTAATCTTCTAGATTCATAGAAATTGACAATGGCTTTGTGTACGATGGTGTCGGTCTCTGTGTTTCCATCGTGTTCATTGTGCAAAGATAGATTGCCGAATGATGAAGTAAACCCTTTGGAACTTTGTTTGACTTTGGACCAAAACTTTTTTGATTCTCCATTGGTGGAAGCTCTGGGAAGTGGATTCATATTGGCTGATGAAGTAAATTCTGAAACTGGTCTGTTGCAAATAACTATTAGATCAAATATACCGGCCGGCTTAGTGTCAGCTTTTTCCTTTTCGCACTTTCAATTTACTGTTGTCAGTGTGTTAGGCAAATTATACACTACTTTCTCCATCAAAAAATTTGGTAGCCTCCTCAAAATCAATAAGATAAAACAAAAATACATCTTATCAGCGTTCGGTACATCGTTCCATCGATCCAAATCATCTTATCTTCTCTGCTATGTCTGATCCAACCCAAGAGACATCAACTCCGGCTATCGACACAACCATCTACAAACCGAAACCATTCTTCCCTCATGCTCCTTTACCCACCGACGAGCATGGCAATTACAAACCCGTTGACCCATTCGATTTGTCAATCAAGTACACCTTGTGGTCTGGTATACTGCTCACGGCCTGGCATCTGAGACGTATTCTCGAATTGCGTAAGGGGGGCCAAAGACCGGGTATTGAGCGTTACTATGCCTTATTCCAAAGCACTCGCCGTCAATTGATTGGTATACCAATAGGTCTTGGTGTCACGTCTTTCTTGTACGATGCTTTCAAAAATTTAGCAGAGGAGGAGAGGGCTATTAATGATTTTATTGCTGCAAGTACTGGTGTATTCATTGGAGGGCTGATAGTAGGGATCAAACCATTTGCCCGGTTATTTGGAATTTCGTTCGGGATGGGAGTCTTTTACGGTTTGGGCAGTTGGGCTGGTGCTTTTTACGGCTTAGAGGACAGATCGTTCAAGACAATGTTGGAAGAGAACAGGATCAAAAGATTGGAAAATTCGGGTACAGAGACAGTAACGGGTAGGCCAGGTTTTTGGGATGTTGCCTATAGGAGACCATTATCTCATACTGTTTCAGAGTTGGGTGAAGGCCGTGGAATTCTTAAACCATGAACTGAGTTGTTTATTTAAACTATTTATTATTATTTATTGTCTTGTCCTTTGATATTCATCAAATATTCTATGATCTTTCCTCTGCCGATGCTCAACATGGAGGGAGAGGATAGGGGCATTTTTTTGAGTATTTCATTGAGTATCTACCGAATTATTTATTTATTTATCAATCAATTATTTATCACCTTAACTTGAAGGTAAATGTGAGTCCCAATTATCTCCATTATTCTCCACAACGAAATGAACAAAATCTTATAATCTTATCTACATTCCCATTTCATTCATGAGATCCATCTGATCTTGATCCGCCTCTTCCTCCGCACGTGCCATCTCCTGGAGCTCTTCCATATTAGGCACTTTATCATCTTCATCATCAGCCACAAATTTCCCAGTCTTTCTCTTACTCGATATATTGATAAGTTCATCTTCATCGTCATCAAATGGATCATCATCATCATTATCGAAGTCCACCCCTGTGCCTCGTGGCAGTTGAGAGTCATTGCTCTCAGCTGAAGCACCTACCAGCGAGATAGGCACTACTGTTTCGTTATTGTTTAACATGTTCAATGGGCGCAGTACAACGGTGCTACTAACGGTGTACAATTGATCATCATCATCATCATTGTTATAGTCATCTCCAACGAACAATGAGTTTCCACGTGGTACAATTGATGGCACTTCTTCGTTTGTTGTTATCTGTATATCTTCTGGTTGAGCGGCATTGATATCGTTACCGCTCAAGACTACATCGATATCGTCGTGTTGTTGTTCAGACGCCGCCGCTACATCAATGACTTCATCGGGGAAAAGTTCTTTTATTTCTTGCTCGATTAATCTCTCTCTAAAAAACTTCACGTTCTTGGATTCACCAGCTGATTTTCTATTCGCTAGCAATATGGCATCCTTGAATCTCAGTTTGGGGAAAAGTTTATGTGCCCAAAGTTGATAAAACTCTAATATTGTTGAAAGGTTCTTGTATGTGTAGTGAGTTGTGAAATCCTTGGGATTATAGTCAGAGTTGTTACGCTTGATATATTTCATCTTCTTTCTGTGATCGTACAAGTATTGCAAGCCATCTTTTGATAACAATTTTTGATCATTAAGTGTAACCAACTTCCGCCTTGTCTTCACTTTGATTTCTTTATCCAAGCCTAAGATGTCTTCGTTATGTTTGGTCTTAAAATCGTCGCTTCTTTCATTCCCCCCGAACTCGCTCGCACTGTAGGCATCGTCTATTGGCTGTTCAAGGATGTTGTCTAAGTCATTCATAATTGCAATATGTATTGATCATTTTAACTTGATCCTAATTTTTTTTTTTTTTTTACGTGTAGCGCGTTTTATACTTTGCACCGAAAGATTGAAGGCTAACAAATATAATGGATGGAGGTAGTCTAAAACTACGAAGTGCTATCATGCTAGCGGAGAGCCTCAAAGAGAAGTTGACCTGATAATTTAACAAAGAAAAGCCTGACGGGTAGATTTTGACTGACAGACAAATGTTGCATAGTTATTTCTTATACATCATCTTCAAGCTGCACAATAAAGAAGAAGATAATCTTAATCCAGAGAATCTGAAGGCAATTGAACTTTTTGTATCACCGAGAGATATACCGGTGATGTGACTTGTCTATTTATAATATCCTCCTCAAAGCGCAAATTAATGGAACATCAAAGCGATATTGCAGTAAGTATTATGGAATAGAAGGGATCATGGGCAGTGGATATTTTTTTGAAAGATCTTGTGAAACCCTTGCCTATACCACTCGTAAGACAGACCAGCTACATATTTCCATCAGTATCAAGAATGTGGCGATCCTGACATTGATCTCTACCAAATAATTTCTTCTCTACTACTACTAATTTATTAGATAAAAAACACCATGTTAAGATAAATAATACAAAAAAAAAAAAAAAGATAGCAGGAAGAAAAAAATCAGGTGAAAAAGAACTATAAAAGTGATATACTATTTCTAATTCATCAAGAACAGTCTTCTCAAATTAATGATGATATCAATTAGACTGCTCAGACAATTGGCAAGCGGTGCCTCTATGAGGTTTGCTACCAAGAGAGCATTCTCTTCACACAGAAATGTAAATACGACTGCCTTAAAGAGAAGAACCAATTTTTTTACTGCAAAGACATTGACCACCATGGTGTCTGTAGTCATAGCTGGTGGCGCTTTCAACCAGATGGAGGCTTACAGCTCAGATGTCAACAAATTCAATGAAACGACAACATCTATTGAAGGGTCTGTATCACTTGACAAAGGTATACCTCCACTTCCAAAATACATCTCGAATCCATTGACTGGTAAGAATGAGTTGATAGGTTATGGAGTAAGAACGGTGACTTTTTTGAAAATGAGAGTATATGCACTTGGAATTTATGTCAACTCCGATGATGTTCCCAAATTAGAAAAAATTTTGGACTCCAAATTCTTATCGTCATTTTATGATAAAGTAGATAATAGCGAGTCCTTGACCCATCGTCAGAAAGTGCTCAAAGCATTGCAAGATTCCGAGTTGTCGATGATCATGATTGAGAATTTGATTAATTCAGAGATCAGGTTTACTGCAAAGATTGTTCCCTTGCGTAATACCGATTTCAACCATTTGAGAGATGGTTTAATAAAGTCGATAATGGCATGCCCTAAATCTAAAGAAATTTTGAAACAGGATAACAGTGACCTGTTACCGAATGGATTGGACGAATTGAGAAGACTGTTTGGAGCTAGAAAGGGGTCATGTCCCAAGGGACATTCTTTGTATTTAGAGATGGAGAAAGATGGTTCAATGGTTGTTAGATATCAAGAGGTGAATCAAAAGACAGATGTTACAAAAGATCACGTTTTGGGGGAGATCAAGGAACCGTTGGTTAGCAAATTGTTGTTCATGCAATACCTCAGTGGACCTAATCCCTTGAGTAAAGAGACTCAAGAGAAGTGTGCTGAATCGTTGGCCATTTTGTGTTGAGCTTGATTTTTAAAAATGTATATAGAACACATATGACACAAAATGTAGTAAATCCAATCAGCAATCAATTTATTTCTATCTTATATCAACATACTGAGTTGTTGAAATTGCGGTTTTAGTAATATATTTAAGCATATGTTGATTTATACATTATGATCGTGTAGAATAACACAAACACCATTAAAAGAACGACAGCAGAAAAAACGCAGACGCCAAATTTTTCAACCTCAACTTTCTCTCCTTCTTAAGAGTGCGCTTGAGTTTTAATGAATTTTTTTAATTTTTTTTTTTAAACTTCCCGGCTACACCAAATACGTTGTGTTTCCATTTAAACAATATCAACTAAACCATAGGTATAAATCCATTTACCCCAACCACTCACTACAAACTACATCTGACCACACTCATACCAAGAAAAAGAAATCAACCTTCAACTCTACTTTCAGCCAACGTCTTGTGTTTTTCTTCCCCTTTTGCCCCATGTCGCTATCAACAACAACGGAGACAGTGACTGCAACAGCGGTGGTTGTCCCGGAGTACTTGAACGAGATTGCCTCTTCTATAGTGTCAGTCTCGGGAAAGACCCTTGATCTCATTGAGAAAGTCCCTGGGGGTGAGATATTGATCAGATACATTGTCTATTCTTACCAAGATGACCCTTATAGATCTCTATTTGAGTTGTTGTTGCTGATCTTTGCCATCACTTATTTTCTTAAATCCAAATCATCCTATAGCAAAAAGGATTATGTGAAGTTGTCTAATAAGGAAATCGATGAATTGGTTTCTGATTGGCAACCTGATCCCTTGGTAATTCCAGTTAATCAAAAGGAGAAATGGGAATGTGACACACTCACTGTCTTAACTGGGAAATCCCAGACTCATTCACGTGTAATCGACGCCACCACCGGAGAGGAAACAGAGGTGTTGAATTTGGCCTCACTCAACTTTTTAGATTTGACAGCACGTCCAGAAATGATAGAATCAGGTGTTGAACAATTACATCATACTGGTGTTGGTGCATGTGGTCCACCAAATTTTTACGGTACTCAGGATGTTCATACCAGATTAGAGGAAGGATTGGCTGATTACTTTGGTGCTGAAAAGGCAATCTTGTACGCCCAGGATTTTGTCACTGCCCAATCTGTTATCCCATGTTTTTTGAAAAGAGGTGATATTGCTGTTGTTGATGATGGGGTTGGTATTTCCATTCAAAAGGCTGTCAAAATTGCCAGATGTGAAGTTTACTGGTATGCTCATAATGATATGAACTCTTTGGAAACAGTATTGAAGGATTTGAATGAAGCTTTGAAAAATGAAGAATTGACAAGAAGATTCATCATCACCGAAGCATTGTCTGAAAATTATGGTGATATTCCTGACTTGGCCAAAATTATTGAAATCAAAAAGGAATACAAGTATAGATTGATTCTTGAAGAGAGTCGTTCCATAGGTGTCTTGGGTAAGACTGGTAGAGGATTAGTCGAACATTTCAATGTTAACAGAAGTGATATCGATGTTACAATTGGATCATTGTCCCGCGCATTAGGCTCTTCTGGTGGTTTCTGTATTGGTGAAACTCCAATGATCAACCATCAAAAAATCCAATCCAATGCATACACTTTCTCTGCCGCATTACCTCCATACTGTGCAAAGATCGGTAGCACTGCACTTCAATTGATTCTGGAAAACACTACAAAAGATGGTGCCAGTGAACTTGTCCACACTTTGCAAAAAAATGTCATCAAATTTCATGCTCTTCTCTCCACAAATAAAGCACTTGCTAAATATGTCGAAGTGATATCATCTCCCGTCTCACCAACGATTCATTTGAGACTTGCCTCCAAGTTGAGAGCCTCTTTGAAATTACCAGCATCATACGGGGGTCCAGGTTCAGAGGTCTTGACCGCTGTCGAAAAGGGTTTTGAAAGTGAATTTTTCGATGAGGATTACAACTTGGAGAATTATCTTCTTCAAACGATTATCAACAAACTCATCAAATCTGGTATTTGGATCAGCAGATCTCACAGAATCATACATCATGAGATCTTACCTATCGTTCCTGAGTTGTTGATCAATGTCAATGCCGGATTAACTATCAGTGAGATTGAGTCTGCCTCGCAAACCATCGTTAAGGATATTAGTGGCATCTTGTCCAAGATGACGTTGAAGAAGTTCGATAGTTTGCTTTAAGTGGTTACTGTTTGATAATTGTTAGTCAGTTCAACCAGCAACCATTGGATAATATCACTCTCTGCTTGTGCTATTTTTGCTGCTCAATATGTATATAATAACACTCGTTGCTGGCTGGTCAAAATTTATTCTGCAATGAATTTCTCTGGAGTTTATTTAATTGGAATCTCTAATTTTTTTTTCTAATTCATAATTTTTATTTTCATCTTTACTTATGTCCCATTATCCATCTAATATCAAATTTTCATCACATAAATTTTGTTTGATAGGCATGCGCTTTTCCTCACTCGTTGTATATGATAATTTGTTGCAAATTAACGTTCCTTCTTTAACCCTGGGATATTTAGTTTTCAAACTGACCCTGTGCTTCCTCTATGGATTTACCAACCCCACGAATATTCTCATCTGTGCTGTTCTTTTCTTCTCTTTTCTTTTAAAAGCTGAACCCCATATTTGGGTTCCTATCTGGGTGGAATGATGTAGTTTAGGTCTTCTTTGTCAAATAGAAATTATTTGCGCTGGTTCTTTGTGCCTGTGATGTTATATACTTATATATGCCGCACTAATTTTTCTTTTTGTGTGCTTTTTGTTGACACATTTATTTGGAGTATCGTGCTACTCAATCGCACTTTTACTTGAAAACACCACCATCAACATAGTTTTTCACCAGAGCCCCCACCATTTGCTTCCTCACCTAATCGTGGTTGCCGAATCTTGCAGGAAAAAGCGCATCAGGCTTCCTCACTTCAGCTAGAGAACTTACTCATCCATTCCCAGACGCCAATATGAACACTACCAACACTACGAACGCTAGCGCCATCACAGCTATCAATCGCCAAAAAAGCTCAGTTGCTGGATTGTGTAGTCCTTATGGTTTCGACGGTTTGGCACCACGAAAATCATTGTTGATGAAGTCGCTCAGTTTGAGAGAAGATCACAATGAACAGATAACAAGATCAACGGCAATGGGGATAGAATTTCAACAGAAGGCATTACTACCCAGTTTTAGCGCTTCATCAAATTCTGTTTTGAATGATGTTCCATTGACTAAACAGTTGTTTTTGGATGTCTATAGCAGAGGAAAGTGGAATCTCTCTGTTGTACCGATCCCACCTTGTTTTGATAGCAACATGCACATGTTAAAGGCACCAATTAGTTACAACGAAAATCTGAGATTATGGGCGGTGGATACATACATGAACAGAAGACAATGGGATGAGGTTCAGAATCTCGCCAATGTCAAGTTAAGCAAACTCGCCAAGGATTTCAAGTGTGTTGGGTACTCTATTTCGTTGGTCACTGATCATCGTCAAATTGTCAAGTGTAAAAAATTCTTCCCAATTGATGAATGCCCTAGAAGTTTGTCAATTGACTCTCACACCATCTTGTCAGCCGGGTTTTTCATATTGCTTGATGCCACAAACGATTGGAGAATGAAGAATAATCCGTTGGTGAAAGGTGCTCCCTTTATCAAGTTCTACGTTGGTATACCCTTGATGAGCAACAAGACAGGTGAAGTGATTGGAGCTTTAGCTGTGTTTGATTGTTTTCCGAGAAAGGAGTTTAGTAAAGAGAACATCCAACTTTTACAAAACTTGTCTGTGGAAGCCATGGAAACGTTGGAGTCGTTATCAATTTCAGCAACGAGTTTACATGCTCATTCCATTGATGATTCCTTCAAACAAGAAGCTACAAAGAAAATAGGTCACCTTAATATTGGGAGAGCAACCTCTCTGAGATGTGCTGGTGGGGGAAATAACTTGGTGTTTGAGGAAGATGGTTCTGGGACTCCCTATTCACAGAATCTTCATTTTAGATTGAACAAGAGTGACTTGGATTTGGAAAACAGAAAAATGTCTGAGCTCTGGAAAAGTCTAGTCAATTGTCGTGACTCCAAGAGTGCGTCTAGTTTTCTATGCCGAAAACTTCACGAATCACTTAAATTTAATTTTGTATACGTGATGGAGATCAGAATCGTGGAACCATACATGATCGCTTCGGAATTGCTCCCTTTGGAAAATAAGATCAACGCCGAAGGGTTTCCCTACATGAACAATTTGAAAAACCGTGGTGAAGAAAACATCATCACTAGAATTTTGGGCTCGCATGGAATCAACACTGACAGTCTCAAATTAGAGCCACTTATTCACTATCAGGCTTTCGTCTCTGAGTTTGGCATCACTTACAAGAGTTATGAGTCAGGTATAAAGTTTAAGTCTGGGTTGTGCATGCCTATTTTCAAAAGGGATACGTACATCGTGAGAAGGAAACCGGTCACTTTGTCCACTAAAATCGTGCATGGTACCCCCGTTCAAGTGTTTTTGAGATCTGGTGGGTTCTTACTTGCGGCTTTCAATGAAGAAGTGAAGCCTATACTGAACCTAGCAATTGATGAGATGGCCCAGAGCGCCTCTGCTTTACGTCAAGTGTATTTGATGAATTGATTAGAAGCGTGCTATTTTTTGCTAAGTATATATATGTGCTAAAATTTTATATCTTATTGTGTATATAAATGTATCTTTGTCTTAACAAAGCTCATCTCTCACGTTACTTATTGTTTGAATCTTCACAGAGTTGAATGGCTACCTTCAAAATAATAATAGAGGAATTTTGAACCAAATGCATATTCATCATCAGAAGTGAATAAACCTCTCATCACATAATTGGACTTTACCATGAATCATCTCTCTCAGACCCCCGTCCCACTGTAACGAGAATTCAAGCAAAAAAAAGAAAAAAAAATCTCAAGGCTGTTTTAGTGCAGACTTACAACAAGAGAAATACCAGTATAACTGGGACAACTCATCGTCCAGGTGCCAATGCGAATTAAGTCAGATTACTGGAAAACAGTCAGACTCACAAAGAGTGGGAGACCTGGGCTTCTTAATGAAGATGGAATTCAAGAGAATGATATATTGATCCAGAGTAACATCGGCCTCTATCAAGGCAACTACAAATTGATCAAGTATCAGAAAGGAAAGGTCTATCTTACCAACAGGAGAATTATCTTTGTTGATAACCAGCAGCCCAGTCCAACTCATGGTTTAGAATTGAGTTTGATTGATATCGAGGACATCGCTATATACAATGGTTTTTTAAAGTCAAGTCCCAAGATTATATTGAAGATGCGAAAGAAAAGATCCAAGTCCGCCTCTGGAGCGAATTCAGGAACTGGACAAGTGCGGGGAGCAGGAAGTGGTGGTACGACTAATTCTTCGAGGCTGGTCTTTGAAGTCAATTGGGTTTGTCCCATTTGCTCGTTTTCCAACCCTGTCAAGACGAACATTCAGATTAAAACCGATGCAGATGTGCCTCCTTGTAAGAACTGTGGCATGAGACCCTTGAGGTATTTGATAGAAGGAGTAATTCATGCAAGCACCAAGGATTTAACGCCTGCAAAAAACATTGTTTCTAAGGAAGGGTTTCAGTGTCCAACGTGTACCTTTATCAATGACATTTCATTGAAGAATTGTGAATTGTGTGGAACACGGCTTGTTTCCTCTAATCTTCCCCCGCAGTTACTCAACAGTGATGAAGACAAAGGCCTTCAACTAGATATAGAAGGTGACGACTCACAGAACGTCAACCAGCAAGATATCGACCCTAGGATAATCAAGCTTAGTTTCAGAAAGGGAGGTGTAAAAACGTTTATGGACAAGTTGGAAGTAGCTGCGGATCAAGCGATATGGGAACATATGAAGTCGAGCTCGAAAGTCAATGTCAATGCAATGGACTCAGTGGAGCAGCAGAAACAGGCTTCTGAAATTGTTGCTTCTAAACGAGATGGACCCAAATTTGGTATTCAAGGGCTACAAAATAAGCGAGAGCTTGAGAGTTTTGAGAAGTCAATCTTGTTGAACAACTCCTTACAAGATTTAGAGAATTTAATGGAAAAGGCCAAGGATTTGATTCAATTGAGTCAATCGTACCAAAAAGTTTTGGCCAAAGACAGGTTGAACAACCCGCAAATTAATGCCACAGCTAGTATATTAGCTAATTCCAAAAACTCTATTAACATCTTGAATAACATAATCACTAAAAATGAATTTGTGAATAACACAACAGATTCGACTTTGATTTCATCTTTGAGAAAAAAGAAAGGAAGGGATTCCAATCTATACATAGAGGAATTGGCCAGACAGTTATATGAATTTTTGGTGGATTCGGATGTCATCGCTAAAAACCATGGATTAATTACCTTGTTTGACTTATTCATCGTCTATAATAGAGCTAGGGGTATTAACTTGATTTCCCCCGAGGAGTTGTTCAAAGGCGTGCAGTTGTTTGAAGAACTCAATTTCAAATATATATTATTCAAGGTTCCACTTATCTCAAAAAACATCAGCGATATCATTAATGCACACCATGGTTCTGAGAAGTCTTTGAAACAAGAGTCTGATGACAAATTTTACATCATTTCCAACAAGAATTTTACGTTTGGTTCAATACTACAAAAGATCATTAGATTTATCGATGCCCAGCAATTGGAGAAGCACATATATTATGGGTTATCGATACTCGAAATTCAGAAACATTCCAAATTGAAACTCAACATAAATTATTTGATCTTGAATCAATTGTTGTTAGATAGTTGTATAGATGGGAAGTTGTGCGTTGATCAGAAGTTACAAGGCTCCTTCTTTTATAAAAATGAGATTTTGGAGTTCGACTGGGATGAATACATGAATGGGAATGACAAAGTAATAGTTGTTGAAGATAGCAAAATGGAACTTGACTTCAGCCAGCTACAGCCTATGGAGGCAGCTGGGCTAGAAGATGACTATGAGGACGACGATGAAGATGACATGTACGCGCAGGGTACAGACAAGGATATTAATAACGGGAACAGCGATGTCAATGACGGTAGAGCAATGAGTCCACACAAATTCAACGAATATAATTTCAACTATAGATTAGGCGGGAAAGTCTTTCAAGAAAATGTGGATGATGAAGATGAAAGAGATGAGGACATGGGTTACAATAAAAAGCTTAATGGGGCTTTAGAGGATTTAAAAGGTTTACAGTTCTGATCGGAGTTAACACCACAATTCAAACCAGCTCATGGATAAAAGACCAGCTCCTTCAAAAGGAATTTGTCATGTATGTATAATGAATATGCAAAAATATTATTTAAGTGCTCACAATCGCTCTCTTTCTTTATATTGATACTTATTATCTAGAGACGATCTCATCTCTGCTCTTCGGACATGGTCCAGCTGTGGCCATTTTGGTAGCCTCCACTGAGATCCACTGCAGAATTCGAACTGATCAAGCTCGGCAAGTCTTCAATTTGCTGCATAACAAACTCTTTTTCATCATTAAACTCCCTACTATTTTCCCTTCTATCAGTCTGGAAATTTTTTAGATAAGCTATTAATTTATCTTTATTTTTGATCAAAATATCCAACACTGGTTTTGGTTTCTTTGGATTTGCTACAAAAATCTTAAAGACGTTGAAAGCTTCCAATTGTAAATTTTTTGATTTGTCACTCAACAATATCATGATCAATTTCAAATTTTGTGGTGACTCCACATATGCTTGTAAGAGATGATAATTGGCTCTTTGCATTATTAGTTCTGAAAGAAGCTTCACTGATTGCCTTTTCGTGACGTAGTTCCCAGAGCTTATCAAGCTATTGATGTTCGATATGAATTTATCCAAGTTCACCCTTAAGAAATCCGCGGCCAATTTCTTGTGTACCGTCAATAAATCATTTAAAGTGTTGAACGCATCAGTAGCATTTTCAAAAGTTCCACTTTCTGAATACCTGAAATATTTCCAAAATGTTGGATCTGCGAGTAAATGTCGCGTTATTGCCTCGTATTTTATTGCCTCCCTGAGCATACTGCCGATAATGAGAGTTACTTCAGGGTATTCTGGACCTCTCATCATCAATGAAAGAATTTTAGGCCTCGACAACAAATAATCAACGGTAGGATTCCTATTACCTATTTCACGTCGTAAAAGAGTGGTAAACAAAATAGATACATGTTTTCTCGAATCAAACTCTAAGCTTGATAGATGTTGCAATAACGTGTATAAACAATCGGTCAGGTAAACTTCCAATGCCAACAGCCCGATCAGATCAGGTTGTGGATCATTCTCCTCATCACCATGAAGTATCGTTGTTATCTGCGACAAATATCTAGCGACATCTTCTTGAACCTAATATGTGAGTGAAATTGTTAGCAAATTGATAAATAAAGATCGTGCTCCCTTGTTCCCCCATAAAACACACTCACTTTCCTTTTGTCTCCAGCAACGTCCATCTTGGAAACATTATCGTTTAAAGCTCTCACCAACTCATTGGGAGTTTTTGGATTTTTCTTGAAGAGGAAACTCATATGGCCTCTTTTTGTCTAGACGTATGTTGTTTGAATGCGTTTATGTTGCGGAATCTTCTTCGATGTTACAAAGAAGATACAGCTAAATTGATGGTAACTTCGCCACGACTGATAGAATTGCGCAATTAACAGAGAAGACCTGATACTATTCTATCGATTAAAAAAGGGTACTTGTTCAAACGATCGAATTTAGATACTTTCAACAGAAATGATGGTGCAATTATCGATATTTATTAATGCATTCATTCTATTTTAAAGATGATCCATCTGTGCTTTTTTTTTTTTTTTGCGTGATCTGAAAAGAGCCCCAGTGGAAAATGACAAATTGAAAATTGAAGCACAAGTAACAACCACTGGTACGTTGTGTAAAGTAACAAACAAATCAGATATTGCTATCTGCCAACGAATTCATGATATGCTGCTGCTAATATTCAGGATACAAATCGTTCTTGTAGTAGTGCTACTAATGGTGCTGAATGTAATGGTGCGAGCGGTCGATGTTCAAGATATTCACGAACTACACAGCTCGATCTTCACCAAGAAGCATTTAGCACAACTTAGACTCAAAACTAAGGAATTGTTTCACCATGCTTGGGACTCTTATATGGAGCATGGATTTCCACAAGATGAGGTGCGGCCTTTGAGTTGCTTGCCGAATACGAAAGATATAAAGGATCCAACTAATGTGGTGAGAAATGATGTCATGGGAAATTTTTCATTGACCCTATTCGATAACTTAGATTCATTTTTGATCATTGGTGAGCCTGAAGTGTTTGAGAAGCTTGTCTACTGGGTCAGAGATAATTATGTCAATTTTGACATAGACTCCAATGTACAGGTATTTGAGACTAATATCAGAGTACTTGGTGGATTAATCTCTGCTCATTTGTATGCCTCTGACAAGAGGAAGGGATTTGCTTTGGAAAACTATGATGGTTTTCTTTTAAAATTGGCTCATGATCTAGGCTCACGATTGTTGTTGGCTTTTGATACGAAAACTTCGATACCATTCCCAAGAACCAATTTGCGATATGGTCCCTTAGCAACACCAAAGGGTCTTCAAGTGGAAACGTGTACTTCAGGAGCTGGATCCCCTGTACTAGAGTTTACAATGTTGTCTAAATTGACGGGAGATTCTAAATTTGAGAAGATAAGTAGGAGACTGTTTCGTACATTATGGAATTCCAGGACGGATTTGGATTTGTTGCCTATGACTATTGATCCTCATGGGGGAAAGTGGTTGGATTCAATCACGGGGATAGGAGCATCAGTTGACTCCTTCTATGAGTATGCATTGAAATGCAGTATATTATTTAACGATGATGAGTTTTTCAGTATTTGGAAAGCGGGTTCTTTGGCTTTGGAAACTCATTTGAAAGGGGAATGGGTTTACGAAAATGTTGATACAAGAACCGGACAGGTTGTTACAAATTGGGTCGATGCGTTAAGCGCGTTTTGGCCCGGATTGCAAGTTTTAGCTGGTGATGTTGCAAGTGCTATCAAATTCCATGCCGTTTTTTTGAAGATTTGGGAGACATTTGATGCCATACCAGAGAGATGGAATCTCGATTATATGACGGATGATTTTGCAAAGTTGATTGAAAATTTGCCTGTCGAGAAAAAGAGAGAGGTATTGGTTCAAAGAGAAGTTTCATTGGAATGGTACCCCTTAAGACCAGAATTTATTGAGTCTACCTATCATTTATACAGAGCTACTCATGATCCGATTTATTTGCAGATCGGTCAAGATTTCTTGAAGAAATTGGAGACTAAGTATATGGCTCCATGTGGTTTTGCTGGAGTCTTGGACATACGAACCAACAAAAAACAAGATAGGATGGAAAGCTTTGTATTGAGTGAAACTTTGAAATATCTTTACTTGTTGTTTGATGAAGAAAATCCAGTACATGGTAACGATCAAGGAAATTTAGTCTTTTCAACAGAGGCACATCCAATGTGGTTCGACAACAGTTTGAAACCTTCTGTCACTGGGTTTGATTGGTTTGCCGATACATCCAAGCAACTGTTTGCTTTTGAATTTGATGGGGCCATTAAAAATTTCACCCACCCCAGTGATTATAATCTTTTTAATTTCTTGCAAGATATATCACCTCGATTTATCAAGAGTATGTGGATGTGGAAGTCTGACAGGGACATACCTTTGCAACCAGGCAAAGTGGAGAGATTGGGAGATGTCAAGAGATCAATTAAGGCTTCTCTCAATAAAATTGACAAGAGTTTTTCCATGGAGGATCAGCTTCGATTGAATCAAATATTATCGAATTTTTGTGACAACCACAACTCGAATATATTTGAAGGTGAAGAGAAATTGGACAGTTATGTGAATGAGGTGTTCGATTCTATATCTTCAGCCTTGATTGATGGTTTACATGCTAATTTGGAAAAACCGATTTTGGAGTTGTTGCAAAATGCCAAGGATATATTTTATTCTGATGAGTTTCAAAGAAGAAAACAAGAAGTGCAACCTGAATTACCAGCTTTTCAACTTGACAAGAGGGAACTCATCGATGTACCTGAAATTGAGTCGTTAAATGTTTCGCCCATAATTGACTATGGTAGTGATTTATGCTTTGTTCCATCAATGTATCAACATGTGGCTAAGGACAGCTTTTTAACATCGCCATTATTATCACATCCAAGATTTTATCATATCGATAGCAGATATGGCAATAGTTTTATCAAACCATATTATCTTGCTGAGCAGAACTTTGATAGAGGTGCCAATAGCGTTGAGTTGTCGTACAATTTCTATCAATTGTACACAACTCATTTGGCAGTACCACCTACATCACAAAGATACCCTACAACAACCGTGTTTGATGGCATATTTGATCCAAAGGAGCTTATCAGAGATACTCAGGTGATACACCTTGTGCCGCCATCACTCTTGCCATCTTCTACATATAAGACACCAACATTTGATTTATATTTGAAAAACTTGACTGGGACTAGATTGAGATTTGAAAAATTGCAAGTTGGTGACGTCGATTATCGCAACAATTATATCACAGAAAATTACATCAAACAATTTACTGATACGTCGGGTTTTGTGTTCAGAATATTGAAAATCAACGGAATAGAAGTCCCGTCTGAACTGACCGTCTGGATGAACATTTTGCCGGAACTGGAATTCGAGAATGCTACCTTCAAAGGATCAGTGGGAGACCCAAGAAATAGATGTTTGATGATTGATGATACAACTGTTGTGAACTTTAAGTGGTGGATTGGCTAATATATTAATTTGTTTGGTTCAAATCTGGCAGACGCGCGCGCGCGCTTAAATGAGGGTAGATCAGTTGTAGTAATCGCAAGATAAGACATAATATCCCAACATCGATACCCTCATTGATGTTTTAGGAGATAAGAGAAATAAAATTTGTGTATAAAAAGTTGTGTTGGCAAATTCTTTGATTCGAATTGTACAAAATAGGTCAAAGAGCTGTAGTTGTGTTTCACGGTTTAATATCATTTCAAACATATAACATAATCATTGTCTCACCCCATAACAGAAAGCTCTCTTGTTCTCCTTCTTGTTCTTCTTTTTGACCGTTTTTTTTTTTAATTTTTTTTCTTTTGGTAAAGAGAATTTTTTTTTCTTTTTTCGCTTCTAAAAAATAAAAAAAATTAAAAAAAAAAAAACCCACACACAAAAACAGTTGTTCAGCAGAAGCAGCAGCAGAAGCAGCAGAACACAATCACACACTAATAATACCTACCAGTACATATCAGCAGATCAAAATAATAATTGAAATTATCGTCTACTGCAATTAGTCGATAATCATACTTTTCTGCTAATTAAGAAAGAAACACTCCATCATTAACACTGGTCTTCACATTCCACAGTGCGCTTCGTCAGATTAGTAAGTTCAAACCTCTCATTTATATCACTCATGTCTTTTTTAATTTCCATTCTAACACAAACATTGAATCAGACAGAATTGTAACTACCACCCATTTGCAATTAAACAGTCCCTGTTTTGTTCTGCTTCCCAATTATATCACTCCATTCAAGTTTATTATAGCATAATCCTATTTATATAGCATCAGCATCACCATCATCATAATTCATCATCATAATCACAATGGTTGAATTTCACAGGTCTTTATTCAATTTTGGCGCTTTCAAGAATAACGCAGGCACACCAGAGACTGGAAGTGAACCTGGAGTCAACACAAATAACAACAACAACAACAATAGCAACGTTGATAGCAATGTTGAACAACGGCAACATTCTCTGCAATTAGAATCTCCAGAGTTGAGTCATCACCAAAATCAGCAGTTTGACATTGCTTCGAAGACTTCAAACGGATCTTCGAATGCTTTCCCCCAGAACTTGTTGATGAAGCAAACTTCAACACCAACAATAGCTGTTACAAACTCGGCTTTTGCATACGGTACCACAACTACCTCTAACATTGGAGAAAACTTTGCCACGAAAACTGCTGGTTATAACACCTCGAACAATAGCAACCAACTACATGAGCAACAACATCAACAACAACAACAACAACTGCAGCTGGACCAGTATCAACCGCCACAACACCAAAATGGTTTGCCGGTGATCAATGAACGAGGCTCTGGGGAAACAGGAAATACATCGATGAATGCTGTCACGGATCAATCACCTACAGATGTCGAGTCAATACCAAGAGGCAAATTAAGAGTCACGATAATAGAAGCCACTGGGTTGGTAAGTTCACCTACTGGACGTTCATTACCATATGTTGTATGTACTTTTGAGAGTTCTGAATTC
Source organism: Nakazawaea populi (assembly GCA_030557235.1). Lineage (NCBI taxonomy): Eukaryota > Fungi > Ascomycota > Pichiomycetes > Alaninales > Pachysolenaceae > Nakazawaea > Nakazawaea populi. Next base: position 429,841 of record JAKTVN010000001.1, read on the forward strand.
ATTTCTCATGGACCAGAGAGCGTGGATAATAAGACCCCAACTGTTCCAATGGCAATGACTAATAGAAGAGATCCAAGACCTATCTATCAAAGACAATCATCATCACAACAATTGGTGACTCAACATCAAACTTTCAATCCCGTGAATCCAACTTGGCATCATCAAACGATATTTGATGTCGTTGGTGCTAAATCAGAGTTGGATATATCAGTTTATGATGCAGAAATCGATGATGCCTTCTTAGGGTATGTCAGAATCGTTCCTCAAATGATTGAAGACAAGACATCTAATTCGCAATGGTGGGATTTGAAAGGTAGAGTTCCGGGAGAACGTGTTACCGGTAAGATCAAAGTTAAATGGGAATATTTTTCAACTACAAAGAGACATTATGGACCACTGGATTTTGAGATGTTGAGGTTGTTGGGTAAAGGTACATTTGGTCAAGTATTTCAAGTTCGTAAGAAGGATACTGATAGAATTTATGCCATGAAAGTATTGTCCAAAAAAGTCATTGTTAAGAAGAAGGAGATTGCTCATACCATTGGTGAAAGAAATATCTTGGTTAGAACTGCAGAAGGTGGATCTAGTTTCATTGTTGGATTGAAATTTTCTTTTCAAACACCTCAAGATTTATATTTGGTGACCGATTACATGTCAGGTGGTGAATTATTTTGGCATTTACAAAAAGAAGGAAGATTTCAAGAAGATCGTGCCAAATTTTACATTGCAGAATTAGTTTTGGCATTGGAACATTTACATGACAATGATATTGTTTATAGAGATTTGAAACCGGAAAATATCTTGTTGGATGCCAATGGACACATTGCCCTATGTGATTTTGGTTTATCAAAGGCTAATCTTTCTTCCAATGGTACTACAAATACATTCTGTGGTACTACAGAATATTTGGCTCCAGAAGTTTTACTTGATGAAACTGGATATACAAAGATGGTTGATTTTTGGTCATTAGGTGTTCTCATTTTCGAAATGTGTTGTGGTTGGTCACCATTTTATGCTGAAAATACACAACAAATGTACAAAAACATTGCCTTTGGTAAAGTTAGATTTCCCAAGGAAGTTTTATCACCAGAAGGTCGTTCATTTGTCAAAGGTTTATTAAACCGTAATCCTAAGCATCGGTTGGGTGCTTTGAATGACGCTAGAGAATTGAGAGCACATCCATTTTTCAACGATATCGATTGGGATTTGTTAAGATTTAAAAAGATTCCACCTCCATTCAAGCCTCATTTGGCAAATGAAACAGATACTTCTAATTTTGATCCTGAATTTACCAATACTTCAACTTCGGTGATATCGAAACAATTTCAATTGGCATCAACTCCATTGTCTCCTGGTATACAACTGAATTTTAATGGGTTCACTTATGTTGATGAATCAACGATGTTTGATAATTTCAACTCCAATTCCGTGGCTAACAATCAACGGAGTATCAAGAACCCATTCAAAGTGAGTGAATCCTTGGTGTTGAGTGATCCTAATTTGCCTCCCGAAGAAGAAGTGATCGATGTTCAAGATGAAGACGATAATATGGAAATTGATGAAGACGATGATACTGAATCAAGACAAAATGACTACGAATTTGTCAATGGTGAATTTGATTTGTGATATATTATTTTCATCAATATTTTGTATCTTCTAATCCAATATTTGCAGACAAGGTGGCGTACATACATACATACATACATACATGCCCCTTCATGCATTCTCATACATCATGCCGTCCAATCTTTTCAATTGTGATTTAAATTGCATACTTTTGACATTTAATTCCGTTTCGGGTTTTTTTTTTCTTAGTATTTTTGTTTCTGTTCCAGCTATTATACATTTCTTATTTTTCGATTTCTTGGGATTTGATTAACATAATTCTTTGTATTTCTTATTTTCACAATTATTTATATGCATCGTTTGTCGATTTTTTTGTTAATTCTTTATAAGTGTTTTCAAGTTTTTTACACGCTGCTAAAGTATATATTTATATATATATATATATTTGTAGTGTACAATTTCACCATTGATCCCATCTCCCTTTTTTTGTTTTGATTTTCTACTTATAGAAGAACAAACAATTACAAGATATTCTGCTATTGATAATATATATCCCCTATATCAATTGTGAATCAATTGCTGTCAAAACAAATTCATTACAACCGTTGTCTGAAGTGGTAATCATAAATCCACTATTTCATCATCGTATCACTATAATTTTTTTTTTTTTTTTGTTTCTTTACACCTTTACTTCTCTCTCTCTCTCTCTCTCTTCCTTCTCTCATATCATTCATTATCTGTGTGCTTCAACCGTCAAAAAAAAAATTCAAAAAAATCAAAAAAATCCAAAACAGAAAAAAACATCATCGATAGAGAAACAGACACAGTGAATTAACCAAGATAGTATTATTTATAAATGAATTCGGCAAAGATAGAGGAGGACGGGGAACTTGGTTTATACTTGCCCAATTCCAATACTGCTAGCAACGGTATTAAGACCGAAGACGAAAATGGACTAGGTCTGCAGCAGCAGCAGCAACAGCAGCAGCAGCTGAATAACTCTGGTTCCACTGATTTCGTCAAAAAATTGTTTCAAATGCTCGAGGATGACTCTTATAAAAAAATAGTGAGATGGACAAATGAAGGAGACAGTTTTATAATCATTGACACGAATGAGTTTACAAAGGATATTTTACCAAAACATTTCAAACATAGCAATTTTGCAAGCTTTGTAAGGCAGCTAAACAAGTATGATTTCCATAAGGTGAAAGTTTCAAGTGAGGATAAAAAACTGGGGAAAAATAAATTGGATACTGGTGAAAATATATGGGAATTTAAGCATCCAGATTTCAAGATCCATGATAGAGACAGTTTGGAAAATATCAAGAGAAAAGGACCAACGCAAAAGAAAACTGCTGATGAAAAAGCGTTTGAGACAATTCTGAAATTGACTTCTCAAGTCAAAGAGCTAAGAAATGATTCAAAAGATTTTTATGAAGAATTGAAGCTTATGAAATCGAAATACAATACCGTTATTGAAAGCTTACTCAATTTGAAAAAGACTAATGATATTTATCACACGGCATTTACCAATTTGACAACTTATTTGAACAGTCAAGGCATAAAAGTTCCTATTTTTGAAGCACCAATGTCGATACCGCAACAACCACAAAATGTTGATCTTAAAAGAAGGCGAACATCAAGTAGTTCTTCGATTACACAACAACAACAACAATTACAAACAATACCATTACAAGTACTGGCACAGCCCCAATTACCACCACCTCAATCACAACCACCACTACCACCATCACAATCATCAACGTCACAACAACACACCATTTCCCAATTACAACCATTGACAGAACTGACATCTTCCATGTCTTCCACATCTATACCGACAGCCAATGTGGCGTCCAATAATACCCCACCTTTGAATAACGCTAACAGCTCTATAACTAACACTCCAACAGCCGCTGCGGGGGTAGTACCAGTTACTACTACACCTGTAATTGCTCCACTGCAGCAGCAGCAACAGTCACTACCACCACCACCATCAACATCATCACTGCAGCCTGTGGCGATACCTACCAGGCCCGCCAACTCCCCTTTCCATGTATTATTAGTGGAGGATGATGCGGTATGTATACAACTTTGTAGGAAATTTTTGATGAAGTATGGATGTACAGTTGAAGTTGTCACTGATGGGTTGTCGCTGATATCATTTGTTGAGAAGGTGAAGTATGATTTGGTGTTGATGGATATTGTGATGCCCAATTTAGATGGTGCGACGCTGACCTCAGTGATTAGATCATTTGATTCAACAACACCAATCATTGCTATGACTGGTAATATTCAGGATAATGATTTATTGACATATTTAAGAAATGGTATGACTGATATATTGGCCAAGCCTTTTAGTCAACATGATTTGTTTGCCATGTTGGAGAAACATTTGAGAAACGGTGGAATCGATTTGGAGGGTGATGATGTCTTGGTTAAAAAACCAAGATTGAACTGAAGAGGTGTGTGTGTGGGGTCCTCGATACGTTGTATCTTAAAATGATAAAAATATCAAAAGAACTTTGTTTGTACCTTCTCTCCCCACTCCTCTTCCCCCTATTGTTTTGCTTTTGAAGATGTTTGTAAAATTTATTTCAATGAAGTGGATATACAATCTGTAATTTTATATGTATTTTATGTGTATTTTGAAGAACATTTTTCAACGGATGGTTAAAATGATAATGCTACATAAATCTAACTCATACTTTTTTTTTTCTTTTCTTATGGGAAAGCTGGTTGGTTTGGTGGGCATGGTTTGTCAGACGCGCATCATTGTGTTAATTATTAACAGCAATCACTTTCTCATCGAACCGCACACTTTTTCTTCTCTCTCCAGACAATTCTGTAGGAATAGGAAGCTCGAATTCTTCTTGCTCACTTTTATTCAAAATTTCCTTGATATCCTTCTTAGTATGTTGTGATTGACCAATCGATGACTTACGACGCTGTTGAAATTTTTCATCATCTTTACACTTTTGACAATTGCACATGAACCCCCAATTGACTCGAAGCTCTCTTTTACGCTGTTGTACCGTATGAGTTGGGGATACATAAGAAGTGAACAATTCATCCCCTTTACCAATATCACATTTGGCAAAGACTTGGATCCCATCTATTCTCTTGGAGCCAAATCTGACTTCAACGTTAGGGTCACAGTTATGGTTTAAATGAGATTGAATCAAAAACAAGGAATTATCCACATTATTGATGTTATAAGTCCCCAAATATTCCATAAATTGATCGTATGACAAACTATCTTTTAAAAAAACTTTAGAAAAAGCCTCATAACCCAGTTTCCACAAATTTTCTTGTTGTTCATGAACAAATAAAGCACCACCACTGTTATTATCAAATGCCCCAGCAGATGAATCTAAAGCTCTATATCTGAGATCTTGTCTAACTTTAGCCATAGCATTGAATTGTTTACTTATGGTGCCCGTCTTATCAAAAATTTCATGGGCAAAAATGATCCCCACTGCAAATAATGCCTGCCATTGATTTTCAACACAAAAATCTGAAAATGTTTTCCAATTTGCTGAACTAAATTTTTTCAGACTATTAGTACTCAGATCACCACCGGTATATACTGAATGTTTTAATAAACCATGTAATTTGACATTTGTCCTCTTACATTCGAGAGAACACCACATCTCATTGCAAACGTTACAATCTAAGCCTGATAATACCGTTAACCCATTTTTCACCGCTCTCTGTTGCAATGGCTGACCACAATAACAACATGCTTTCCCTAAACGGATCAATTTCAAAATCTCAAGTTGAGGAATTAAAATGAACTGCTTCTCCTCCCATATTAAAGTATCTGCTGGAATCTTTTTTTTCGCATGTAATCCTTTACCTGATTTTTTGGTGAATTCCAATCTTACCAATTCAGGTAATTTCAAATCGGGTGTTTCTACTGACTTGATTTCATTTGCGTATGTGAATTGTTGTTGATTATTTAACAAGCCGTATTGTTTTAAGAGTTGTTTCACCCTTTTCTCTGACACTTGCCAATTTGGGTTATGCTTTTTCACTAACATGTGTAACTTCGGTACTCCCAAGGATTCATTAGCAGGATCCTCCTTCCAAATATTGACAACAGCATCGATGACCATTCTTTCATGAGGTACAATTGGCTCTTGAGAGATTTCAGGAGATGATGATGATCCTGATTCCCCCTTATCGTTGATGTCTAGAATCTCGATCTTGTCGTCCAAGTCCGAATACGCTGTCGTCTCTGGCATCGTTGATGGTATATTTTTATTCAATATGTATTATGTGGTATTTTTGACTTTAATTATTCAATTTCAAGTCTCTTCACCTTTTTGTATCTCCTGTGATGCAATCAATGACCAGACACCGCGAAAGAAGAAGAAGAGAAATTGAGTGGAAAAACAAAAAAAAAAAAATTAAATTCTTCTTTTTTGGTGGTTGTTAATCCAGACTGCCTAATCGAGAAGGAGAGACTGAAACCGATAGAAGAAGAAGAAAAAATCAAATGGGATTTAATATATGAAAGCTGAGCCTTTTGGTGTGGTGTGAATAAATTGAGATTCATCATATCAAGATTAAATGTTAACTAGGATAACTTCTTCTCGGCCATTGCTGGGCATCATCAAAATGCCTCTTCTAGGCAGGATGCTCAAGTCAACAATTGCTCCTATTTCGAAAAAGACTAAGAAGTCTTACTGGAGACGTTCATACACATACTACCTGATAAGTTTTACAATTGGTAGTATAGTGGGTTTGAATTTACCTTTATATTCATTCTTGGACAACTATATCACCAGTTTACCTCAAACAGAAAGTGGCAAAGCCAAGTATATTAATGAATTGGAGGCTCAATTGCAATCTTTATCTATTGTTAAAAAATTGTCAGCTCAACAGGACAAGTACATCAAGATCAGGGCTTGGGAGAACATTGATGATTCAAGTATATTCAATGAAAGTATGACTTCGAGCTCGTTGAGAGAACCTGGAGCAATCGCTGTTGAACCGATTATTTTTATAAATGAAAAGGATAAGGAGACAATTACTGTTCTCCATGTTGGTAAAAAATTGGTTGGATATCCATTCTTGGTCCATGGTGGTATATTGCTGACTATATTGGATGAGAGTTTGAAAAGATGCAGTGTTTTAAATTTCAAAGGCAAGAGTCAGCATTTGAAATACGATGATGAATCTACATACAGTCATATCAGAGGCAAAGAATTGACTTTATCTTATAAATTTCCTACATTGGCAAACAATTTCATAATTGTTACATCAACATGTGAAGATTTAGCTTCAAATGGAGATGTATCTGTGAAACTGGTGATTAAAAATGTCAAGGGAAGAACTTTGGTGGTTGGTGAAGGTGTTTTCGAAAATAAGAAATCCAAAAGATGGTTTTTCTTTTGAAGTTGAGAGCCTTTTTTTTTGAAGTGACAATTTCTAAATAATGACATGACGTTGATGAGAATAATAAAGCTATATATTATTGAATATGAAGTACAAACAAAAAAATCAAAAAAATCAAAAAAAAAAACAGTTTTTTTTTTTTGTTATCTTTCTTTAAAGCTGATTTAAAATTTGGATGCTGACCTCATAGTAATGATCATCGATAATGATACCGTCCAATATTTCATCATGAGCTTCCAATGGTATCAGATCAACTAATTGCTCTTTCAACCCGATTCCTATCAATTTTGGTTTCCTATATCCTGATTCAATATGTCTCTTAATATAATCATCATAGAAACCAGCACCATGACCCATTCGATAACAATCTGTAGTAAAAGCCACACCAGGAATAATAATCAAATCCAAACCCTTGGTGGCATCAGATAATGCATTAATACCTGATTGAGGTTCTAAAAGCTTATAAGGTCCTACTGGTTGTAATTCTAGTACAGACTGTAGATTTGGTAATTCCAACATCTCCAATTGTGATTTTTGTCGCATAAATCTTTGTAATTCATGAGTTTCTGAAAGTTTGGAAATTTTGGGTAAGAAAATTCTCTTGTTATCAAGAAAGGCCCTCTCAATTAATGGGAGCGTTTTCACCTCTGAGTTTGGCATGTTCATATATAATGCGATTTTAGTGGCATTTTGATATACTGGTAGTGATGATAAGGTATTAAGCACACGATAAGCTAAAGCCAAATATAAAAAAGTTAGTTTTTTCATAGTGATATTAATTGAATGAATTTAAATAGATACATACATTGTTGATTTAATTGATCCTGGTTGATTTGCAATAAAGTAGCCTTGACATGTGATCGGAGTAATTTTTTGGCCTGTACAATCGATTGTTGTTCAGCAACACCCATTATTGTTGTTGTTTTCTGTTTTTTTGTTATGGATTTGATTTAATTTGATTTGAGTCATCTTCTTCTACTATATGCTCACATCCCACACTAAAATAAATTTTTGAATCTATTAAGTAATAAATCCCACGTTAAATATCCAAAACTGGATAGACTTATTCCTCAGATACACGACTTTGCCCCCTTTTCATCCATCTAAGAAAGGTTCCCGGGATCCCAACCAACCCACCAAACTAATTAGGTCAAGCAAAAACAACAAAGAAGCATTTACTATTAAGAAGAAGCAACATCAGGTTATAGTATCCACTAGCGATTGTATGTTTTTATGTCTACCCAATACATCCGCCTAATCAAAATACACGGGCATCTTTCTGCCGTTCGCTTATTTGTGTCGTATACGCTACATGCAATGCAAAGGTTAACAGACACATATTCGGCAATAAATAACAACAATGCCTAATGGTGGGCTCATCAACTGGCTCCCCTGTTAATTTAATTAAATTAAATTAAATTAAATTAAAAAAAAAAAAAATTTAAATATATATAAACCCATTTGACATCAGCAACATTATTTTATCAGTTACTAAAATATAAAATTGAAAGAGGTTATATTCCATTCTTAACACAATTTTAAAAAGCAAAAAGAAAATATCATGGTTCTCTCAAACGCAGCATCATATTCAATTGTGTTTCTCACCTATGGCTTTATGCTTGCTGTTGGTGTAGGATTGGCTTTTTGGAAAAAAAATGACAAGAGCTCATTTTTGTCTTCTAATGGAACACAAACAGCTCTTCCCTTATCACTTAATTTCATTGCGAGTGGTTAGTACCCTTTCTGAATATGAACATATCTATTTTTGGACAGCTTTTGAGAAAGAAAGTTTTTCACAACGATAAGTATATTTGATCAATTGAATGAATAATCCCAACAAATGTTTGCTGCATGTGTTAAATAAATTTTTATTTTTCATTTATTTCATTTCCAGTAATATTACCAATTATGCAAGACATTAATCATCATCATCATCATCATCCACCATGATCTCACTTATTTTACTTTTTGTTTTGATGACTTTGGTGAAGAACATGACAATATGAATAGACGGGTGCCAACTCAGGCTGAGATAATACCGTTTGAACTCGAACAAGTTAAAGCTTGCGTGAGGATTATTCTATATTGTCAAATATACCCCATTGGGAAAACCTTTTTCTTTTTCTCTTTGGCAATGGTTTATTTGAGAAATATTGTTCCTCTCTTCTGAATCGATCGAATCGGTTGCTGAACAAACAGAGTCTACTCATCACCACTTACCACTGACGCGACATCATTATCATCAATTTGACTCTTGATTACATACAACGAGACAATGATAAATATTTGATATTATAAAAGTGTTCTGTGTCATGGAGTTCCAAGGAACCGTTGCATTCGAGTTAGAAGATTGGTTTGATATATTACGCAACCCATTTTCCATCACGATGTGCGGCTGTTCGCTTTTACATTTTGAAATCAATGTTTGTCTGTTTGTTTTTTTTGTTCTCAATGAGAATAAGGTCAATAAATGAACCAGTCAGTCAGCGGGAGGAAGACTCATACTCTTGTCCAAAGTTGTGTTTAGAGTTCATATCATGAACATTAGGTAGATTCAGCATATATCGTCGATAAGAGGAGAACAAACATTCTTGGATAATCCGTCTAGAGTTGATTGAAATTTTTTCTTTGTTTTTAAAGAATTCCATTTTTTTACTAACTCAATATTATATTATAGCAATGGGATGTGGTATATTAACGACTTATGCTGAAATTGCAAATATTGCTGGTATTCATGGTTTGTTAGTGTACACTATAGTTGGTGCAATTCCAATTTTTTTATTTTCATTTTTTGGCCCTATGATTCGTCTGAGATGTCCAGATGGATTTGTATTGACTGAATGGGTCTTGCACAGATTTGGTTATATCACAATGTTGTATCTTTCACTGTTTACAATTTTAACCATGTTCTTATTCATGGTAGGTGAGTTATCTGCTATCAGTTGGGCCATTTCTTCAACTACAACGGTATCAACGACGGCTTGTATCGTTGTTGAATGTGCAGTTACAACTATTTATACAGCTGTTGGTGGTTTCAGAGTTTCATTCATAACTGATTCTGTACAAGCTCTGTTTGTCATGCTTGCAGTTATCATTGGAATTATTGGTTATGCAACAAACATTGACCTCGATAGATCATTGATTCATAAATATCATCATCAAATGTTGGGCGCTAATAAATTGAGTTGGCAATTACTTTATATCTTGACAGTTGCAATTGTCACCAATGATTGTTTTCTTTCCGGATTTTGGCTCAGAACTTTTGCAAGTAAGACCGATCGTGATTTAAAAATTGGTACAGCTATTGCTGCATTTGTTGCATTTGCCTTATGTTTCTTGGCTGGATTCCCTGGTATTCTTGCAGTTTGGACAGGAGACATGGAGATTGGTGACCCGAATGGATCTAATGCTTTCTTTTATTTGTTATCGAAGATGTCAAATTGGGTTATTGGTGTTATGATCATCTTCTTCGTTTCTATTTCTACATGTACTTTTGATTCATTACAAAGTGCAATGACTTCAACGATTTCGAATGATATCTTTCGTAATAAGTTGAATTTATGGTATATCAGACTGATCGTTGTCATTTTAATCGTGCCAAGTATTGTTGTTGCCATCGAAGCTGCAACTAATGTCTTGCAGATCTATTTGATTGCTGATTTGGTCAGTTGTGCCATTATTCCAAGTATTTTCTTAGGATTGAGTGATAAGTTTTGGTGGATTAATGGATGCGATGTAATGATTGGTGGGTTTGGATCATTGTTGTTTGTATTCATGTTTGGTGCCATCTACTATGATAGTCCTAAACAAGGTGGTTTACTTTTATTGATCAACAATGGTATGTACGACGCTGAAGATTGGGGTGCCTTTGGAGCCTTTATGATTGCCCCATTTGGTTCAGTTTTGCTTTGTTGGGCTTCAGCTGCTTGTAGATTTCTGGGAATGAAATTGTATTGCCAATTGAAGAGCAAGGATTTCACTTGGATTCAAGAACATCGCGAGGAGGTTGCCAATCGTGATAAGCAATCCGACCTTGCTTCTACTGAGGATGAGGATGGAGATGGTGAATCATCAGAAGTTATCGCTACAAGATACTCAGCTGAGGTATCAAAGATGAAAGACGATTCATACTAAATTATTACAAAGCTTTTATTTTCAATTTACTTGATTTCAACTCACTTCTTTCTTGTAATCATTTCGTTTATATTTTCAAATAAATAATCCGTACTATATTGCCATCTTTCGATAATTTCAAGGTGATACTTGTTCGTATATACAATATCTAGTTTCAAAAATAATGATTGTGGCGTCGGCATCGCTTTCCCGCCAATGGGCAATCTCTCATAACAAATCACTCGGAAAAAACGCATTGTCTAACGTCACGTGTTATTTTCACCAGCCAACTCACCAGCCTGTGTTGAGGCGAAGAAAAAATTTTTTTTTTTTTGTTTTTAAGCCTTTAAATTATAAGTCAATCACTAGTGAATAAGTGGGTAAGATTTCAAATTAACCTTCATTCATATCTACTCATCCTAGTAGCCTGAAGTTAATCTTCATTCATCGTCATTTCAACACGATGTTCACAAGAATATTTTCTCAAAGCCGGGAAACAACATCGTCACAGCCTCAAGCGAGTAAGTCATTCAGTCAGTGAGATCCGCCACAGTCAGCTGTGATGGTCATCCATGAAAATTGAGAAATATCATACTAACAAGCTCATATAGTTTTGAACGTTGTGAGGGCAGTTGGAGGTGAAGTATATGCTACCCAACCTGCTAAGTCAGTTAAATCTGCATTCACTGAGCAACTCAAAGAGGGAGATGAGATAACCACATTGATAGAGTCCAATGATCCATTTGCTTATGCATCTGCATCGTCAACATCTGAATTGTCAACTATTGCCACAACTGCAAAGACTGTTTTCAAAAATATCCCATTTTTAAAGGGGTTGAAGAACAGCCCAGTAGTCATCCATGCTGAATTACCAACAGATGATTACTCCATTGTAACTGCCTTGAAAGATTCAGAATTGATAACATTGTTATCAAGTAACGCTGCAGAGTCACAGGATATTGCAATTGCTTCTTATGCCATTGCTGCAGCCACATCTAAGGCTGTGTTACATTTCTTCTCACCCGCAGATGCAGATGACAAAAAGGCATCCTTGATATCATCATCCAACATTACTGCTCTCGTCGATAGTTTTAAACCAACTGGAAGCGAAACTGAAGATGAGCTGGAAAATCACATAACAACACCAGTAGAAGATGTCATTATTGATATACTCAAGGCTGTTGGTGATTACAAACCATTTGAATATACTGGATCCTCCTCTGCCACAGATGCTTTAGTCGTTTTGGGAAATGTTGCTGCTGAATTGTCAACAAGTGCTACTTCTTCTAAAAGTGGTGTATTGAACGTCAGAGTTTATAGGCCCTTCCTTATTGAAGAGGCTTTGCGTCAATTACCAAATTCAGTCAAAAAAATCTCTGCTGTTGAACAAACATCGTCAAAAACCCTTCTGCAATTCCAATCATTGTCATTGGATTTTTTCAACTGCTTTGATAAGTTGGTCGAAAGAGGTATCACCGGTGTCGTGTCAGCTCAATTAGCTGACTTTGATGATGCATCAGAAGTTGTTGCTTCGTTATTGACCAATTTGAGATCAGAGAAACCAATTCAAAACTTGACTGTTGGTGAATTTATGGAACAACCACAAGCTGGATCAATAGTGAAGGGTTTAGCGATTGCCAAAGCCCAATCGTTGGAAGAAGCTTATTTGAAGATGTTGAGACAAGTTTTCAATAACGACTTGAACATTTTGAATAACTTTGACAAAGCTGTACAACAAGTGGGAAATGAATCAACTCCAGAGTTTGGATTTGGTAAGTTCTTATATCAAGAGGAAGCAAAGAAGGCCTTTGATCAAAAGATTAGAGATGCTGTCACAACCAACTCCTTTAAGGGCCCAAAATCAGCTGAGTTGATTGAGCTGTTATCAAAATGGTTGATTGAACAAGACAATAATTTAGTTTCCAATATAATTGAGTTGCTCGAATCTGATAACTCTGCATTTGCAAAGTCATTTTTGGATCAGCAGGAGTATTTTTCCCACAAGTCATCTTGGTTGGTGGGTTCTGATGCTTGGTCATATGATTTAGGTACTTCTGGTGTACATCACTTGATTGCCTCAGGTAGAAACGTGAATCTGTTGATCATTGACAGCGAGCCATACGATTCTGTCAAGAACAACAAATCATTATACAGAAAGAAAGATATTGGTCTATATGCTATGAACTTTGGTGGTGTTTATGTCGCTTCTGTTTCAGTTTACTCCTCATATACTCAAGTATTACATGCATTTATGGAGGCTGACAAATATGAGGGTCCATCAATTGTGTTGGCACACTTGCCTTACTTTTCAGAGGAAGATTCAGCTTTGATAATTTTGCAAGAATCCAAGAAAGCTGTTGATTCAGGTTATTGGCCATTGTATAGATTCACCCCATCAGTGGAAGCTACAGTTGAAGACAGCTTCAAGTTAGATTCATCTAATTTGAAAAGAGAATTGCAAGAATTTTTGGACAGAGAAAACAAATTGACATTGTTGACTAAAAAGGATCCTGTATTATCAAGAAATATTACATCTTCCTTGTCGAATGATGTTAAATCCAAACAGCTGAACAAAGCTAGAGAGGCTTTCGACAAATTATTGGAAGGTTTATCAGGCCCTCCGTTGACTGTTGCTTTCGCTTCTGATGGTGGTAATGCAGAATCATTGGCCAAGAGATTGGCAAGAAGAGCTTCATCAAGAGGTTTGAAAGCTATTGCAATTTCAATGGATGACATTTCAATTGAAGATTTACCAAATGAAGTGAACATCATTTTTATCACTTCTACATCTGGACAAGGTGAATTCCCACAAAATGGTAAGAATTTGTGGGATGCTGTTAGAAACTCAGTTGATCTCGAATTGTCAGCTATTAAATTCTCTGTCTTTGGTCTTGGTGATTCTCAATATTGGCCAAGAAAGGAGGACAAACATTACTACAACAAGCCAGCTACTGATTTGTTCAAAAAATTACAGCTTTTCGGTGGTCAAGAGTTGGCACCATTAGGTCTTGGTGATGATCAAGATGCCGATGGTTATCAAACTGGTTACGCTGAATGGGAACCAAAAGTTTGGGAAGCTTTAGGTGTTGCTGGTTTGGCCACTGCTGATGAACCACCTCCAATCACAAATGAGGATATCAAAGCTGCTTCCAATTATCTTAGAGGTACTATAGTTGAAGGTTTGCAAGATCCTTCCACTGGAGCAATTGCCGCTCCAGATCAGCAATTGACAAAATTCCACGGTATTTACATGCAAGATGATAGAGATATTAGAGATCAACGTAAGCTGGAAGGTTTAGAACCAGCTTATGCGTTCATGGCTAGAGTTAGGTTACCAAATGCTTGTTCAACTCCACTGCAGTGGTTGAAGATCGATGAGTTGGCTGATGTTAGAGGTAATGGTACCATGAAAATTACCACAAGAGCAACTTTCCAATTGCACGGTTTGGTGAAACACAATTTGAAGGCTGCTATTAGAGGTATGAATGCTGTTCTTATGGATACTTTGGGTGCCTGTGGTGATGTTAATCGTAACGTTATGGTTTCTGCTATTCCACAGAATGCTAAAGTTCACAAACAACTTGCACATTCTTCATATGTCATTTCTGAACATTTGTTGCCTCAAACTACCGCCTATCATGAGATTTGGTTGCAAGGTGCTGATGAAGGAGATTCATCTCCAAATGACCCTGAGGTTTGGGAACTGAGAAAAGATGGTCCAAGGAAACAAAAGACATTGGTTGCTGGTAATGCATTAGTCGACAACGAACCATTGTATGGCCCAACTTACTTACCACGTAAGTTCAAGGTTGTCATCACTGTACCTCCATACAACGATGTTGATGTTTGGGGTCATGATGTTGGTTTAATTGCCATTGTTGATGATGATAGCAATGTTATCGGATACAACGTCACTGTTGGTGGTGGTATGGGTACCACTCATAATAATAAGAAGACCTATCCTCGTACCGGTTCAATGTTTGGTTTTGTACCTTATGATAAAGTTCACCATGCCATCGAGAAGATTATGCTTGTACAGAGGGATAATGGTGACCGTAAGAACAGAAAGCATGCTAGATTAAAGTATACCATTGATGACATGGGTGTCGATGTTTACAAGGCCAAGGTTGAAGAATTATGGGGTGAAAAATTCCAAGATCCAAAACCTTTCGAGATTACATCCAATGTAGATCATTTCGGTTGGACTCAGGATGAGACCGGATTGCACCATTTCACTTGTTTCATCGAGAATGGTAGAGTTGAGGACACTCCAGAGTTGCCACAAAAGACAGGTTTGAGAGAAATTGCTCATTATATGGAAGAGACTCAACAGGGTGAATTTAGATTGACAGGTAACCAACATTTGCTTATCTCCAACCTTAAGGACTCCCAATTGCCAAAGGTTAAAGAGTTGATGGCTAAATATAAGTTAGATAACACTGATTTCTCTGGATTGAGATTATCTTCTGCCGCTTGTGTTGCCTTACCAACATGTGGTTTGGCTATGGCAGAATCTGAGCGTTACTTACCAGTCTTGATCAGTAAGTTAGAAACAGCTTTGGAAGAATATGGATTAAGACATGACTCTGTTGTGATGAGAATGACTGGTTGTCCAAACGGTTGTGCCAGACCATGGTTGGCTGAAGTTGCCTTAGTTGGTAAAGCTCCTGGTGCTTACAATTTGATGATGGGTGGTGGTCATTACGGCCAACGTCTTAACAAGTTGTATAGATCGTCCATCAAGGAAGATGAGATCTTAGGTGTCTTGAAACCATTGTTCAAGAGATGGTCATTAGAGAGAGAAGAGGGAGAACCATTTGGTGACTTCTGTATCAGAATTGGTGAGATTAAACCAACAACTGAGGGTAAATATTTCCATGATGATATCAACGAAGATGCTCTTTAAGGGTATGGACAACAATTGATTCAAATCACTATTTAATCAACGAACCCTTCGTTTTATTTGCAGGACTCTTTTTTTTTATCGCTATTTATTCAATCCATTTCTTTATTCAATATAATATAATACAAACTTATCACTAACACAAGCATAAATAAGTTTTTTCGAGATGAAATTATCCAAGTTTTATCCCGTATATCCCAAATATGGAATATCTTAAAATTCATTTTTTGAGATCAGAGTCGAGTGATGCCGACAACTCCTTTGTCTTGCTCTGACGAATAGCCTCTAAGTCTTTGAACAAGGTCAGCATTTGAATCTTCTGCTCTCTTTCTAAATCAACAATCTCCTTCATCTTAACATCCCACAATTTTCGTAGCACTCTATCCAATCTCCTCTTGAGTTTCAACTCCAATGCAGTTGGAAGGGTCTTTCGCTGACTTTCTAGGGACTGTAACTTTGAGTTAAACTGGAGCTTGTACCGCGAAACCAACTGCAGTTTTTCCTTTTTGGAATATATTCTTGTCATCCCGCTGTCATTCAAGTGTGTTGTTTTTGTTGTTATTGTTGTTGTTTTACTTTCCTTCCTATCGACTACTCTTTTCGCTACTGTTGTATCGAGCGTGTGTTGAAAACACAAATCAGCCTTATTTGGTAATGGGTGAAATCAAAGAGAAAAAGACTGTTTGGGCAGACACAAAAAAATTGCCACTAAACAAATGAAACATCTGTAGTCATCTGTTATACTCTTAGTGCTCCTCTCATAACAAAACAATTAAGGTGCAACCTAGTGATTGTGTGTTGAAGCTGATTTTCATAACCGACAACTGAAATCATAATGGTTCTTGAAGCTACAATAATTGTCATTGACAACTCAGAATATACCAGAGATGGTGATTATTTAACAACAAGATTTGAAGCTCAATTGGACTCTGTGGACTATATATTTCAATCTAAGATAAATTCCAATCCTGAGAATACGTGTGGTTTATTGTCACTGGCTGGGGATGGACCAAAAGTTTTGTCATCTTTAACGGCAGATTTTGGAAGAGTTTTGAAAGGTATTCACGAAACTAAGATTGAGGGTAAACTCAATTTTTCTACGAGCATTCAAGTTGCCACATTAGTGTTGAAGCACCGTCAAAATAGTCATCAGCTGCAAAGAGTGATCATTTTTGTAGCTAGCCCAATAGAGGAAGAAGAGCTGGACTTGGTAAAATTGGCAAAGAAATTGAAGAAAAATAACATTGCCATCGATGTCATAAATTTTGGAGAACAAGTTATCAATACATCTAAATTGGAAAAATTCATATCAACTGTGAACAAAGAAGATGACTCGCATTTATTGACGGTAGCTCAGGGACCTAAATTGTTGTATGAACATATAGCGTCGTCACCGATATTGTTGCAAGAAGGAAATGCAGGAGGATTCGGTGGTGCTGGTGGAGATGACTTTTTCGATATGGGTGCTGATCCAAATATGGACCCTGAATTAGCTTTGGCATTAAGATTATCACTAGAAGAAGAGAGGGCCAGGCAGGAAAGAGAGCAAAGACAAAATGAGCCACAGGAGACTATCCCAGAAGAGACACTGGAAAAAAAGGAGTCTCATGATGGTGATGAGGACACACCGATGGATGAAGCCAAATAAGCCGGACAAGATCAAATGTCAAATGTTACTCTTTAGGTCCTAAAATACCTATATACTTCTTTGCTGGGAAAGTTGACTCATACTGTCATTTTTTTCTTTTTTCATTTGAGGAGAAGGCTCCTTTCTTTATCTTTCATTAATGGGAGTCATTCGATCTTCTTAAACTATGGGCTCTGTAGAATAATTTGATTGCGTCTCATGACAAATTAGAGTTTTACTATAAGAAGATTCAGTGTATATATAGTGCGTGTGAGTGTGGTAAGATGGTTCGTGTCAGATGTTACCAATGTCATCTTCAGTTGGCAACAGCCCCACCCACTCATCCTTAGATAGGATAGAGTAGTGGATACTTTGACTCGCTACCGCGGAAGTGGGAATTCTATTCTCTCTCACTTGAGAATGCTAACCGAAGAAAAAAAAGTTTTTTTGCTTCTTCAGCGCGGTGTTCTTGTTGCGCAAGCCCAACATCATAATAAAAAATTAACAATTTGTAAACGACTGTGCTTGTGTATGCCCACCCACACAAACCAACACATACTTTGTTAATCGGAATGAAAAATCATCATCGATTTTGTCTAAGGAAAAAAAAAAAAACATAACCAACTTCCCAATTCTCATTAATCAACCTATATTCAAAAATAACATAGAAGGTTATTGAAGGAATTGGCATAGATATTTCCTGTATTTATTCTTAACACGTCTGTGGGTACATATACATACACTTTTTACCACTCGTTGCATTTATTTTTCATACCAAATTTCTTGCAAAAGAATTGCCGGGTCGATCATCTATCATCAAACCGTTTTTCACTCCTTTTGACCGTCTCCTTACGTGCTTGGAAAGTAACTTATCAACGAATCACCAGATCAATAAATAAAAGCTTAGACTCATCCACTCTGACGAATTGTATTATTACGAGCTACTATTACAAAATCTTTTGAATCACCATCTACTATCAAAGTGAGTTTCTTTGTTTTCAACGAAAAATCTATAATCAATTTCCATAGATGAAAGCTTATCTGATGGGGTAAGCAAAGAGGAGTATACATACTAACTATTAAAAGAAAAGAAAAAAGATAAATTTATACATAAGAAACATAGAAAGAAGATGACTCAAACGAATGTTCACACTGTAGTCCATGAGGCCAATGGTGTCACGGCGGTACCAACCCCTAAAGAGTTCTACAGCAAACAACCACATAAATCCATCAGTCATCTCGAACAATATAATGAGATGTATGAAAAATCCATCAAGGATCCAGAGGGCTTCTTTGGCCCTTTGGCTAAGGAATACTTACACTGGGATAAAGAGTTCACCACTGTAAAGAATGGTACTTTGAAAGATGCTAACCCTGCTTGGTTTATTGGAGGTGAATTAAATGCTTGTTACAATTGTGTGGATAGACATGCATTTGCCAATCCAGGCAAACCAGCCATCATATTTGAAGCAGATGATGAGAAGGAATCCAAGATAATCACATTTGGAGAGTTGTTGAGACAAGTCTCCCAAGTGGCTGGTGTCTTGAGCAGTTGGGGAATTCAAAAAGGTGATACTGTTGCTATCTATTTACCTATGACTGCAGAAGCCATTATTGCCATGTTAGCTGTTGCTAGAATTGGTGCTGTCCACTCTGTCATCTTTGCTGGGTTCAGTGCTGGTTCCATAAAGGACCGTATCAATGATGCCAATTGTAAAGCTGTCTTGACCTGTGATGAAGGTAAGAGAGGTGGAAGAATTGTCAATATCAAAAAAATTGTTGATGAAGCCTTGAAAGATTGTCCAACAGTTAAGAACGTTTTGGTTTATAAGAGAACCGGTAACGATGTTCCATTTGTTGAAGGTAGAGATTTCTGGTGGCAAGAGGAGGCACCAAAGCAAAGAGGTTATACTCCACCTGTTCCTGTCAACTCCGAAGACCCATTGTTCTTGTTATACACTTCAGGTTCCACAGGTTTACCTAAGGGTCTTGTCCATTGTACCGGTGGTTATTTATTAGGTGCCGCATTGACCACCCGTTACGTTTTTGATGTTCAGTCCGAAGATCTCTTATTCACAGCTGGTGATGTTGGATGGATTACTGGTCATACATATGCCTTATATGGTCCATTGGTATTAGGTGTTCCAACAATTGTCTTTGAAGGTACCCCAGCGTATCCAGATTATGGTAGACTTTGGAAGATTATCGAAAAGCATAAGGCTACTCATTTTTACGTTGCCCCAACTGCCTTGAGATTGTTGAAAAAAGCCGGTCAAGCTGAAATTAGCAAATATGATTTGTCATCCTTGAGAACTTTGGGTTCAGTTGGTGAGCCAATTGCACCAGAAATTTGGGAATGGTACAATGAAAATATTGGTAAGGGTAAATGTCATATCTCAGACACTTATTGGCAAACAGAATCAGGATCACATTTAATCGCACCATTAGCTGGTGCAGTACCAACCAAACCAGGCTCTGCCACTGTACCATTTTTCGGTATCGACGCTTGCATCATAGATCCCGTATCAGGAAAAGAGTTGGAAGGAAATGATGTTGAAGGAGTATTGGCTGTTAAATCAACATGGCCTTCGATGGCAAGAACTGTTTACAACAACAACGAAAAATATGTTGAGACATATTTCAAACCATATCCAGGCTATTACTTTACAGGTGATGGTGCCGGTAGAGACCACGATGGTTACTACTGGATTAGAGGTAGAGTTGATGACGTTGTTAATGTAAGTGGTCATAGATTGTCTACTTCAGAAATAGAGAGCACATTGTTGCAAAGTGCAGAGGTGAGTGAAGCTGCTGTAGTTGGTATTAACGATGAATTAACAGGTCAAGCCGTTGTTGCCTTTGTTCAATTGAAAAATCATGATAACAACCAGGAGTTGGACCAACTTAGAAGAAGTTTGATCTTACTCGTTAGAGGTGTCATTGGTCCATTTGCTGCTCCAAAATCGGTTATCATTGTTCCAGATTTACCAAAGACCAGATCTGGTAAGATCATGAGAAGAGTCTTAAGAAAGGTAACAAGTGGTGAAGCTGACCAATTAGGTGACATGTCTACCTTGTCAAATCCAAGCTCTGTTGATACCATTATCGATGCTGTCAATAAGCAATTTTTAGCTCACAAGAAACGAGAGTAAGTCGGTAACCGTTTATTGGAAGCAAAATGATTGATCCCCTTTTTGTGTAGAGTATAGGAGTCGTTTTATAGATATATATATATATATATTTATTTGTACCTTCAAACTGTAATCTCTACATCGTTTTCATCCATAATGGTATGTGGAGCTGGCTGTTCTTTCAACTTATTACATTTAGACACATCTGATAACATCTTCACTTCATAAATGATTGATAGCCGATAAAAAGAATGAGAAGAACAAAAAATACCGTGAGAAGTCATGACAGCACAATACCTATTTCGTCGAGTATGAGCAATATAAAAGGACCATATCCTTGTGATATATGGAAAGTGTATATAGAACCATACTTAACTAGGGGGACTAACTGACCAAATTGCCTATTTTATTAGTTTCAACTAGTTAGCTTTAAGTCAACTATACCAAGATGTATACAACCACCTCATCCTTTGTTCCAACCAGTTGAAAGACAATAGTTGACTGAACTGGTGCCCGAAGTCAGAAATTTCGTGGATGACATCATAGAAAGATGATAGGGTCTGTAACCGGTGAGTGTAGATTGGTCTCGCCGTAATGATAAATCAATGAGCGTCTAATCTCAAATTTTGTATCTACAGCAATAGCTGGAACATATGGTTTGCAGTTGAGAATGCACTTCAACTACTGCAAGACACAAGGATGCAAAATAAGTTAGTGTTCAGGCTTCATTAGAGATTTGTGTACAATTCTTATTCCAGTTCTAAGCCATGAGGACGGTGGAGATATGATCAAAGCGAGATGTTTTAAAACATGCAGATGTGAATTAATACTATTCTCTACTTAAAATGCACCCAACTTTATTGATCTGACTAGGTCATTGCCATTACACCGATTTGCCCATTGGGAAAATTCAATTTTTATTCTTTTTTGGATAAAGATAATGATTATGTTTTGGTTGTGCAATTTGTTCCAAAAATGAAGTTGTATTATCAATCACTCTGCCGCCAGATAAGAAATTATTATTTTTTCGCTTTAATCTCTGGCGGCTTTGGGATTGATTACCATCATCTGAAATCTTAGCGCTTACAGATAAAATGATTTAAATGAATATCGATTTCACTCTTCGCCTCACATGCAACTACACCCGGCTAATCAACAATGAGCTTGATCTCTACTGCAATAGAAGAGCGGCTGGAATTAGTCCAGATACTAACCATTGTCATATTCTGTTCTTTCTTGTACCACTTTATTGTTTATCCACTCTACATACACCCATTGGCAAAGGTTCCGGGACCTAAGATTGCATCTCTTACCAAATATTATATCATTTACAAGACATGGAACAAAAAACGAAACTGTCTTGTTCAGGAATTGCATAACAAGTATGGGTCTATAGTTAGACTTGGACCTGATGAGATTGATATTTCAGACGTTGCATATCAGAAAGAGATTTACATGAACAACTTCGACAAATCACAGTTCTATGGTCAGTTCGGTTTGTTTGACAGGTTCAATACATTTTCAATCTTGACGAAATTACCACATCAGAAAAGTCGTAAAATTTCTAACAAGTTGTACTCCAAAAGTAGCGTTTCTTCGCCGGTGATTCAAGAAATGGTGAGAGATGTTGTTTCAAAAACAATCAAGTTAATTGATACCGAATCCGTCAAGAAAGAATCGACACCTATCAATGTCTACGATATTTTTCAAATGATGGCTATGGATGCGGTTGCAATGTTCAGTTTTGGTTCCAAAAGTTACAAGGCCTTGTTAGACAATCCAGTCGATTACGGTGCTCGTGTCATAAGATGGTTCAGGTTAAGAAGCTCATTGATGTTCTGGACCACATTGATGCCGAAGTGGAGGGGCTACATGGTCACTGAGGAGATTAAAGAAGTTGGAGTTTTGGCTAATGACTGGCTTTACAATCAAACTATGGAGACTCTTGATGAGGACAGTGACTCATACTGCTTGGCAAATACCTTGTATCAAGGAGGAAAGGATAGACAGGAAGTTGCAGCTGAAATAGGGGATCACATAGCCGCAGGATATCAAACAACGGGAATTACTCTTTCTTATTGTGTATGGAGATTGTCATTCAACAAAGCTGTACAGAGAAAACTCCAAGAAGAGCTTAAGATATTTAAATCAAGTGATGGTAGCTACATGCCCCCAACTTATCAAGAAGTTGACAACTTACCTTATTTGAATGCAGTTTTGAACGAGACTTATAGGCTCCATGCAGCTATCCCAGGACAGGAACCAAGGCTAGTTCCAAAGACTGGGTTGAAATGGAGAGGTAACAAGCAGACACCGGAAGTTTTAGTTCCAGCGGGCACCATAGTCAACATGCAACCATGGACATTACATCGTGACGCTACAGTATTCGACAATCCAGAAGTATGGGATCCTGAAAGGTGGTTGACTGATGACACGGCGAAATTGAAGTTGATGAACAAGCAATTGATGACTTTTGGAGCAGGTGTGAGAATGTGTCTTGGGATGAATTTAGCTGTCGAAGAGATGAAATTATTGTTGAGCTCCGTGTACTCGAGATTCACATCGGAGTTGGATGAAGGATTTGATTACGATTACAACATGCACATGGAGGATTTGTACACCACGCATCCAAGAGGGCACAGGTGTAACATCAAATTTACGAAAATTGAAACTTAACTGGAAGAACACCTCGATAGCATTTATTTACAAGAAACATATTTAATTCATCATCATCGCAAAACTCTGCATCATGTAAATTAGTAAAAGCTCGAACATATCAGATTTCTTCATTATCTTCAATCATGACTTTGATATTACCATTCGATGGGTCAGATGAGCATTTCATAGCCTCTACTGCCTCAGTCAACTTAAACCTGTGAGTAATCAATTTGTCAAGACTAAACACCTTATTGGCTAAAAGGTTTATAGTTGGTGGCCAAGACGAGTTATATCTGTTTATGAATTTGACATCGATTTCGGCAAGAGACAAATGCATGAAGGGGAATCCATCAACGAGTTCCTTTGAGGACACACCGATAACACAAATAGTTCCTGCTCTTCTGACAACATAACATCCCGTGATTATACTGGAAGCAACACCTGTACATTCCATCACCGAAGGAGGCATCTGCAGCTCTTTCGTACCATACAATTTTCTTATCTCTTTTGCATTCTCTAACGATGACAATTTAGTTTCAATCTTGTAAGTGATTACTTCAGGAACCAATTTCTTGGCAAACGAAAGTCTTTCTTCAGATAAATCGGTAATCACTAGAGGTGTAGCACCGGATGCCTTAGCTAAAGACAACGTGCACAATCCAATTGGACCGGCACCACAGATCAATGCTGGAAGACCCAATTTAACGTCAGCTCTCTCAACACCGTGAAAACCGACGGACAATGGTTCACATAAGGCACCTTGATCAAGTGTCATTCCTTCTGGCAATTTGTGAACAAAATCAGCTGACCATGTCAAAAATCTTCTCATGGCACCATCCGTTGGAGGAACACCTAAAAATGCAACATCTTCACATAAATTGTAGTTTCCTTGTAAACACAAATAACACTTGAGACAAGGTAATTGAGGTTCAATGGCAACGAAATCACCAGCTTTGACATTTTCAACTCCTTCACCAACATCGATAATCTCTCCTGATGCTTCATGGCCTAGCAAGATCGGTTCGGTCACCTTCAAATCACCAATGGCACCATGTTTCCAAAAATGGATATCACTTCCACAAATACCAATGCGGCGGACATGAATCAAAACCTCGCCTTTCATTGGAGGTCTTGTTTCAACGTCAACAATTCTGATATCATGATTAGGTTTGATTTGCAAAGCTGGGTTGCCATAAATGGAGGAATTTTGAAGTTCAGATGGAGACATATTAATTTTATTAGTTTGATTGCAGTCCTTGATTGTGATGAATCCAATTCAAAAGTAACAAAATTGATTTGTGGGGAGGCGGCAGTAATGCTGCCTTTATATCAACTGCCGCGTGGCATTACTGGAATTGATCGATCCACCTTTAGTTTGACATCTTTTTAAAGGCTACGAATGCCAAAGCGGGATAAACCTTTTTTTTTTTTTTGAGCATGGGGTAAAGATCACTCGAGTCTCGGTGTCGGCTGAAAGTGAAGTGGTGGACCGTCATCAGCCAATTCAGTCCATTATTTAAAATGAAAGACCACAAACTAACAAAAAGCCAAGCAAATCAAACAACTGCGGAGATGGCGCTTTTGTTCACTGAGCTTATTTGTTGCCACTCTGTTTATAAATTGCATAATAGACTAGCTATTGAATGCACGATGTACAGTACGATAAATAGCACTCAAAACTGAACAAAACAATAAGCTAGCGCTGTTAGAGATGGGTAATGGTCGATGTTTAGTGCACATATGTGCCAGGCTTTAATCAGAGAGATTTTTCGCACTGAGGACACATACATGTATATTGATATTTTGTGATATGTCGTAGCAGATACTTTGATGTCAAGTGCTTCAATCTATTGACTAATTCTACATGTAAGCCGCATTTTCCAGCAAGGATAGCGAGGACCAAACAGTAACCATGGAGTAGCTCTATAATTTTGTTCAGCGAATGCGACCTATAAAATTGGGATGATCGATAAATGTGCTTGAAATATTTAACCGAAATCATTAACATTCCAGAAGTAGTGGAAAGTTGGATAAGGCGGCACGCCACATCATGGATGATAACCAGTCTCAATATCTCAAAACAAAACTCAGAAAAGAGCTTGAATGCATTGGTTACGTTGGGATGGCATCTTAAGTAAATTTGGCCCGTGAACTCACAGATACAGGATTTGAGTTTTGTTTAACGAAGTGATTGGTGTATTGTCCACTCACTTAGCCAGTCACCAGTCAGATCACCAAAATCAGATTTTTTTTGCCTGTGCTTTTTTTTTCTTTCTCTAATTACTTTTATTGATGTACTGAATCACTTGATAAATACGTTACAATAATGAAATCAATATGTGTTATCGTTTGTAAGTCGACAAATAGAGTCATATGAACATGGAGTGATGGGTAGTTTGTTCTTAACCCTTTGATATTGACTTTCACGATGCTCTTTCGGGGAAATCAGGCTGGATCCAAGAATTTTTTGTTCTCATCACAATTTCATCGACATGAGTCTTATCGACATTCGAAATCTCTGATTTCAGACATCATCACACCCTTCACCATCACCAGAATCGTCCCTCCTGTTAGCTGTTCACGCTATGAAATCTTACAGTTTGGAACCGTCATCGGGTTGGTATTGACAGCGGCGATGTTGCAACTCTGTGGACTCATGATGGCACTCCGAGAAATTCTCTTTCGATTCTCGGGGTTATTTAAAATGTATCTACCGGTATGTGGATGATTTTAACATCCGCTGTGGTATTTTTCTAGTGTTTGATGAATGCTCCGAGCTGCATACTTTGTTAAGCTTGAAACTGAAAGGGACTCACCAGGTAGTGTTCGTGATATCATAAATGCTATTTTGGAAAGCTCTTTATCTTAATTCCGGGTAACCTTCCGGGAAAGGCAAAGATTAGTATGTTGAGTTGGCATACACTACAAACATTTTTGATCTGAGCTCTGGGATAAGAGAAGGATACTATGCAATACTTAAAGAATGTTGAATTGTACCCAGTGGTTGATATAAACCGAATTGATTATCAGTGGCAGTCAATCGATCTCATTTGACCACTTTTCTCACTGGGGGAAATTTTGTCGTTCGATTTGGAACAATTTGCGTTGTTGATCACCTGCCCTAAAAACTGGCTCAGAAATACTTTTCCTTTCGGAATTCGTTAAACAATTTTTTTTCATAGTATTTCATATTTGCCGTCGGCCATCATTATTTGTCAGTTTTCATATCAACAGAACAATACTTTATCGCAACAAATCCATCTTCATTCTGGTATCATTCAAAAGAGAATTTGATAAACAGGTCAATCGATACATTTTTTCTACCTGAAATCTGTTTTATCAATGTGTTTATATACCATTTGAGTTTTTTATTAATATTTTGCTGTCGTGCCAAAGAGAAGAAAACAAACAGACAGCCCCAAATACTTGCTGAGGGGAATTCTAGAAAGCTTTACTTAGGAGAGGACCACTCAAAGAGGCCACCTGCATCATAATATGGTAGGCCCAGCTTCAGCCGGTGCCCGTTTCAGACAACGGAAAATATCCGTGAAGCTGCCCTTGAATATTTATAGGCAACACGAGCTACCTGACTTAGAAGTTGAGCAGCAGCGAAATCTCCATGACATTGAAAGTGGTGTGGATAAAGCCGAAGAGACAGAGGAGCATTTACAAAAGGTAATATTAGCGGCTGAAGCAGCTGTCAATGGTGAAAAGGTTGATCAAGTATACATTCCTACTCCTGATGCCTCCAAACATTGGGATGAGGCCTCAAAATATTATAAAGGAAAATTTGTAGAGCCTGCTTCGTACATCAAGTTTTCTGCGACGGTTGAGGATACATGTGGAATACAATACAATATGGATGAGGAAGATGAGGAATTTTTGAAAACTTTCAATAAAGAATCGTCCAAAAAACCATTATCAGAGACTGAATTTGAAATTATATGTGAGAGATTCGAAAATGTCATAAATGAGAGACAACCCTTCTTGTCAATAGATCCAGAAAGCATCTTTGATTATGAGGAACTCAAGGAATATTCTCTCTCGACAAGTGGGACCTCGCCTGAAGATGTTTCAAGAAAATTAGAGGAAGAATTGAACATTCATCCCTTTGTGACATTGTTCGATTGCAGGGAGTCTAAAACACCAAGAAAGCTTTCAACTTTGTTGGACCTATATGGTGAAACTATCTACAAGCATTGGAGAGCAAGAAGGGTAAGGCGATTGGGTAAACCAGTTACCCCCATTTTGAAGTTCGAGGATCCCTCCGAGAAGAACGATAATGATCCTTATGTTTGTTTCAGGAGACGTGAGTTTAGACAAGCGAGAAAGACTAGACGTACCGATACTCAAGGTTCGGAAAGATTGAGGAGGCTCCATAGGGAGTTGAGAAGCATCAGAGAGTTGGTTTTTATGTGCGCTCAAAGAGAAGTAAAGAGACTTGAAGCGTTAAAAGTTGAAAGAAGCATATTTAAATTGAGATGTGACGTTAAGAATGTCAAAAGGGAATTAAACATATCGGGAGAGGAAGAAGATTTGATTGCTCACAAAAAGAAAAAAGTTGTACCTCCAGAACCGAAGAAGGAGGAGACCAAGGAGAAAGTGAAGCTGGGAAGGCCTAAATTGCATGAGCTCAATCCAAATCAAGAAATACCTGTCAAAAGCGAAGATCAAAGAAAAGCAACAGTCAACCCAGTGGCTGCTCAACCCTATGTCAAATTACCTGCTTCCAAAATTCCCGATATTGATTTAGTCACAGTACAGGCGGTTTTGAATGAAAAAGAGTCAGCCATTGCTAGGGCCGTCTACGAAAAACTCAAAACTAGGAAAGAGTTGGATCATGGCTGGATAAACTTGACTGACGATTCTAACAATCCTTTATTCGAACTTCAACAGCCAAAGGTCAGAATTGTTGAAAAAAATCACATTCCATTTTCGTCTATTTCAACAGCACTCTATGAAGTCAAATCTGCACACTACATAGATTCTCAAACATCCGATGCAATAAGACATAAACGTGTGCTACCAGGTACAAAGTCATTTCGCGCTTCAAATGGAGAAGTTGTTGACCCATCCACACCCGAGTACTATCAATTGATATCAAATCCTCCAAGCTCACTCAGCAGATCAATTATGCAGTTGAGAAAGAGAAGAGGTCGTGGAAATTTAACTTACATTGACCGGAAGTTCAGCAGAACTTATGATGAGATAGACGAATTTTTTAATTTCGGAGAGGACAACAATTCAATTGAAGAAAACTCAGAAGAGCTAGCATTGGCAGAAACTGATGCTCCTGTGGAACCACCATTGAAGAAAGCACGCATAAGGAATGTTTATGATTCGGCCTCGGATGTAGCACATAGATTGAAGTCAAGGTGGTTATTTGACGATGAGTGTACAACGGAGATTGCTGTTGATCCTAGTCGTTTGAACAACATTAGCTCGCAAACTCAGTCTATCAGATTTGGGTCTATGATTCTCACAAAGTCTTTGCAAAACTTACAACAACAACATCGTAATCAATTACAACAGCAACAACATCAATTACAACTGCTGCTTCAACAACAACAACAACAACAACAACAACAACAACAACAACAACAACAACAACAACAACAACAACAACAACAACAACAACAACAACAACAACAACAACAGCAACAGCAACAGCAACAACAGAAGAAGAATGGCACTGCATTAAATGGTAATGCAGGGGTCAATGGTTCCACAAAAACTAAACATTCTAATTCTCAGAAGCCAGCGGGATCTGGTAATTCCGCATCGCCTTCGAATGGTTCAACCCCAGCTAAGAGGCGAAAATCGACCGCCTCCCAGAAGAACGGTGTAGCTTCCAATGTCAATAGCGTTGCGAAAGGTTCCATTAACAATTCTTCAACCGCTGCAACTCCTACAAGTAATGGAAATATAAGGACAGGCATATCGACAGGTTGATAATATTTGTAGGTTTTTGCTTATGATAAACCGGATGCGGCATTCATTTGAGTCTCAATCTTAGGTGTTTGACTATTATCGAGGCTTATCACACCTTTTTTGTACATAAGTTTTAATCTTTCAAAAGACATTAATTATACTAATGATTTGTAAGTTGTAAATTTTCCATTCGTTGTTTTTTTGAAATTTTATCTATGAGTTCTAGAAGCGAAAAATAGTAAGTGAATAGAAGTTCTGTCAGGTATTTTGCCTTGTCTTCATTTTCGCTTGTGAATGAGTGTGGAACGTAACGCGTTATTTTTTTGGTCCGGCTTTCTTGTCCCTTACAGTGTGTAACGCGTCTGTCTCATATTTTTGGTGACGCAAAAATGGTGTTTTTTTTTGTGTGTTTTCAATTAGTACAAAACACAATTAAGCGATCAGCAGTGTGTTTTCTTTTTGTAATGAGAGAAATAATAAGTACTCTTACCCAATTGAATCTTTATTTTATCAGAAATTTAACTAGCTTTCTGTCTCAACCACGGTCATCATAAGTACCATCCACTCTTTACATCATATTCAACAACTCGCTTCAATCATTCTCAGTTAGGGGTTATTATCGTTATTGTAATCCAGCAATAACTGACTTGTCACATTACTAAATTTGAATTTGAAACCATCAGAAATCATTTCTTCAAAAATAACGCGTATTGATATCATTTTGATCGTATCTGAGTACTCTTGCAATTGATTTAACCAGCAACATTGATATAGAACAACAATTTATGACGTCGTTATCCTACCATTCGAGACAGCCATCATTGGCGTCTTCAATGTTGTCGTCTTCGACGATAGGTTTAGGCATCAGTGATGCTAGCCATCCACAAAAAATTGGTCCATGGAAACTAGGAAAGGCTTTAGGTCATGGTGCCACAGGAAAAGTATATCTAGCTACTCATGCCGATACTAGCAAAAAATCTGCTGTCAAAGTAGTAGCCAAATCTTTATTAGACGGAAATGATGTCAACGCCGACAAGGGTTGTGACTCTGCTGGATTGCCATATGGTATTCAAAGGGAAATCATTATAATGAAATTACTCAACCACCAAAACGTTTTGAGGTTGTACGACGTGTGGGAGACCTCGAAGGCTTTATATTTGGTTTTAGAATACGTTGAAGGTGGGGAGTTATTCGACCTTCTTGTTGAAAATGGTCCATTGCCAGAAGAAGTGGCTGTCATATTTTTTAGACAGATCATATTAGGCGCTTCATATTGCCATAACTTAGGTATATGTCACAGAGACTTGAAACCAGAAAACTTGCTATTGGACAAGAATCATCAAATAAAAATTGCCGATTTTGGAATGGCTGCTTTGGAAAGTAATGATAGGTTGCTTGAGACTTCGTGTGGGTCACCACATTATGCGTCCCCCGAAATTGTTGGTGGTTTAAAGTACCATGGTGCCGCTTCAGATGTTTGGTCATGTGGAGTAATTTTGTTCGCGTTGTTGACTGGAAGACTTCCTTTTGATGACGAAAACATTAGAAACTTGTTGTTGAAAGTTCAAAGCGGTGTATTTGACATGCCCAAGGAGTTATCAAAGGAGGCTAAAGACTTGATTAGGAAGATGTTGACTGTCGATCCTGCAAAGAGAATCGAAACTGAAAGTATACTACATCATCCATTGTTGATGAAATATCCTATCAGTGCGAGAGATAGAAAATCATACGATAGCTTACCCTCACCAGTTGAAGGTTTGAGCCCTGTTAATTCGAGAAGTGATATCAAATCCCACATCTTACAGAACTTGGTTGTGTTGTGGCACGGAAGAAGCTCTGAGGAGATTATAAAGGCTTTGTTGGCCGATGGTCCAAACCCTGAGAAGACATTCTATGCATTATTGAATAGACATGATACCGATAGACCAGCTAATCAAGGCAGGATTCCTATAACGCGTGAAAATTCAATCAAGAGATCATCTTCAATCATGACAACCACCTCTAGAAAGGGAAAGAGAGCTTCCGTTATCAGCGTCACATCACCACATAAACACTCAGTTTCATTCCAAAGACTGAGAACAACTCAAGGAAAATCATCTCCTAAGGGATCACCACGTTCTAGTCGAGTCGGACCGCTGCCTCCTACCTTACCTCCATTACCTAAAAACTTGTACGAAGATTTAAGACTGAGAGAGTCTGCAAGACTATCAACTTTAACTGAGGAAGAAAGACGAGCTGAAGAGCTCAATTCAACACAGCGGCTTATGGAGCAACCATCAGAAGTACTGCCATTGAGGCCAACATCTGCCGCGGCATCCAAACGGATGTCAATGATGTCAGTTTCATCTAACAAGAGGCTGTCCATGATGAGTATTAGCTCCAAGAGGAATTCCACAACAACAGCGAGACCAAAGTCCAACATGAAAAGAAACTCTATTACATCGAGATTGATTTCGACTTATGCGAAACTTGCTGCGGATTCTGAGTGGAAAAATATTGATAAGCAGACAAGGAGAACCTCTTCTGACTTTGCAACATTATGTGATGCCATCTTCAATGGGGAAAATATTGACGAGAAGGAATTTTATGACATTCAAATGGCAGCCTCAGATTCCATGATGCAATTGGAGAAAAAGCTGAAGAGAAAGTCAAAACGTCAATCAGTGTTGCTGAAGAAACGTCAGTCCAAAATTACCTCTGACATCGAACCACGAGAGGAAGATAATCATCGCTCACTTTCTAATCCTGTTGCCAACACATCCGCCATTTTGACAAAAGAAGAGTTGGACTATTTGAAAAGGCGTACTGCTTCACATCAAATGCCAATCCAACTCCAGAAACCGGTATCGAAGTTAGATCCAAGATATACCGTGTATCAAAAATTTGCCGGAACCAGTGGTGATACAGACTCTATGATCTTCAACAAGAGATCATCAGGTTTGTTCAGCTCTCAGAGATTTAACTCTACTACAAGTATCAGGGATGCATTGGCATTAAAGGATAGCGACGTCAAGTTTTCCGAAGAGGTGATGTCGGAAATCAGAAAATCGAGACTTTTGAATTCTAAATTCGACTTACAGTCTATAGTCAAACAAGAAGATTCCTTTGATGGTGAAGATCAGTTGATAAAAGGACCCAAAAAGCTCGATGACGTGAAGATCCCTAATCTCACAAGGAGATCTAGACTTGAACCAAATAAAAGATTGAGTGTGTTATCATTATATTCCACCAAAGCTTCTTCCATCAATTTGAAGGGTGTCTTAGACGGTGAGACAAATAATACAAGAGGAAGAAATTTATTGGATAACATTCCGGACGAAAAAGATGAGCTGATAGATGGTTTTTCATTTGAGAACCAAAATGTTAGAAAACAACAGAGAAAATCGATGTTGGTCGAAGAGGAGAGGCCAAGCCTTGCATACAGAGAGTCTAAGGATACTTTGATATCAAAGGATTCTTCAAAAAGCTTGTACAAGACAATGCAGTTGCCAAGTATACCGCCCTCTCCAGCGAAGAGAGAAAGTACTATTCAAATTTTGAAGGATGAAAATCAAGATGAAGAAGAAGAGGCATCCACTGCAGAGAATAATACAAAACTTCCAGAAGCAAAAGTACCCGATGCAACAATAAAGAGTGGCCAAGATGCAGAACAGATAAGGGTGAAGAAGAGAGGTGAAGCCAATCGAAAACCACTTTCAGAGGTGAACAAAAATACGATCCATGACTTTGAAAAGCCAAGAAAAAGCTCTTTTTTGAGGAAGATCTCGTTTGGATCTCTGAAGGTATCCAATGCACCTCACAAAGAACCAAGATCGACATCTAAAAGTTTCATGGATTGGTTCAAGCCAAGTGAACAAAATATCACAATGAGTCTCACAACGATTGTTCCAAAGGAACAAATTTTCCAAGGATTGACAAAGTTATTCAACAGTTGGACGAGCTTCGGAATCACTGATGTCTCGGTGAATTCAAAGATGTTGTTACTTCAAGGAGCGGTTTCGAAATCAAATCAAATGGGTTTGAAGCCGTGCAGATTTGATGTCAAAGTCATAAATAGCGGTAAGGGTTCCGAGATCTTGTTTATCAAGAATAGTGGTTCAAAGGCAACTTTTAGGAGATTGTTTGGAGAAGCGGAGAGAATTTTGAATACAAGAGGTGTATTAACAGTTTAGGAAATTTTGTGGTGTTCATCTAGATTCTTATAGACATATTACTTTAGTGAGATTTTGATTCGTTTTAAATTTGTATCATCTGTATATGAGGCTACTCCCATTTGTATATCGATTGCCTCAACTTCTTCTCTGTTTTTCTAGAATGGTTCGAAACTGGAGATATCAATGATATCAATTAATAGCAAGTACATCACCTAGCTGCATCAGACTCGCAAACCGCAAAAAAAAAAAGTGATTTGAAGATCGATCAAAACAAAGCACAATAAACTCGACTTTGATTACACTTTTTGAACCCTTTCCACTCCAATTGAGCTCTTTTATTTCCACAGGTATTAGCTGGTTAGCTTGCTCAAAATCAAAATCTGTGTTTTCTAGATCCGGCCTCCGTTGATTATATCACCACAACAAGTTTTTGGAATATACATTACAACTTTTGATTCAACCTAAATGAACACTATCGGGGCCAATTTCATACTTTACAATCAATGACAGAGGGCAATAATAAAAAGATATCAAAACATCTAGCATTAATGGCGCCAGTACCCATTCAGATGATTGACCACGAAGGTGGTGACGACGAAGAAAGATTAGCGAGATCATGGTGCAAAAATGTTATGATAGGGGAATATACGATAATAAATGGGAGTAACAATGCTAGGTTCATTGTTTGGACTATCATCATTGACACAGTGCAAAACAGCAAAATCGTGATTAGAAAGAGATACAACGATTTTGTAGAGTTGAGAGACTATTTGATACGTCTGTATCCTACGAAGACAATCGAAATACCAAAGCTACCGTCAAAATCGGTGTTGTTGAATTTTGACCCCAACTTTCTAGAACACAGAAGAAATGGGCTAGAGTTTTTTATCAGTAGTATACTCTTGAATCCATCATTTTGTAACGATAAAGAGGTGAAGAGATTTATAATCGAGTAAGGATGTGATAGTTTCAGAATTACTATATTAGGCAGTTATATGCCTTTAGAGTTCTAGAGCTGTGTTGGATTTGTCAAGGCGCAAAAAGAAATTATTAATCTGAAAGAAAAAGTTATAAATTCAACGATAAATCCATCAATTCAAGTACATCTCATCTCATCTATAACTTGATCTATTACATATTAATACTCAGTCTTTGCATTACCAAAACTGTTTTCTACCAAAGTATTTACTAGACTAATGTCGTCAACTCCAAAGAAAGCCGTCATCATCGGTAGTGGTCCTGCCGCCCACACCGCCGCTATCTATTTAGCCAGAGCTGAAATCAAACCAACTTTATACGAAGGTATGATGGCTAACGGTATAGCTGCTGGTGGTCAATTAACTACAACCACTGATATCGAGAATTTTCCAGGTTTCCCAAAGGGTATATTAGGTTCTGAGTTGATGGATAACATGAGGGAACAATCGATAAGATTTGGAACTGAAATTATAACAGAAACCATCTCTAAAGTTGATTTCTCTTCCAGACCTTTCAAATTATGGACTGAGTGGGCCGAAGATGAAGAACCAATATTGGCTGAATCTGTCATCTTGGCCACTGGTGCTTCAGCCAAGAGATTGCACTTACCAGGAGAAGAAACTTATTGGCAACAAGGTATATCAGCATGTGCTGTCTGTGATGGTGCTGTACCAATTTTCAGAAACAAGCCATTGGCTGTCATTGGAGGTGGTGATTCTGCTTGTGAGGAGGCTTTATTCTTGACGAAATATGGTTCAAAAGTTTATCTTATTGTCAGAAAAGATTACTTGAGAGCTTCCACAATTATGCAAAGAAGAGTTGAAAATAACGAGAAGTTGGAAATTTTATACAATACTGTCAGTGTGGAAACTAAAGGTGATGGAAAATTCTTGAATGCTTTGACCATTAAGAACACCAAGACTGATGTCGTTTCTGATTTGCAAGTCAACGGTTTGTTTTACGCTATTGGCCACACTCCAGCCACTGCCATTGTCCAAGGTCAATTAGATACTGATGATCAAGGATACATCAAGACTATCCCTGGTTCTGCTTTGACTTCTGTTGAAGGTGTTTTTGCTGCAGGTGATGTCCAAGATAAACGTTATAGACAAGCTATCACCTCAGCAGGTACTGGTTGTATGGCTGCTTTGGATTGTGAAAAATTCTTGTCAGAGTTGGAGTAAAAGAATTACTATTTCATATTAACATCTTTCACTGTTTTGTTTAATTAGATCAATACATAATACATCTCTAATAAATTTTCATGCTTAAAAAATCGAAAAAGTTTTGCTCATAATATAATGATTTCATAAAATGACAAAAATCTCCCGTTGCTAGTTAATAAATAAGTGTTATATATAAAGTATTTACAGTTTTACGAGATGATCATTCTTTTTTGAACTCAAATTGAATTCCCAACCCATCTCGAAGCTCTTGACTGACCAAATCTAAAAGCTTGACATTGTCTCTCAAGCTAACCCATTCTCCATCGAGCAAATCAAATCTTTTTGGGCCCGATATAGGTGAAGACAACCAAATCTGTTTGTTTGGAGGCTGCTTATTTATAACGTAGTCACCGTTGTTAGGAATGCTTAATGTCAAAATACCACTCTAACGCCACAATTTTTGTTAGTAAATGCTTTCAAGAAAATCATCCGCCATCGTGAAATGGGGAAGAAACGGGGATATTGGATTAAGTACTTACTGATAACTCAGCATCCAACTCACCGCAGTCCTCGGTATCCATTAATTCCTCCAAATCGAGAATCATGTTCTCCAATGTGTCATCGGCTTGTTGATGGTAATCAGTAACAGACAACTCCAATACTGATTTTGGTATGACTGCTCCATCTGTTGTTACTGTGGTAGAGGACGAATTGAATCTTGAAGGTTGAAAGTTGCTCAAAGGTGCACTGGTGTGTCTGGTGAATTGTACACCACTTGATCTCTTCAGAGACCTAACAAGGTTTCTGATAAGCAGGTATCTAAACATGGGCTTACTATTAGTGATGGTTGATTATATTTCTAAACTTTTTCTCACATAATTCTTTTTTCGATAGAAAATATTAATTATTTAGAAGACATATCGTTCTATCTTGATAACTTGTATAGCGTCTTCCAACGTCTTTCAACTCACCAACCACATATTCACCACTCCATCGTCTCCTGCCGTTATCAAATACTCATTTGAGCTCTTGTTGTCCACCCACCATTCGCAACTATTGATCTCGTAGACAGAATGTGACAGCTCACGAATTTGGTCAATTACCCACTCGCTATCCTTTTCCTTATATATGACGATCTTTCCATCACTCCCAACTGAAGCAATCTTACCGCTTTTCGACCAGCTGCATGAATAAACTTGTCTCTCATGTGCTTCAGGTAAAATCTGCTCTAATTCCCATTCTTCACCAGAGGAATCAGCTTTGATAGTGCTTGGTATTTCATCGGCTCTTGAATCTCCCATGGCACTCATCCTCTTCCATACTCTTACACTTGAGTCGTCGGAACAAGAGCACAATCTTATAGTATTGGATTCTTTCTTCTCAAAGTCAATCGCCCAAACTGTACCTGAATGTCCAGTCAAATCAGAAACACACACCCAGTCATCGTCATCGTAGATATCCTGTTTATAAAGTTTGATTGTGTCATCGTATGACGAAGAAGCTAATAATAATTCAGATGGGTGAAATTTGCAGCACTTAACATCTTGCGTATGATCTTGAAACACATTAACACATTCAAACTCTTCGTTTGAATCATCACACTCCCACAACCACACAGTCTTGTCTCTTGAGCAAGAAGCCAAGAAGTCCCCTGATGGTGACCAAGAAACGCTTTTCACCTCGTTCTCATGACCCTCGATAATGGCCATCAACTCCCAATCATCGTCATCTTGTTCCCCATGAAAAGTGGTCGTATAATCTTCATAATTGTCTGTCTCCTTACCCCATATTGATATCGTAGAGTCAAAGGAACCCAATGCTAAGCTAGGATACTCTGGATTAGGCTTCCAGGCGACACTTCTTATCGTTTTTTTATGTGTTTTTTCATCCAAAACCGTCACCAATTGTTTAGTTATTAAATTGTACACTCTACTAGTCTTGTCGGAAGAAACTGTGGCGAGAAGTGGAAATTTTTCACTACAGTTGGCCTCCCAGACTTTATCAGTGTGCCCTTTGAATGCATGATGTAAAGATATAGGCATTTCGGTGTACGTTTTGATCCGTTGTTGGTAACAATAAAATTTAGTTGAGGAGAAAAAGTGGTACAAAAAATCATATCCCTAGAGAGATCAAATAACTACTACAACAAAGAAATTTCACCATTGGATCTCATGTTTTCCAGACGTTTGATGAGAGCTGTGGGGAGTTACCATCTTCGTCCCAAAAGATTCAATTCAAAACTTGTGCCAGCTGATAACAATGGGGAAGACATGAATAACTCTGCTCCAGCTCCGCTCCACATCCCACTCGATAAGTTATCGAAAGGTCAAAATCTTAAATATAATCCGGGATTGAAACAACAAAGAGTCACATACGATTACCAACCCCCTCGGAAACCATCAGAGAAGCCACCTCCTTCTAATAGAAGTTACTTGTTCAAGAAAATTTTACCTTCGGCTATTTTTTTAGGAGGTAGTATATGGCTCATGTACAGTTACAAATATATAACAAAAGAGGAGGCTGAGACGGAAATTTTACACCCAGATGTGTTCACAAGATGGCATATCACTTACAGGTATGAGATTCCTGACTGTCCAGATCACTATATCATCGAATTAACTAAGGAGAACCACTTCAATATAGCACGGGAGATTGGAAAGCATGAGTCGATGTGGGACGGTCATAAATTATGGTCAATTGAGATATGCCAGCCGGAGATTAATATCGTGAGGTCTTACACGCCTTTACCTCTATATGTGGGCTCGGTGGATTCTGATTCTGGACTGCCGTTTTTGAAATTGATCGAGAGAGTTGAGGAAGAGGGGAAATTTATCTTGTACGTCAAAAAATACGAGCATGGGGAAATGGCAAGATGGTTATTCAACAGACCCTTGTTCAGTGAGATTTTAATTCGTGGACCTTTTGTGGATGCCACAGTGAGCTCTCCTTTAAAGGATATACCTAGGAGACCTACTTTGACAAATTCGCTTTCAAAGATCCCGCCAGAGAGAAAAGTGCAAGGGCATGTGAAACCCGACAACATTGTATGTTACGCTGCTGGTACTGGAATCACACCTATTTTGCAAATGTTGTACTCGAGAAATCCACCACGTGGGTTTGTTGAAGTTTACTGGTCAGTCAACAACGAAAGAGAGATGTTGAAAAATTTCACCAATTTGAATTATTCTCTAGAGAAGCTAGGCAGGGCTAAGTTTCATTACCTTGATGCATCAAAGGGACAATCATTGCAACTAAAAGATGTGAAACCACCAGCTGCTAGAAACTGGCAAGGTTATAAAAGCTTGGATTTCATAGTGAATAGGGAAAAGAAGAATCTGATAGATAGTATTAGAAATGATCCCAATTTGACCGAATCTGATAAGGAATTAAAGATCGATGAGATTCTTGAAGATCCAAATGACAAGCTATATATCCCTGGAGCTTATAAGACTCAATTGGAGCAGTTTGGCGCTATCAAAGATAAATTACGCATAAAAGATGCGGCATTTGCCTTTGTATGTGGACCTGATGGATATTTACTGTATGTCTGTGGTGCTAAGAACTTGAACAATGCTGAGAACAAAGATGTTGCTCCAATTAGTGGCTTACTAGGCCAGAAAGCATGGGACACCAGTAATGTTGTTAGAATGTGAGAGATTGAATCATAGTATCGAAACAAAAGATTATTTTATCGGTGAAGCTTTGACTATGATATATCTTTTGAGTTCAGGTGATATCGATTATAGCTGAATAATTTGTATTGTAACTTTCAAGAAGAAACTATTGAAAGTATAATGACTCGATTCATTTCACTTCAAATGAGTGCCAACATCCTCAACAGATAATATTCAATTCGGTCTCGGACAATGTTAAACACGAAAACTAACTCAAAATAATGAATACATACAAGTTCTTTAATTTATTACACGCATATATAAATAAAATAAATAAACTTTAGATACTGAAATCTTACTCGAGTTCTTCAGCAGTAAATCTAAAGAGGGTGTGCTAATGACTAGTGGTAATTATTTCTTATATGCATTCGCTTCACCTTCCATCTTCTCAAAGTCGCACTTAATGCTTCCTGAACCAATCAAGTTGTTGACACATGCAACCATGGCCTGTAATGAAGCTCTAGAAATATCTTCGTGGATCCCGACACCCCACAAGTTGTCGGCACCATTGTTTGACAATTCGATAAAGGTTGCAGCCTGAGTGTTGGAGGAGTTACCAATGGCGTGTTCGTGGTAGCTGTTGACATTCAATGAAGTGCTCAAGTACTTGGAAATGGCGTTAGTAAATGCAGAAAGCAAACCGTTACCTTCTCCCAAAATCACCAATTGTTTGCCATTGACTTCGATCTCAACTTCAACCAATTTAACGTCAGCGTCTGGACCTCTCTTGACATCGTAGTCAATCAAAGTGATGGTGTTGTTGGTGATGTTGGACATATTATACGATCTCTTAAAAAGGTCGCAAATTTCATCTGCTTTCAATTCACGACCTACAGTGTCTGCTTGTTGTTGGACAACGGTCGAGAACAAGATTTGCAATTTTCTAGGCAAGTCTAAACCCAATGATTTTAAGATAAGCCATGCAGCACCACCTTTACCTGATTGGGAATTGACCCTGATGATTGCCTCATAGTTTCTACCAACGTCCTTTGGATCAATTGGCAAGTATGGGATTGCCCATCTGGTGTCACCCTTTGCCCATCTTTCATCCTGTTTATTAAAACCTTTTTTGATAGCGTCTTGGTGTGAACCACTGAAGGCACATACAACCAATGAACCACCATATGGAGCCCTTGGAGATACAGGGATCTTGTTACAGCTTTCAACGATTTCAACAACTGAATCCAAGTCTGAGAAGTCCAACTTTGGTGATACACCATGAGTGTACATGTTCAATGCGACCGTAACCAAGTCAACGTTACCTGTTCTCTCACCATTGCCGAACAAGCAACCTTCTACTCTATCACCCCCGGCCAACAAGCCTAATTCTGCTGCTGCAACACCACATCCTCTATCGTTGTGTGGATGCAAGGAGATACAAACTTTTTCTCGTTCGGTAATGTGTTTTGAAAAGTATTCAATTTGATCGGCATAAACGTTTGGCGAAGCCACTTCCACTGTAGCAGGCAAGTTGAAAATGATTGGATTGTCCGCTGTTGGTTCCCAAGCATTCTTTACAGCCTCACAAATTTCGACAGCGAACTCAACTGGGGTATCGGAGAAACATTCAGGACTAAACTCATATGACCATCTGGTTTCTTGCATCGTTGGATCATCTTTGGTCAATGATCTGACAAATTTAGTGGTCTCAATAGCCTTTGCAATTGCATCTTCTTGAGTCATGTTGAAAACTACATCTCTGAACAAATCTGAAGTGGCCAAGTAACAGTGAATTGTGGCTCTCTTTGCACCTTTGACGCTGTCTACCGTTCTTCTGATCAAATGCTCCCTTGACTGAGTCAAAACTTGAATCGAGACATCATCAGGTGCATTCTCCACTGCATATCTAGTAAAATCAAAATCGGTTTGAGAAGCACTTGGGAATGAAACTTCGATCTCTTTGAAACCAAGCTCGATCAACTTGTGAAAATATTTTTTTTTCTCTTCCACTGACATTGGATCAGGTAATGATTGATTTCCATCTCTCAAATCTGTCGACAACCAACGAGGCAGCTTGGTGATCTTCTTGGATGGCCAGTCTCTCGACTCCATCTTCACACCCGGGTATGGAATATATTTTGTGGAAGGGTCTTTTAACATGTTCTTGTACCCTGGCTCGAAGCTTTTGCCATACTTAGCGAGATTCACTACCGTTCTCTTGAGCATTGTACAACGAGTAATACGATATGTGGTCAATAGTGGATGGTATCGTGTAATAGTATTATACAGCTGAAATGTAGTAGGTGTGACTCACGTTATCAGTGGGGAAAAAAGACCAATAACTTGTTAAGAATTTGACATCAATGCTAATCTTTATATCAGTGTGCTCGACTTCTCCCTCTTCCGTTGAAAAATAGAGAAAAATTTTTATTTTTGACATTTTTTGCTAGCACTCCGGTAACGGAGAGAGAGAGAAAGAGAATCGTCCATAACCGAATTAATGAATCAAACACCAACAACATCTATTATATAGTCCTCTTCCAATTCTGTGTCACCCACGCTATTGTTCAACAGTAACTCCTCATCATCAAACATCAACTTCAAATTGTTCAACTTGAACTTTTCCATTGCCATCTTGTGAATCTCACTTATTTTCATATTAGGTCTAATCGAAACTTCAACTTTAAGCTTTTCACCAGCCTTGAGAGTTACTTTAAACGATTCAAAAATCTCATCATCAGTCTCTGCTGCAGATTTACTCCGCAAAGATTTGTTAGCCAATTGCTGCAAGTCGTGCAAGTTCAAACTGCTAAATTTACCATCATCGTCTTCCTCTTTCGTATTCAATTCTTCCTCGTCTTCTTGATACTTCTCGTTCAAATTCTGTTGAATTTCTCGTTTCCATGAGTCATAATCGTGCAGCCACATCACCATAAGCGAAATTTCGTATACTCCACTTTCATCCTTCTCCAACTTGTCATTGATGATCAATACATTGCACACCTGCGTGGCATTGAGTAATCTGATTGTATTGTATACCAAAGTGGTCTTCTTCGTTAATTCCGGGGTCATTTTCATATATTCACACAGAACCTTGAGAATTTTTTCCACCCTCGAAGAGCCCTTCACCAATAGTTCCAAAGTGCTATCGATTCCAACTTTTGTCAAGTCAAGCCGAAGCTTAAATTGATCTTTCAACCCGGGCTTCTTCCTTCGTATCAACTTATAGTCTATTGGTGAAGAAATTCTCGAAGGTCCAGGCAACAGCAACCCCACCTCAAAATCGTCTAATGGCTCTTCCTGTGGCCAGATATCTGTGGCAATGGGCACGGGTTCTGGTGTATTTTTTTCAACTGGTGGTGGGGTAACGTCCCGGTGTCTTTTCACCACTACACCAGCGGTATGTTTTTCAACTCGCAGCTGTCGAGTACCTTTGATTGCCGCACTATGATTTTGTAAACTAGAATCAGAGTCTAGAGTTTGCTGAAGAACACCAGTCTCACTCTTCACCACTCTCTTTTTCTTCTTAAACTTCTTCTTTGGTCGAGTATCCTCATCTAGATGGAAAGCGAAGAAGTCGTCCTCGACTTTAGCTTCCTTAGCTTGTCTTGTCAGTGACTGGCTGGGCTCCAGACGCGTCGGTACCGGTACTGCTAACTTAGAGACTGTGTATAAATCATCTTCTTCATTGTCTACCATCTCCGTTGTATGCATTTAAGTGATTTTGTTTGTTATCAATTCGTTTCATAAAGTGTTTTTTTGTTTTTGTTTTGGGAATAAACTGATTTTGATAAAGCTTAACGAGTACAAAGAGTTCGGCAGGAGACTTTGAAATTACC
The DNA here is from genome assembly GCA_030557235.1 of Nakazawaea populi. Lineage (NCBI taxonomy): Eukaryota > Fungi > Ascomycota > Pichiomycetes > Alaninales > Pachysolenaceae > Nakazawaea > Nakazawaea populi. Next base: position 472,924 of record JAKTVN010000001.1, read on the forward strand.
TGAACTGTAAAAGAACAAAAATTGAATTCGATTAAACTACTTCCGATTTTAAGTCATTAATCAACAATGGTCAGATAAACTCAATAACGTAGGTGTTTGTATGTTTTTTAGAGTAGATAGCTTTGTTAAATTACAATGATTGAGTTGCCTGCCTCACTCAATAAGCGACCACCTGAGAGCAAAAAAAAAGTAAAAAAAAATCCCAAAAATGGATGAGTTTGAAGTTGAAAAGAGTAGTCTAGACTGCTACATACATACTAAAACACCATCGGTTTCCCATCAATCAGGTAACGGTTCCCATAGAACTTCATACCCCTAAGTTACATAATCCCTCATCTAGTTCATCAGATTGCCACATAACTCAATTTTGGCTCCAGCACATCTGAAATGGGGCTCAAGGAAAGCACACGAGATAAATCGCCTATAGCAACAGTGCTGCCAGAATCGCATATCCAATTCATCGTCGAACCCCCATCTGCTATGCAGTCACCCAGTACCACCACCAAGATTGGAATAACATCATCGCAACCATCATCCAGTGTTTCAACATCTTACCCTGTAGAATCAATCGACCAGGTGAGTCCAAATGAATCATCACCCACGGCAGGCCCGTCACACCGCAAAGAAAGTGACACATCCTCATCAACAAGAAAAACTTTGAGGAAGGCAATAGGGCAAGCACTTTCCAGATCTTCCTCCTCGTTATCGCTCAATTCTGAACATGGTGGTGTCAGTCTGGGGCAGCAATTGTTGAACAAGATGACAGGTTACCTCTCTCCATTCCAATCAAGAAATAACTCTAGTGTTTCTTTAAATAAGACATTTGATGAAAAGTCGCCAGTGCCCAATCTTTTGGATCTGATCAATGAGTCTGGAGACACTTCTTCAGCAAGAAGACATACAACCGCATTACCCTTCACAGCAAGCAAATACCCGATAGCGGTTGACGAAAAGGATGTATTGAGATCTTACACACCAGAGAAAGTTAAAGAAACAAGGCATGTTTACGTTGAATATGATCCTGTCACCAAAAGAAGAGTTCTCAACACTTATGAAATATTGCGAAGTTTGGGAAAGGGTCAGCATGGAAAAGTGAAACTAGCGAGAGATATGTTGTCTCAAAGGTTGGTGGCTATCAAAATTGTAGATCGGAGATCTAAACCTAAACTTGGCAAATTGACAAAGCCAGGGAGTAGTCAAGAAGATAAAATCAGAAGAGAAATAGCAATCATGAAGAAGTGTGATCATCCTCACGTGGTGAAGTTAATTGAGGTATTGGATGACCTCACCTCGAGGAAAATCTATATGGTGCTTGAATATTTGGAGAAAGGTGAGATCAAATGGCAGAGAATTGATGAGACTACACACGAGATACTCCCAGTTTTAACATTCAATGAAGCTCAAAGGGTCTTTCGTGACGTTATCTTAGGCTTGGAATACTTGCACTATCAAGGTATTATACACAGAGACATCAAACCAGCCAACTTATTGGTTAGTGCTGATGATGTAGTCAAGATCTCTGATTTTGGAGTCTCATTTGCATCATCTCTGGATTACGCCGATAATGAGTTGGAGTTGTGCAAAACTGCTGGAACTCCCGCGTTCTTGGCACCGGAATTATGTGAGACAGATGTGCTATCTCAAGACAAAGAGATGAAGATAGACCATAAAATAGATATCTGGGCTTTAGGTGTCACTTTATTCTGTTTGTTGTTTGGTCGTCTACCATTCAATTCTGACAGTGAATTTAAATTATTTGAAGTTATCAATAATGAAGAGTTGCAAATACCGCCGAAGTCAACTTTAGCTAATCCGGAAGAAGTCAATGATTTTGAATGGAGCATCATGATTGATATACTTGAAAAGTTGCTTACCAAAAATCCAGTGGACAGAATAGACATACCTGAAATTAAGCTGCATGATTTTTTTTTGTATGGATTGTCAAAGGTTGATTCTCAAAAGTATACAACAGCAAATGAATCAGTTAAGCTACATGTTTCAAATGAAGAAGTCAACTATGCAGTTGTCGGTATTGGTAGCAAAATCAAAAAGACATTAGTCAAAGCATTGGGAAGAGGTTTTGCAACGCCTGATGAGGACTCATCGTCTAAGAATCAATCACAATTTCAATCTCCGGAATACTATGACTCCACCTTCAATTCGGGTTCGTCATCGTCAAAACCTTCCGCTGTAGGGATTCATGACACTCTCAACAGATCACTCATTCTATCTGAACTGTTAAGTCCAGATATGCCCAGCACCGGTGTCAATACCGGTACCAGTACTCCTGTCTGCTCACCTACCGTTCTTGCAAGTATCAAAAATTCGATCGGTGAAAGGCGTGGGTCTGCTGATTTGATTGAGACTAAAGACTTTCTGGAGGGAACTTTTAAAAAATCGAGCAACGCTGCCCTTGATCAAATTCTGAAATTGCATGAAAATGAACCAAAAGGACCTGTTGGTGTTAATACTTATTTGAGAGAGAATAAAAGTCGTCAAAGCTCTGTTGATCAATCAAGTTATTTTAGTGGTAGTGGAAAGTCAAGGGGTAGGTTATTATCAAATTCAAGTTTTGCATCGTTGGACAGTTATCACGATGATAATAACGTTATTGATTTCAGTGGATATGTCCCAGTTGGTTACGATGGAACTAGGTCGAATCACTCTGTTGGAAGACCTCGTGTTAACTTTAATGAGGTACGATTTAATGTCAACAAGGATGACTGTGATGATGAACCAAAACTTTATGAACCAATTACGACCTCATCATCATTTGGACAAGGCAGAAAGAATTCAAGTTGTAGTAATTCCTCTGTTTCTGTAAGTTCTTCTGCCGATTCTTTTTCTGGAAGTGAGAAAGCTAAGCCAGATAATGTGACTTTAATGAATACTCAATTAAATGCACGCGACAGATCACAATTTTCGAAACACAAATTTTTCACACTTCATGATTCGGGAGATGAAGACGAATCTGAGAGGGATGAAAGCACTTCTGATGACGATGACGGTAAGGAATTGATGTTTGCATTTGGGCCTCCAAGAGATGAGCCTCCTTACTTAAGGTCGAGAGTGATGTCACATGAATCAAACATTCCAAGTATGATGAGACCTGCATCCACTAGTAATGTACAATTGGATTCGGAGTATATTATACCACTGTCATCATCTACAATTGATGTTCCGGAAGAATTCCAGACATTCATACCAGATTTTAAGTCACCAACAACTTCTCCTGTTGTCCGTTCAGCGACTCCAGGAACTCCGTCATCACCAAGATTTGTGTCTTCTCCATTGAGGCCAAAGCTGGAATTAAAACCTTCAGACGCCACCATAAATACTCATAAAGAGAGTTCACCACTAGCAGAAGGGCGTGGGGTGACATCCTTATATTCAGTCGCTTCATCCAGTGGATCTACAAATGATCCTTCCAAGAATTTAAACAAATACAAAAATCATTACTCAAAGCCTAATAACGTTGTTCCATTTGATAAAGCACATCATTTGGGTCATGGTGTTACAATTGGGGATGAGCCAACAGGTAAAAGATTCAGACATAATTCAATCACTATTGGATTATTGCAGTCGGGTCATGAATCTGACAAAGAGAAATGATCAATTGAGTTTAATGTTTTGATTTTTTTTTATACATTCCGGCTGTTGCTGTTTACTGAGTTTATAATATTAAAGGAAGATGGCATAGCAGGTCTATTGTATAGAATAATGGATTTGTGATTCTCAATGAGAAGTTCGCAATGTATTTTTTGGCAGTAAGTTAACTGGTGATTGTAGTTAGTGCGATTGTTGTTGTAACGCAAAGAATGAGATTCAATTTATTATACTACTTAAAATTACCACTATGGGAAGGGGTAACATTTAATTTTTATAATGTATTAAAGATTGAAGGGAGACTGAAGGTGGAATATCTAAAAATGGCACTTCTCAGCTACACAACAATTCGACTTTTTTCACTCAAGAACGAAATTTTAAAAAATAAGAACCATAAAGGCATATTAATTATTCACAGGGAAGAAACAATAGAACGAGCAACTTCTCTTGAGTTTTGTATCAATACGGCGTCTGCCAATACCAAAGAAGCCATGGCTTCTACTATAGGGACAGCTCTTGGAACAACACTAGGATCATGTCTACCTCTTGCAGCCAATATACCATCCTTACCATCATAAGTGGCAGTGTGTTGATCTTGAGAAATTGTAGCAGCTGGTTTAAAAGCTACTGAGAAATAAATGTTTTCACCATTAGAGATACCTCCTTGGATTCCACCTGAATTGTTGGTCTTTGTTCTCAATTTGCCATTTTCATCTTTATAAAATGGATCATTATGTTTGGAACCCGGTATTGTGGTACCAAAGAAACCGGAACCGATTTCAAAACCCTTTGAAGCTGGGATTGAAAGCATGGCATGAGCTAACATGGCTTCCAACTTATCGAATGCAGGCTCACCCAAACCAATAGGTACATTTCTTATGACACAAGTGACAACACCTCCAATGGAGTCTAAGGAATCTCTGTGATGTTCAATAACTTTGACCATCTTATCCTGGACTGTTTCATCGGGACATCTTATTGGGCCAGCAGCGTCAACTTGTGATCTTGTTATTTTTTGTATCAACTCGATAAATGCTGAAGATCTTGGGTCTCTATCAATAGAAACTTCACCAACGGCACTAACAAAGGCAACGATTTCAACACCGTTTACTTTTTGTAAAAATTTCTCAGCAATTCCAGCAGCAGCAACTCTACCAATGGTTTCTCTGGCAGATGATCTACCACCACCGGAAGAAGCCTTAATACCGTATTTCTGCAAATACGTATAGTCAGCATGAGATGGTCTTGGGTAGAAATCTGTTTCGGAATAGTCGTGTGGTCTTTGATCTTGATTCTTAACCATCATGGCAATTGGAGTTCCCAAAGTCTTACCATTCTCGGTACCAGATTGGATTTCAACTCTATCTTTCTCATCTCTAGGAGTGGATAACTTGGATTGTCCCGGTCTTCTTCTAGTAAGTTGTGGTTGGATATCATTTTCTGTGAGGTCCATCCCTGGTGGAACACCATCAACTATACAACCAACTGATTTACAATGGGATTCACCATAAGTCGTTACACCTGACATAGAGAAGGTTAGTACTTTCACATTATTCAGAAACTACAAGTTTGGAAAACCTATACTTGAAATAAACATACGGAAAATAGTACCAAAAGTAGACATCTTTGTATGTATCTATGTATATATATTACAGATGATATGATTTAAACAAGAAGTAAGATGGATTGAAAAAATTAAACTCTCAAGATGATTCATCTTCCATCGACTCACTTTTGTTGTCTAATTGTGCAATTTGTGCACTACTTGTTTATCTCCTCATCTGACAATAACTAGGGCTGCTCAATTACTTACTTCATAAAATTATTTGATATTAAATGCAGCATCATTCTTATATAGCTGCTATCATTTAGAAGCTAAATTGTATATATTTAGTGAACTCGGTGGAGTCGATAACTTTATAAATATACGATCCAAATTTGCTCCTACTGTATGGAAACTAAAAGTTGGTAATAATCTTATTTGAAGTCTTATTAAATATTGTTAATACAAGGTTAGTGAATCAGTTTATATTTTATTTATATATACTATATTATTTACTATATTAAAGAGTTCAAACAAAAACAACGACGTAATCATTGACTCAATTTCACATGACCAAAGTTGAAATCATTTCATATCATTGCCAAAACAGTTTGAATAAATTATTGTATAAGACTACAAATTCCAGCGTTGTATTATATCGTGATCAAGCGGTTAAAAGTTAAAGTGTGTTCAAAAAACTTCTAAATTGATCTCTTGAGATCTTTGACAAACCAAAAACTGATTTTTCACGTGGTTGATTGAAGATACATATCATCGTAGCTTTTTGATTTTCATAATCATAGGATCAAAAGATCGTTTCGTTGTTGTTGTTGTTGTTCTTCAAAAGAATTGACAACGACTTTTTGTTTTTCAAAAATTTAGAACAACGGCAACTGTTCAAATCTTCCTGACAATAACTCGAACCTTCTCTATCTGAGCTGTATCTTTGGATTTCCCTTCCAAACTTGTTCAAAAAAAATACGCAATCTTCTTCCCTCTGTCGCAGAAGAAGAAAAAGTCAACAATAATTCATATCATAATATCCCTTTTGTAAATATTATTTTCTCTGCCTCAAAATTTGCATTACCGATCAATCTTCACTCATCAAAAGAACTAGCGTTGTTCAACTAATGAATTTCTTGATTATTCAAGGATTCAGGGCAAGCGTTGCTGGAAAATAAATTTATGCCTCGATGTCGGCGTCAAAGAGGTCATAAAGTCAACATTGGGCCCAAAGGCAAACTAAGTGGCGACTAGTTTTGGTGAAAACTCTTGATTAATCCGTAATGACAAAATTCCAAACGAGATTTGTTTTGCAGTGTTGAGAAGCACAAGATGTGGAGTAACAGGGATTACTCAATATATAACTTGTTCATATTCTATAACTTTTTCAATTGTTTGATCTATAATTGCACTACTTAAGTAGTCATATATACGTCTCTCGAGATAAATTGGAGCCAAAAAAAAAAAAAAACCATTGCGTGAAAAAAGTGAAAGAGTGAGTGTGATCTGTATAAGTAAAAAAATTGTCATAGCGTTGTTAATCTCTCCAAATGGATCAATTCTACTTATCCTTTATATTAGGGCTTGTTATAATAGCACTTACAATTGTTCTGCTAAATTACAAGTCATTTTTTGCACAGCCACAAAAGACATTTCTCATAGTAGGGCCATCTTTTAGTGGGAAGACATCTTTGTTTCATTTGTTGACTACACATTCATCACTTAAATATCCTCCGGTTTTATCACAGGAATTAAATGAAGTGAAGGATTATGAGTTATCGACACAAGGGGTCACTGACAAATTTGTTATTCGTGATTATCCTGGACATTCAAAATTGTTAAATCTATATCTATACAAGGATTTGAAGGATAAACAATTTTTGAAAAAAATCAAGGGAATTATAGTGGTTATTGATAGTGCACAGTTTGAGCCTTTGAGTTTAACTAAGATGTTGCATGAGATATTATCTTATACCGAATACTTGCCAAATGGGGTTGATATTCTATTAGCTTGTAATAAACAAGATTTATTTCAAAGTAAGCCAATTTTTAAAATAAAAGAGATGTTGGAGTTGGAGATGAACATGTTGAGGATGAATAATCTGAGAAACTTGAATAAGATTGATGTCAATGAAGATGATCACGAGATGAGCATGGATGTCGATAACTCATTCATGTCTAATGTTGGTGGTGGTGTTGGTGATAATAAATTCACTTTTGATCAATTGGAGGGAAATTTTGATTTCATTGAAGGAAGTGTTTTGAAAAATAAAGTTGACAAATGGGAATGCTGGATTGCTGAAAGAGGAGTTAATTAGATTATGGCTTGTAAATCTGTGTATAATAAATGAAGGTTTTTTTTTTTTCAATAAAACTGTATCTATTATTCATTCTGCATCGTGATCTTCGTTTTCGCCCTCACTATTGTTGTTGTTTAACTTTGCCCCAGGTTTCGGTAAATGTGACACTGATGGAAAATAATTTGGATCTTGCAAATTTTGTAATTGTTTCAGCTTTTTTTCAATTTCCAACAGTTTCCTCAATCTCATCTGATAGTATACTTGATCTAGTTGATATTTGCAATTTTTCCTTTGCAAGTCGATTACTTGTTTCGTTATCATTTCATAATTTTTCTCCAGTGCAACTAGATTAGCTTTTTCATCTTTTAAATTGCCCTTCGTCTTATCATGATTGTCCTTCTCGTCACTTTTCTTCTTCTCCTTACTCTCATCATCGTCATCGCCATTATCCTTGTTATTGTTCAATTTCTCTTCTTTCTTATTATTGCTGGTAAAATAGCTGACCAATTTTGACAATTGACTATTTGCGTCTTCAATTGATCTCTTCAACTTGGTTACTCTTTCACGAGCATTCAATTGCTCTTTCATTAATGAATTTAGTTTCAACAGTAATTGTTTGTTCAGAGTTGCATCTTCAACGTCATCTGTTATATATCGCACTTGACAAAAATTTGAGTCACTCAAATGAGATTTGCAAATGTAGAAATAATCAATTTTGTCATAAGATGAGGAGTTTAAAGTGATGAGGACTTGAGGAGTTGACTTAAAACAGATAAAACACGGTCTGGCATCAGTATCGGCTACTGTTCTCAACTTATAAACATTGATAAATGGTGGTTTCCGTTGTGATGTGGCTGACGACATTGGTTGACACTTTGATTGACTTCAAACTCACAAAAAACCTATTTAGATTTTTTTTTTTTCTTTTGAGATTTAAGAGATTGAAACGAGATAAGAAAGAGTTATAACTTCTACATACAAAAGCGATTGCATCAATTGCATCATTTTGCCAAAGCGATGGGGAGGTGAAAGTTCTTTTTGCATTGATCTGTAATTTCGCACAAACCATGATACATAATACTCTTGAATCTCGATTCAATTTAAAGTAAAAACTATGTTATCTCTTAGTTACTCGATTGATCAATCAGATACAAATTGTATGAGTGATGTGTGGTGTTTTTTTTTTCTTTTGCGCTTATCAAAGAAACTCCATTCAATTAAAGGTTTCGAGAGCTGCTGATGACATCAGCAGCTATTTCCTGACCTCTTGAGATTGAAGTAGGTCTAACGAAAAAATGGTAGATGAATCGATATGGACAAGTGAGTGTTACTCAAATCAAAACTAATTCTACAAGAGGCTTGAGCAGATATCAATTATGAATGATCCTTTGATTCTCAGATGATTTTCTACCAGATAATTGATTAGTCTTTTAGATCTATAGGTGATTCAAAGTTGATTTTAAACATTATCCGTCTTTGGTAGCGTGGAGAAAGAGAGGGGAGAAAGAGACATGTTTTTTTCTTTTATATATACGACGGACGGGTATTTGATATATATATGTCCGGGTAACAATGTTTTATAAAACGTTTGGCTTTTCGCCACCCAGGGAAGAGAGACAAACCTGTCTTAACTGGATCAAACATTTAACTTCTCTGTGTCTCTCTCTGTCTAACTGCATTGTCAGTTAGTACGTACTGATAACATTACCAGTTAATATAATTGAACAACAATCCGATCAATCTGATGAGTGTGTGTGTGTATAAAAACTAATACAACTCACCAACTTATCTAATCTATATATATATATATATATAAATCTTCTTCAGCAACAACCGAAAAATACCAAAACAAAATTAAAAAAAAAAACAAAAAAACAAAAAAGTTCTAAATAAAAAAAAAAAAAACTAATAAAATAAATAAAGTAATAAGAACAAACCATATACACCTCCTAATCTGTTGTATATAGATATAGATATTATCATATATCTATCAATCCATCCATCTTTTGTATCAGTTGGACCTTTATCCATTCATCTCCATATACACAATAGACTCAATTTCTAAAATTGTGGTATTGAATATTTGAATTTATTTCATTGCCATCTTTTGTTTTTTTTGTCTATATACTGTGTTGGTGTTTCCCATTTCACACCGTACGCAATAACAACTATAACAAACTAAAGTAAGAAAGAAAGAAAGAGAGAGGCCCAGTCAAGTGGATTTTTTTTTTTATTTTTTTTTCCTTTTAGTTTTTTTTGTTTGTGTGTGTGTTGTTTTCGTAATCTTTGCAAACGAAAGAGACCAATCAATCAATCAAACAATCAATCCCATACCAACAACAACAACAATAACAAATATCACATCCAATCTATCTACACCCATATTCTTCGACTTTCAACAACCACCATCATCATCACTATCCATATTACTACATTCATCATACCCCCCTTTAAATCATCATATAAATAATAATAATAATAATAATAATAATGACAGATCAACAGGAAGCCGATATAGATTCCATCATCGATAGATTATTAGAAGTGAGAGGTTCCAGACCAGGAAAACAAGTACAATTACACGAATTTGAAATCAGATTTTTATGCACAAAGGCCAGAGAAATATTAATCCAACAGCCTATTCTTTTGGAACTAGAAGCTCCTATTAAGGTGAGTAAATTTTTTTTTTTTCCTTATTCTTTATCATCGAATGAGAAGTAACGTGTTACTTGTACGCGTTTTCATTTTCATCAATTGACTATTTCAAGTTTAAAGAAATGTTAATACTAACATCATTTTCATAGATATGTGGTGATATTCATGGACAGTATTATGATTTATTACGACTTTTTGAGTACGGTGGATTTCCACCAGAGGCCAATTATTTATTCTTGGGAGATTATGTTGATAGAGGTAAACAATCACTAGAAACGATTTGTTTGTTGTTGGCATACAAGATAAAGTACCCAGAGAATTTTTTCATATTGAGAGGTAATCATGAATGTGCTTCTATCAATAGAATTTATGGTTTTTACGATGAATGCAAAAGACGTTATAATATCAAATTGTGGAAAACATTTACAGATTGTTTCAACTGTTTACCAATAGCGGCAATTATAGATGAGAAGATTTTTACAATGCATGGTGGCTTGAGTCCTGATTTGAATACAATGGAACAGATTAGAAGAGTTATGAGACCGACTGATATTCCAGATGTGGGATTATTATGTGATTTGTTATGGTCTGACCCAGATAAAGATATAACAGGATGGAGTGAGAATGATCGTGGAGTTTCTTTTACATTTGGACCCGATGTTGTTTCAAGATTTTTACAAAAACATGATATGAACTTGATTTGCAGAGCTCATCAAGTTGTTGAAGATGGTTACGAATTTTTCTCAAAGAGACAATTGGTGACATTATTTAGTGCACCAAATTATTGTGGTGAGTTTGATAATGCTGGTGCCATGATGAGCGTTGATGAAAGTTTACTTTGCTCATTTCAAATTTTGAAACCTGCTGAAAAGAAACCAAAATATTCATATGGTACCCCAGCTCCCGGTGGTGTAACACCTCAAAAACAGAAGAAGAAAACTGTTAAATAAATGTGAATTATTGTCTTTTTTTATTACACCATTTCAATCTTTCTTCTCTTTCTTTCTTCAACTTTGGAGTCTGATCTTTTTTAAATATAATTGTCATTATTCTTTATTATCATCATTTGACTTTGTGAAGATGTTTTACTCTTTGTCTCTCTACCAATCTTATCATTTGGCTTTTATCTAAAACTTTGGTTTTATTTTATTTCATTGTTTTTTGTTTTCACTTGTCTTCCCCACTTCATCACCTTTATTTTGACACAACGAATTTTTTTTTTTTCAATGTTGTTGTTGCTGGTTTGATTGTCAACTCACCAATACTTGTTTGTCAAAATGCCATTCCCTCACCCTTCCCAACTATCGTGTCCCAATCTGTTTGCCCAGCATCTAAATTAGATGGAAAATTTTCAACTTCCAATCTCTTCTGATAATGATCAACATCGACAATGGCTTATTCTGAATCATCAATTTGTTCTTCACACATGGCTGGTGTATAAATCACATGAATTTTAAATCAAAATTATCATAAACTTGGCACAAGGATACCAATTTGGCAACTAGGTACAACAACTACTCGTCAACGATTGATCGATTTTAATCACCATTTGCATCCTAATTATTGAATTGTTGTACGATTGATCGATTTTAATCACCATTTGCATCCTAATTATTGAATTGTTGTCATCCCTGTGCAAAAAATTAATTCAACTATGGAGAAACAACCTCCTGTTTCCCCCCCTTCTCAAGTTAAAGATAGTTGAGCCAGTGATGTGAGTGTATACACTATGTATAGAGAGAGAGAGACCTGTTGTTCACACTAGAGACAAGAAATGAAAGAAAGAGTGAAAGTTTAGGGGATTGAAAGGTAGAGAGAGAGAGATTGGGGAGAGTGATCTTTCTGTCATCGAGGGATTTTGATTGTCACAGAGTGTGCTTTGTTTGAGTGAGTGATTTTTTATTTTTTTCATGTGTTTATATAACGTTACGTACCCAGTTTCCCCTTATTCAGATTGCAATGATTTAAATATCCAAATTATTCTTTAATCCAAATTAATCATTCAGCATAGAAGCAATAGCTCATCTTGATTATCTCATCAATGCACAATAGATACGACGATGACTACAGTAGATTTAGATATGGTTAGATTTGTTAGATTCTACTTAATCATCTTATCAGTCGATATAGACAATACTGGGCGAGATAATAAAGGAAAAAAGAGGTTTTGATGTGATCGCTGCATGTAATGCAATAACGGTACAATCACATTGTCAGCAAAACCATCACGTCTATCAATAGAAATGTTGACATCGCTGGCGGGTGTCTTTTTAGTAGAGTGAAGCAAAGCAACAGTGATGGTAGTAGTTGGGCAATAAGCTAGTGTACTGCCAGCTAACGTAATAATTATTGATGAAAGGTGATAATCTGATTGTGTTGAATATCTCTCCTCTGTGTACACCCCACACTTTGTGTACGTTGAACACGGATCATATCTTTTGTAATTGTGAATCTTACCCGATGATTAGACACTTTTTGTTGGCGAACAAAATTTGATCAATTCGGGCCATGTATAAAATTATTTATCTTTATGAGCACTCAAGTACTTCTTTATTCTCTATTTTGACTCTTATGTAAACGGGCACTTTTTGTACAACTTTCTAAATGTTGTATTACTGCTTTTATATAGGAAATGACAGTCACAAAACTTTCCCAATGCGGCAATCACACTAATTTACAGTTGATTTTCAATTTTTTTGTTTTTCATCTCTTTCATTTTTTTGTTGTGTGTAGTTTGTGTGCTTACATAACCAACGCAACAGACTCGATTACATAATTTTTATGAACAACAACAATAAAAACAATAGTAGTGTATAAAATATCCAAATGTAAACTAAGGGAGAAAAAATTTTGTTAAAAGTGAAAAATTTCTATATTGGTTGGAGTTGGAGGTATACCATCAATACAGCAAGATAAATTAGACAACATGGTATGTACATTCGTATACACCAAAGTCGTCATATGTTCATTGTCGTCTATTCTACCGTCATCGCCAAAAGTAATATCCCATATCCAGAAATCGATTCAAATCATTCATCACAGCATTTCACTTATATTTATCACTCCAACCTGAAAAACAGCTTTTATACCGAAGTATCAAATTATAATCTGTTAAGTCAATACCATTCAAAGAGTCAGAATCAACTATTATTTTGACAATAAATGTTAAATCAGAAACTACGAAAGGAGGGAAATGCACACTAAATTATGATAATGACATCAATCATGTATCTCTTCCAGTAGAGTTATCAAAATGAAGGATTGTTGTTAAGCTATAAATCCCATTTAATTCGATATCACTTCTCAAAATAAACAGTAATACTTATTCCAGGTAATTCACAACAACAAGAAGTTCTTAGAAAAGCTCATTAGGATATGGGGTCCTGATAGGGAGTGATTACGACATTGACTGATGATTTCAAGTGGTCATAAAAAATGGATTTTTTTGTTACTAACATGACAACATCTCATTATAGGTTTTAGTTCAAGATTTAGTATGTGAGATATTCAATATCTAACCAACTACTGCCCTTAAATGGGGCACCTAGTTTGTACAAACATAAGTGGAAGGAAACAAATTTTACTAACAAATTATTTATTTAGTTAAACCCAAATCCAGCTACAGAAGCTAAGCAACACAAGTTGAAGACTCTTGTTCAAGGTCCACGTTCATTTTTCATGGATGTCAGATGTCCAGGTTGTTTAAACATCACCACTGTCTTCTCCCATGCTCAAACTGCTGTTCAATGTGATTCATGTACCACTGTCTTGTGTACCCCAACCGGTGGTAAGGCCAAGTTGTCTGAAGGTTGTGCTTTCAGAAGAAAATAAACGCATCAATAAGTTGTTTTGATGTGAAGGAGAGTATATATTGGCGAGTGATGAAGTTGTGTTTTTTGGATAGAGTGAATATCACTGTTTTATAAAAAATTATTACTATCATGATACAAAAAATAGTGTAAGTTGTACTTGTCTCCATCTCTGATAATTAAACATAACAGTGATGGACCATTTTGTCACCAAAGAGATAGCTTATAGTGATAAACAATAAGACATCTTTTGAAATTTTTTGAAATACATTATCAGTAGTCAATTTTGGAAATCAAAGTGTAAAGTCGTGTTAAATGATGTCCATTCACGCGCGTCTCGTTCTTTACTTTTCTCTGTTGAAATATATGTTTTTTTTGTTGTTGTTGTCAAAATACTGACAGTTAAGCAAACATCCAACGGATAATAAAGAAAGGATCATCCATCAACGAGAACTCTGTGATAAACATGCATTCCACCTTTGTAGCGGTCTTCGTCTTGTTTACGATTCTCACACAATTCTGTCAGGCTAATCAAAACGTGTTATTACCTCCAAATGGCAAACGGTGCTTTTTTGAGAACTTGAAGAGGAATGACGAGTTGGCCGTCAATTTCCAAGTTGGTGATCGTAATCCACAATCTTCAACTCAACTAGCCGCTGATTTCTGGGTAAGTTATCATATCAATTTTCATTCTCTTGTCTTGTGTTTTTTAAAAATTTTCGAATCCCTTCTCATAGACTAACGATTTCACTGCAAAAAAGGTTTCTGATGAAAATGGACATGTTGTTAAAAAATTAACAGATGTCTCTCACGGTGACGTTTCAATTAAGGCTGACAAGAATGGTAAATATACCTACTGCTTCTCTAATGAGAGATCTTCCATAGGTACCAAAGATGTGTCTTTCAACGTACACGGTGTCATTTATGTTGATGTGAACGATAAGAATAATGACAATTTGGACTCTGCCATTAAAAAATTGACCGAGTTGACATATGATGTAAAGAATGAACAAAGTTATATCGTGGTTAGAGAGAGGACGCATAGAAACACGGCAGAGTCCACTAATTCAAGGGTTAAATGGTGGTCTGTATTCCAATTGATCGTTGTTGCTCTGAACTCGTTATTCCAAGTTTACTATTTGAAGAGATTCTTTGAAGTTAAAACAAGCGTTTGATTCCTCATCACATTTACTCCCACTATTTCACTCAGTCCTTTACATAGATGTGTTTAGTGCCTTCTCCCCTTTGAAGCGAGCGATTGCATTCACAAGTATTGCACAATGAAAAAAATGAAGAAAAAAAATACAAATCTAAGTTATGAAAGTTCAAGCCACTTGACTACATTTGTACCACTATTGTTCATCGTAGATTACATCGCATTTGCACAGTCCATACTATTTAGATTTGTCGTGATACATGGATCACAATACCCAAATCGGAGATTTCTTTGTTTTATAATCGCCACTACAAAACTGAGAATCGCAATTTTGTTCCAAAAACAATAATCACCTCTATTAACTCAAATAATACTTCACAAATTTATTATAAACATACAAATACAACATCATGCGAAAACATCATCTCTATCAACATTATACTCAACTTCATCCAGTTCTTGAAAATGAAGTGGGCGATGTAATGGATGATAAAAGTCCAACGGCGTGTCAATATTGAGTTGATAATCACCATTTTCATTAAAACTGGCACCCATGAATGCATAATTCCAAATTCGATCCTCAGGAACTAAATAAAATCCAGTGATGAGGTCGGACACTAAAATCTGTTTCTTTTCTCCAAAATTGACTGAATATCCTTCTGGTGATTCTGAAAACAAGTCTTTGTTTTGAAATCCCCAATTGTAACCTTCTTCGCTAACGGTGTAAGCTGTCAACAAGACTGAACCTGGGATAAACGCCACATTCAATATGATAGAATCGGGATTGACTTCATCTGCTTCGTCATTCTCGTTTGAAATCTTACGGTTCAGTTGTTGTATTTTACACTGTGTAACAATTTCCACCGGTGTAATGGATTCCCGTTCTACAGGTTGAGTGTGCATCCAACCTAAAAACTCCGTACCTTCCAACAATTCCTCATCAACCTCGTGTGGCAACTTGGCAGGAAATTGAACCGAACGATTGTTTCCCAATTGTGGAATCAACACAATAGTCTTGATCTCCTTGACTCTAGTGTTATCAGCCGGTGACGACCCATAAATGTATGCTGCAATCTGTGCTCTTGGATCAGAGATCTCAACAAATTTCTTCAAAAGATTTTTTGGCATGACATATGCTATCGAGTTCTCTTCTTCTTCCATTGGTATATCCGAATTGGAAACATATATGTTACGGGCCCTCATATAAAAGTTAGTAGCCGATATAGCCCTATTACGCCAGTCCGTCTTAGATGTGAAGGTACTCTGACCATAATTGCTAGTTGTCACCGTGGTAATTTCTTCTCCATGAGCATTCAAAGTCTTTGTCTTCAAGGCAGTCAACTGAGCTTTGTCGTTGTTGTTCAGCCCTTCAAGCTCCGCAAGTTGTTGTCTTTTCAGTGAAGGAGCTCTGATGTTCTGGCCCAAAATTATATCTCGAATTTCGGTTTGGGTCAATGATGTCACGTTGACATTATGCTTTTTACCATAATCATTGAGAATCAAATCACGGAGTTGAATTTCAACTTCAGCCCATTGGGAATCATCTAATGACGGCCACACATTTTGTGGCTCTATCACAACTGAGCTGTCGGGAACCATTATGGATTTCGTCCTGGCTTGATCAATTCCTAAAGCTCTCAAGATCAAAAGCAATCTCGAAAAAGCCGTGAATGCAGAAATGGTTTTTAACCAATCATCGTAAAGGTTAAACAACACCATCTGTGGTTCCTTTGCTTTATGAACGACATCGGCTATCTTATCAATTTTCATAGAATCACCAAAAGGAAACCTCATTTCTGAAGGTCTCAAGGATATATTTGGAAAGTCAAGCATGTGAGTTCCTAGTGACTCAAGCATACCTTTACGAGTGACGATCAATTGTTTAGGTTGTTCCTCCTTCGGCAACGATTTAATCAAACCGGCAACTTCTTCTGCAGATTTCCAACGACTTAATTGTGTCTTTCTTGATTGTCCATTCCAAACCGACTTGTGGATAATTTTTAAAAATAGCTGACCATTTTTAGGATTCAACATAAACACAAAACCATTAGTTGCTGTATTGGCAGAGTTGTTGTTAGCGGTATGATGTGTAACAGCACGATATGTGTTTGTGTCATCAATCAATAATTTGATCTCATCGCTGAATAATTCAGCGTAATTTGTTGAATTTAAAAAGGCCTCCTGTGGCTGAGACTGATATAACTGCAAACCCTTACGTATACGTTCACGTAACATATAAAGTGCCGGATTCGCCTTCATGATGGTCTTCATGGCATTCTGCATCAATGGCTTCAACCCTGGGAACCAGTTTCCATATACGTCATACATGTTGTAAGCCAAATCTATACCAACAATAACACCTGTTGGCGATGGATAGTAACTTTGTTCGTCTTCACTGTAATCGTGATATTTTCTTCTTGTGTATCTGGAGATATCATGAGCATCGTAGTCACCATAACGCAATTGAACATCAATCCAAAATTTATTGGTTGTCTCGACATCCATTTTGTCATTTTTATCAAATAGCAATGAAGGACTGGAGACATTCCATCTGTAACTACTGACCAAGACGATGTCAGCACATGATGAGTTCATCTTGTATGATTTACGTGGATGAATGGCCTCCTTTTGTACTGTATCGATTTGCAAGACTTCTAATTCTCCATCAAGAACTTGGGCAATATCAAACACCACACTTTCATGAATCTTTTGCCACAAATGAGCACGGAAAATTTGAATCAATGAGATCTTAAGTGTCGGAATCTTACCGTGTAAGAAAATTCCAGTCAAATCAAGCTGAACCTGGAATCCAACGTAAACATTGGCACGGTTGATAGTTGGTGACCACCATAATGTAAAACGACGATTAGGGATTTGACTCAACCCCGATCTTTGAGCATTTGTTAATTTCTTAAACTTCATTGAATCTTCAAAACCAGAAGCCTTCTCCCAAAACAACCCTTCCCATGAATCAAAACCAGTACCCTTGAATAACGTATGCTCCAAAATAGCATCAATTCCACCAAGAGCTTGTATAACATCCGTGTGATATGCATTCAAACTCCATAATCTTCCATCATGGAACCGATGGGTCCACCAGAAAGGATTGTTACGAGGAAGTGAATATTTTCTGAATTCTCTTCTGATACGATGACCTTTATCATAAACCAAGGTTTGCTTGTCCTTTTGCATCAAGGTGCTGATACGAGGAAGACCTCTATCATATATGTCTTCCATATCCTCGAAGTTGGGTCTTCTATTCTCTTGCAGACGTTGCTGAATTCTCTGAGCATATTCTTGCCAAACTGCATGAGAATCTTTTATTTCTTCTTCCCATGAGGTAATGTATCGGAAAATTGTGGGTATAACTTTGTCATCCTCGTGGGTCATACCCGCACGGAAATGGGTGATTCCAGTGTCGGTCTGCAGTAACCATCTCATATCAGACGCAGGAATTAAAATATGTGAAGCACTCACCATACCGAGACCCCCTAATTCCTTTGGGGTATAAAACACGGCCGGTGGGAAACGCGATGGCATCTTGGAGTTCAAACCAAGTTTGACACGGGTTTGGATTTTGGTTTCTGCTTTCACTAAAGCATCCAACAAGCTGGCGGTTGAAATGACAGCTTCTCTGTAATACACGAACAAAGCAGTTACCGCTGTGTTCCACTTACTTGCAATCTTGGTGAACGTCGCTGAACCAGATGACATCAAAATTTGGCGAATAGTATTTCTAAACTTCTCAACAGCTTCCTCTGTAACTTGCAAAAATGCCTTCAGGGTCCTTTCACTAGTTTTCTCGTCTTTGAGTTCCCACAGTCCCTCACTAGTGGCAGAAACAGTATCACCCATTCTGCATTTTGGCAATATACGAATCTCAAAATCACACATTGTGAATAACAAGTTAGGATTGTCTTTGCTGTAAACAGATGCCAAAGTATCTTCCCAGTTCAAATTTGCCAAATACCTGGGCATTCTTCCTTCCAAGTCCCAGAACACTGCTCTTCCCAAATTAACATCGTGGCGCATCAATCTCATTCGACAATCTCTTGGCCAACAACGACGATTATTATAACCCACAATATTCTCAAAATTTGGATCAGGGTTCTCGGACAAATAGTCCTGTATCAATTCCTCAGCCTCATCATGATTAAACCGGAAAAGTATATGAACCCTATCGATGTAACGGGTATACAACCTGATTGGGCTTCTTATCTCTGTCTTGACATCTATAAAATCTCCGAAGTCATTAGGATTGTTTGGTGGTCCAGCCAAGTCCGTCGCTCTATCTAGGCCCAACAATAATAGATCTAAGAGAAGGCCGTAATATTGAATGACAAATGACGAGAATTGGAAACCTCTAATGAAACCATACAGATTGACGTGGTTCATATCTTTATAGGTCAAGCCAACATTATTTTTGGCAGTGATATAATCGGCAATTTTAGGATCGACGATAAGACGTAGCAATCTGTTCAACAAAATAGGCTCGATCTTATCTGTCATCTTATTCAATGTCGTTTGAAGCATCACATTGCATTCACCATTACTGACATCCCAAACTGACGTCAAATTATTGATATTATTGCACCATTTGTAAACCAACACAGGAGGAATTTCAGAATCACTTGGTTTAATCCAGTTTGGGAATAATTGACGTTTATCGCCTTCATACCATAAGTACTGGTCCAAATAAGCATCTGTGATTTTTTCAAGTGGGTCAATCTCGTAAACTGGAGATATATGACTGTAGTTATCCATCATCTCAAGTTTCACTTCTTTAAAAACTCTTTGCGTAACTAACAGCTTCTTTATTCTCTCAAGACATTCTTGTGGATTATCATAGGCTTGTTCAATCAACGTTAACTCTTCCCTTTCACTAGAGTTCAATCTCCCCTTGTTTGAGTAGGACTCTTTCAAATTTTCCAATGCCAAGACTAACAACTTCTTATCATGAATGTATTGGGGAGGTGGAAAGGGAATCGCTGAAAACTTTCTAGATTCCAACCAGTGGACCATGATATCGTAAATCGCACGGGCATCATTCGGTGATAGATATCCACCATCCTTGAAGTAGTTCAGTTGACGCTCTTGTTCATTCTTGAGCCATAGCCTCGTCAATCTACCTAAATTTTTCTTAGCAGCTGCCTTATCAACCGAAGCACCCCTCTTTATTCTTTCTCTATTATAGTGAGCCACAGATATCCAACCATCCGCTTTAGCCTTGATGTATCTCTCGATCACCCTTTCAATAGGCTCAGGTAAGCCTGGTACCTTCCATGGAATATTTGCCTTCCAGCATCTCCAAGCTTCGCTCAAATGCTGCAATATAGTTTTCGACTTGTCTTGTTTGACACCAGAAGGAATCATATCAAGTATGTCATTCAAAACAGATGATCTCAATTCAACATCATAATACGAATCCACTCTTTGCTTTGTGATTGTCTTGGCTGTTGCTTTGGATTGACGACCTTCGAATTGTCTCGCCAACAAGTTTCCTAGCCATCTCTCCAATAAAGGTATAATTCCCCTTAAGAAAAAAATCCACACTCTCCACGCTGGTTGCCAGAAACCACAACCAGGGCCCTTACCCACCTCCTTGGTATTGAATCTGTAATAAACAACATGCTTTAAATCTTTGCAAGCTCTGATTTGATGCATGACTTTATACTTGTAACGATAAATACCTGTCAACTGTCCCAAATGATTCAAAATATAGTAGATTCCATCTGCAAGCTGATAGGCATCAACGTTACCAAGACGATATTGCACATGGGCATCAACCAACAATTTGATGACTTTCATGATCTCTCTCATAAGATGAAAGGCATTACCAAATCTGGATCTCTTTCTTTCCTTTGTAGTTAAGGTTTTCGTTGGTTTCAAATTAAAGTTATAATCCAAATGCAAATAGGTCAACCCCTTTCTGTGAATAAGTAAGTTTAACATGTTAAATCCTTGCTGGCAGACTTGCAAACCAGCTTCGACCCAATCAATACTTGTCTGTTGGAAGAATTTAGTATTACGTAATGATTTGAGCAACTTAATCTTTCTCTGACTGGATGGTTTCTCCTTTTTAAGTTCATTTAACACATAAGATTTGAGAAGTTTCTGGTAGGACACACGAACTTTCACTGGATACTTATCTCTCGGTTGGCGCTCCAAGTACCAGTTCTTAACCAATGGGACATCCTCGGCCCTCACCATTTTGCCACTGCGGTGATTAAATGGAAACGGCGAAAACAATAATTCCAAAGCACCATAGGTCTCTGCAGACTCTATCTCTTCATCCTCTAAAAATGGTGTGAACGGCACTTCAAATTCTTCCAAATCCTCGCCTGTCTGCAGGTCGAAAAAAGCAGGTAGATTCTTTGTTTTCTCGCGTGGCGTTATTGGATAGTAGTTTTTATCAAAGTGGAACAGTGGTGACTCATTGTCTTCGTTTGTGTTAAAACAGAGAAGTGGATGATGATACCAAGAATCAGCAACTCCAAATACATTAGAATTGTACAAATATGGAAATGCCACCTTGTATTCTGTCCTTATAGGAATTCTGAACATGATTCTGTCAATTGAATTGAACTCATTGAAATCCTCATCGTCTGGGTTGGCAGCCAGTGAAAGTGGTTCAAATTTAGGACCACCTTGTAACGCCACATTCAATGCCTTTGCCGTGAAAAATGAGTCTTTATCGAACAAATATTTGTAACTTTCATCTGCAGAATCGGATAATAATGGAGTTGAGAGTCGAAACAAAGTCAGCATCACGCTCAAGTTCAAATTCCATTTCTTGTACGACTCACCATTGACAAATCTCAAGTTGTCCACCAATGGTCTTTCATCATAAAACCATTCACTAACAGCACCTTCTTCTTCTTCATCTAATTCAACCTGTATAGGCTCAGAAGGCTCCACATCCTGAATATTAGTGCTCCAATTTATAGGTGGTTCCTCATCGTCAAATGGAGGAAATCTCATCCTTTTAAAATGTTTACGGGCAGCTTTCTCTCGTCTCATTTGTAACCACATGGTTGCCCATTGTGCAACGTACACTGGCTCAATTACCCTTGGGGTCTCATTGACAAATGTGATGGCTCCTGTAATGTGATATAGCACCTTGACCTCCTTTACTTGTTCCCACGGCTGTGGCATATTTTCAAGCAACTTCAAAATTGCATGAGGCATGTACTTCAAGGAGCCCAAGTATGCCCTTTTGTCAGCAGCAAATCTCTTCGATGATAAATCCCCATGTTCATCCATGATCTTTCTTAGATGCTCCGGTGGCATCTCCACTTTGGTCGAGTGCACAAAAGTTCCAGTTGATTTCTTGATATCTGCATATCGCCTCTTTTGTAGCTGAAGCCATCTTTTCTTCCTCAAATGTAGCTGCTGCTTCCTATCTAATGATACAGTAGCCGCTTTAGGAGGTGGACCCGTCGAGGGAGGTGGTGGTGGGGGAATATTTGCTCTGGAACGTGATGGTGGTGGGGGAATACCCAGCTTAACTCCCGGTTTCAGCGAGGGTGGTGGCGGTGGTGGTGGTGCCCCATTCCCATTCTTTCTAGCAGATGGTGGCGGTGGCGGCCTCAGTGGTTTATTAGCTGGTGGCGGCGGTACGTGTTTCCCTGGCAGCATGTTCACAATATGTCAACTTCCTGGAACAGAGCTGTATCAATGTATTGACCTTCAATATTGCCTTTGAAAAAAACAAGTATTCAATGAGTAGACCAGTAGTGATGAATTAGCAGATAAATCTCCAGATTCTCTGTGTCTAATTCAGTCTGAAGTTTTATAAACCAAACTGTTAATTGTAAAGAACTCTTGTATTTTAAACCTGAATTTGATTTTTTTTTTGAAATTTTTCCAGATTTTTTCTCATGATGCAGACTGAGATCAGTAGCCATACCTAATATTATAGCTGTTACCCACTTTTGAATTTGAAGTATCGAATCTACCTTACAGGAGTCATGCTGATTGAGCCGATAGCCGTCATGACAATTCTGCAATTATGATTGAGGTTGACTATTGAGGTTGACCGTATAAGGTTTAGGCTACACTAAAGAAGAATAGAGAAATTTGCAAAGCCATATCACCTTTGAACATTGTCGGGCACTAGAGAGGATATTCGCAAGTTAGCGAAAGAGCAAACTGGAGTATTCCACTATCATTGAGACTTTCTAGGCAAAGGTTTTTCTCACAAGTTGAAAACTCGATTTGAAAAACAAAGATTTAGTTAGATCTGAGTGTCAAAAAGCTTTAGCTTGATTTTGCTCGCCACAAATGAAAAGACCTCGAATGATCAGAACAACCCGATTTCAGATGCTTTCGCAAAAATCAACGCACTTGAGAGGGACGCTCTATGATATGATCGCTCGGGTTTGTCTCAGGTTTGTCTGATGTGCTCGAAGAAAGTTTAACGCATAGTCGAGCAGTTAGATGTGCGTTTCAATATGTGGATTTATGCTTCAGATATAATCCCGCGATGGTGTATTCTCTTGATCAATGGATTCAAGCTGTGTTTGGCTTTGTTTCTTATTTAAAGCTCTCTCTTTTTCTTGATAGTTCTTGAATGGTTGAACTACTTCAATTTGGGTGTCAGGTGGGAATTATCACGAGATGGTGTTTGATGATGTCTGAAACTGTTTAGCTACTCTATGTGATCCTTTAGCTGCATTATGTTTTGACAACCCGTTAGTTGTGTGCTTTAGAGCTCGAAATCGGTGAGGCCTGGTATTAAAAAGTTTTTCAGTGTGAGCTGTGTACTTGCGGCTCCATGTACACAAAAGCGATTATGATATGTACATACATACCATCACCGAATATTTGAGGCTGTACATTTTGTGCTCATTATATTCTATGAGACTAGAATTACCAGTCTCAACTGATATAATCTGGTGATCTTTAACAAATGAATATCTACATCAGTACAATTTGCTTACAAGAAATTCAAACGGTGCATGTTAAAAGTTGATTGGCTGGCTGATCGTGGTGGATCACTTTCCAAAACAAACCAATTTTTTTCTCTTTCATTAAATAAACTTTTATCAAGTAGTCAAACAATGTCTTCTCTTGCCAAAACAGTCTTATTACTCATACTGGTACTAGAAATAGTGGTTCTGCTATGGCTTGCTACCCTTATTCCAGCCCATAACATCGCCAGTCAGGTACACTGGCGACTAGTCGCATTCGAATCGTTTGCTGACATATTACTGAGCATCAGTCGGGGTACAACGATTGCGGTTACCATCTTGTGTTTGAGTGCTTTTATGACAGGTCAAGGACTGAACCCTGTGAGTCAACAAAGAGTCTCCTTGAATACTTGTCTCAAACTGCTGACTGTGGCGGTATCGTTGTCAGTATTTTCAGCCTTTGTCAAGCAGTTGTTAGTTATAGAGTTGTAATCAGCTCAATTGACAACAAATGGATGATGTGCAATCTCAGAGGTTGAAATTGCATCGCTGAGGTATGCTTTGCAGCTGATATAGTTGATGTAATATATCTCAAAAGTGCTGCTCGCTGATCATTGAATTACCATTTTCCGGTTTTGTAGCCAAATTATTCAAGACCCTCTTCACATTTGATTTACTGTCAATTGGCCTTGCAAAATTATAACTCCAGATATATTCTTTATTAAGAACTTGAAGGTACAAGAATCAATGCTTGAATGGGGTGTTGATTTGAAGTATAAATGTGTAACAAGAGAAGTTAAAAGTTAAAATGGGAATTCATCCCATAACCAAGTAATTAGTCAAACCATGCTTTACATCGACCCTGGCTTACATGACCAAAAGTCTTTTCCTAATGAGAAAGATACTGCCATTCCATGAAAAAACTAGATTCGCATCGATACAGGGTCTGTTTCAATGTCAGAAGCCATTTGAAGATGCTCGATTACAATTCTTCGGTAGCGATTATTATTTTTGTTCTCTTGAAAATTATGACGGAGCCGTGAGCTTTGACGAAATAAAGAACGGTGCCAGAGAACTTCATAGAATAATGACATTTTTGTCAAAGATTGACTCCTTTCTACTTTAAGCCAAGATCTACAGTAAATTTTAGGCCATACAGAAACTAGACGATGCAGTGCAGGTGCAAATTAATGTTACGTTTTGGGTTTAAGTTTCAAATTGGCACTTTTTAGTGAACTGCTAGCACCTTCCTTCAGATAATGCCTCTAAAGTCATAATAATACGCATCTCTAGCTCGAATAATGAATGTGCTAAATGTTTACTCTCCAATACAGGAAAGTTTTCTCTTCTGGATATATGACGAAAACCAATCTAGAACTCAAGAGAACAGCAGTACAATTGTTGCACCGGGGGACCAGAGGTTTAACAAAAGGAAAAACGACTTTGGTTACACCGAAGATGCAGTACATGTATAAATGTTGACAGCGAAAAATTTTAGTTTCCAACTAAACCCCCCGAGAGGTGAAGAAAATCGGCTTGTCGAGAATTGTAGTACGAATAATAAGCCTGCCAAAGTTAGCAAGTTTAGCCCTATGGGGGTATGAAAGTAATAGAAAGTGCGTAAAATGGAATTAATAGACCGAAGAGAAATTGACTGCGCATGTTATGCTCTTTGGAACCTTCTTTCTTTACCGCTTTGAGAGAAACACTATCCGAAAAGGATCTGCACTTTCTCTTTCCTTTTCTTTTTTTTTTTCGTGGCCGGCTTCCGTGTGCGACGGCTAATTTGAACACTAAGCACTTAGACATATAAAAAAGGATGATTTACCCTTTGATTATTGTTCGCAATTGTGACGTGGAAGATTGTTCCATAACAATCAAAAGAATGTTGATTGCCAAGAGATAGTTGGTTAATCTTGCCGACATCAATTTGGTCTCACACCTGGACAATAGAGAAAGTAGAAACAATTTGTCACTATTTTGCGATTTCTCATATCTAAGTACAGTGTGAATTGTTATTCCAAAACAATTGACAATAACTTCGAATGTTCGAAAGACCTTTCTAGACTGCTCAATTGGATATCCGGTCACTCCATTTTTAAAAAAACCTATGCCTTACAATTCCAATGTTTTGTCCGCAAATACAAGACTGCAGGGGGCGTAAGAGAAAACTTACTAAACTTGTGGGATCTCACAAGCATATCAATTACAGGACTAAAATCCAATCTGACAGTGGAGCGCACATAATGCAACTACAATTTTCACAAAACCTCTCTTTGAGAAAAGATCATACGAAACCCAAATCATGGGTCTGGGGACGAATATTATTTTTCGAGTCATATTCCATGTTGACAATTAGTACTTGAAGTTTCTTGATGTTAAGTTTCTTTGTCGGGGTAACAAGGCATCGAGTAAGAGCATATCCTAGTTTGCAGATAGCGATCCACCGAGGCAGCAGATTGCAGCAATATTATTTCTGAGAGGAAAAAGAAAACTTTACTTCCTAAACGGTAACAAATGATGGCCAACTCACTACCATTTTGTCTTTTTCTCTATCTCGTTTTGAAGATATTTTTGCCGGGAGAACAATTTCAGTTAGAACTACTAGCGAGCCTAAGTCACACGTTATATTAGTAAAATGTGGCTTCTATACTGAAGTGGGCAACTTCTTTTGTTTAGCCAGTCAATTTACGAAATAAAATTTAATGTGACGTTACAACTAACTTTACAGTTCAAAAAAGCGCAGTAATCTATCTAAGAATCTGCTATTATGTCCCCACCTATTGTTTGATTCTTTTTTAACCGCTAAAGGAAATGAGACAACATAAAAATCACCAGAGAACAAAATAACGAGTTTTGAACAATGTTAGCAAGATCTACAACCTGTATTCCTGTCAACATCAATAATCGAACATCTATGTAATAATATCGACAGAGGACAGAACACACTTTTGTCATAAAGTATCATCTTTATCAGTGTCGCTTTCTTATTTTGATAGAGTCGTCTTCAAGCTTGTTCGTTGAGTTTGCCTGTCAGTCGGATAACTATTTTTTATAATTTGTATGGAGTCAATTTTACTTTAGCAACAATAAGCAGATAGAAAAAAAAGAAACGTACATACATTATAATCTCTATCTCATCTTGCAATCTATTAACTAATATACTGCCTGACAAGTGAAAAAAAAATTTGTATAACAAAAAAAAAACTTATTTGTATTGTCCCTCATGCGAGATGCTGCACGCAAATGTAAACAAACACATCAACAAATACCCCAATTGGGAAATGACAAGCAGTATGCGGACAAGATTGGGTGAGCACTTCTGCTCAACCTCTATTGTTCTTCGGTCTTATTGAAAAGAGATGCAGTCCATTACCACTACTTCGAGCGCACACAGTACTATGTACAATTCTTCATAAAAATTCATTACCCTTTATAAACATACCGCTATCTTTCCGTTAGCGAAAGAAGATGACAAGTTTTCTTGAAATTCAATCTTCTTTTCAAACTTCTGTCATATAGCCAACAACACTATCGTTCATTAATTAGATAGAGTGTTACTTTTGCTTCACCAGGCAGACAGATTGACAAATACCTTATACAAAGAGAAACATACTCTTATACATAAGTCAATAGGGATTGACTGGGAGAGAAGTAGTAGAAGAAGAAGAGGAAGAAGAGGAAGAAAAAATAGTGAGAAGAGATTATAAACGATGTTATTCACCAATAGTCTTTTTATCTTATGCTTTCTTTATTTCACTTCAGCTTTAGAGATAAAGCTTTACAACAAAGAATACTCTCCGGCTTCCAATGTTCGTGAAATCTTCAAGAGGGATTACCATTACATCAACAAAGACTTATCATACACGACCACTGCTTCTGGTCTCACTTCGACCGTAGTTGTCGACATCAACTATACAGATGCCATTGAAATTGCAGGCTATGTTGTTGGTGCACAGATGGATATTGTTCCAGGTGACTTTGGTTTCGAAGTCACTGCTGAATACTCAGATGCAGATTCTTTGCTTACAGATTTGAACATGTGGATGATGATATACACAGTTGATGATGGTCTGAGTATATTGTTGACTCCTGATTGTGCCAATGTGTTCACGTTGTTAGATTCAAGTAATGATGTGATCACTTACGACGAATGTTACGATGTAGGCGAATTAACAGAGTTATTTACTTCGTTATTGACATCATCAACCGCCACATCTGGAACAAGAAGTGGAACTAACACTGGGGGAGCCACACGTGAGACTAGTTCAGTCTCTGGAAGTGGAACCAGTGCCACCACTGGCAGACAAACTGTCAGACCAACATCAGGTGAAACCAACACAGGAACTACCACACGTGGTCCAACTGTCACCGGTTCTGAGGTTTCCACGACAAAGGCATCATCATTATCCTTTTCAACTAGTGTTGTTTCCGAAGTTAGAACAACAACCAGAGTTTCTGGATCTTCAACAGAAACACTCAGTTATACAACCACTTATACCACTTCAGTTCCAATATCCTATAGTGCTAGTGTTGTCTCTGAAGTTAGAACTTCAACAAGAGTTTCGGGAACTTCAACAGAAACACTTAGGTATACTACCACATATACCACTTCGGTTCCAATATCTTATACTGCTAGTGTTGTCTCTGAAGTTAGAACGACGACCAAAGTCGTTGGAACAACGACACAAACCCTCAAATATACCACTACATTCACCACCACCGTTCCTTGTTCACCAACTGCTCAGTCATATACTGCTAGTGTTGTCTCCGAAGTAAGAACCTCAACACAGGTCGTCGGTACAGTCACTAAGACGGTCAAATACACCACTACGTATACCACCACTGTTCCATGTGATACAATAGCAGCTCCTGATGCAACAACATCTGAACCAATTAGATACAAGGTCACGACATATTCAAGCGGTAGTAAGACCTATGAGACAACAGTTCCAGTGTCCAGGAAAACCTCGTTATCGACTGCCAATAAAGTGGTCACATCATATCAAGAGGCAACCACCGTAATCGCTGGAACTACTACAACCATAACGTCGCCATACACCACGGTCACGATCACAGTAACTGAGGATGAATATGGAAACATATACTCACCAGAGCCAAGTGTCACACCGACATCTTTCATTGTCACTTCATATCATGAAAGTCCTACTGTCATTGAAGGTAAAACAACAACAATTACATCACCATACACAACAGTCACAATCACAGTAACTGAAGGCGATGAGCAAGGTGCCGCTGCTGTTGAAGCTCAAGAAACTAGAATCCCATCAACGTCATACTTCATCACGTCTTATCAAACAACTCCAACTGTCATCAAGGGGACAACGACAACCATCACTTCACCATACACCACTGTCACTATAACAGTCTATGAAGGTGAAGAACAAGCCCTGCCAACTCCAACAACTACAAGTGTAAAACTTACAACTTTCACGGAAACTTTGGAGAGTAGTGTTGTTACAACTATCACTGCACCTGTAGATGCCTTCACAACCATAACAACAACAACTTCAACTTCGAAGAGTGAGATTTTCACGACAACAATAACTGAGCCATTGACGACTTGGATTACAACTGACTTCACCGGCTCTTTGACCACATTAATTGCTCCACTGAGTGCATTCACAACGTTTACAACTACAGACAGCAGTGGTCACACGACAACGGAAACGGAGCCATTGACCACTTATACCACAACTGATTTCACCGGTGGCTTGGAAACTTTCACAGCACCACTGGGTGATTTCACCACATTTATTACCACAAACTCTGAGGGTAATTTCACCACTAAGACAGAGCCATTAACGACTTACACAACCACAAACTTCACCGGTGGTACAGTGACTGTCACTGCAATGCTGGAAGCTTTTACCACTTTCTCAACTACGAATTCAAAGGGTAAATGGACAACCTTGACTGAGCCGTTGACCACTTATACAACAAGAAATTTCACTGGTGGAAACACAACTATCACCAAGCCAGTGGAATTGTTCACCACATTCTCAACCACGACTTTAAACAGCAGTTTCTGGACAACAGAGACTGAACCATTGACTTACTATACCACCACCAACGTCAATGGTAAGACGGTCACCCTCACTAGGGAAGTCGAAGCCTTCACCACATACTCTACCACAGATACCAATGGGAACTGGACCACAGTTACTGAACCATTGACCTCGTTCAAGACCGTAAATGCGCAGGGCAAACTGACCACTGTCACAACGCCATTGGATGCATTCACCTCATACACCACCACCAACTCGGAAGGCAAGAAGACAACTGTGACGGCTCGGTTGACTACAGTTGTTTCAACTGGTACCAATGGCAAAACGACAGCAGTTGTTGAACCAATCACCGATACCCAGGAAGCTAGGGCTCTCGCTGCTGCTGCTACTGAAGAAGAAGTATCAACCACTTCATCTTCGTCTTCTTCGTCATTGTTGATTACCGCTACTACTAAGAGCTCTTCCTCTGGCTCTCAAAAGGCTTCCATGTCGTCATCAACTTTGCGTACAACGTTGACTAACTCAACGACTAGCAATCTGAGGCTTCAAGCTAGAGACATAGTTGAAGGTGCAGCTCTGAAGAGGTCGGTACAAAGCTCAAGCATTGTTGCTGGAGTCATTGTGGTCTGTTTGGCTTTCTTTATATGAGATTTGAGATGGTATCAATCATCTTTTGGTGATAGTTTGACACCGATCAAAAAGCATCATCTGTGTTTTCAATTCCTTATTCGATTTTATTTTCTTTCACCACCTTCATTCCTTCATTCATTATTGACTCAGGCCGATCCCAAGTTTAGCTCGTTGCTCGTTCGTCATTATAAAGACAATAACAACTGAGATTTAGGATTTCATTCATTCCTTGGGAGAGAGTTTCTGGCAGTCACCATTTCTACTTTGGGTATGCATCAAAAGCTATACCTTCACTTGTTCTCCTCCATCCACCTGTCTTGACAACATCTATATACCAAGATAACGTCATGGGTTATTTGTACATCTTAGACATTTGAATCCCCATTTTTATCCTTGCATTATTATTATCCACAAATTCATGATAAAATATAATTTTTATCCCACGGTTGACCATATATACCCTCAAAGGTGCTTCTCCACATAGCATGAAACATAAAGATTTACAAGTTTGGTTTATTTTGACAATGTATAAATAACTTTCATTCTTATCATTGATTTTATGTTTTCCATTGGAATGTTGTTTATTTATTTCACGATATCTTTCCTGGAACAAAAAAAAACCACCTTCAATTTTTTCTTATCGGGTTGTTTTTTCACACAACTAGGTTTTCACAACCACATCGGATTTTGATTTCAAAACTTCAGATGATTTTAGATATGTCACATCATTGCATAGCAAAACATTTCATTTATCAAGGCAGAGACTTTCTGTCCTGATGTGTTTTTTCGATTATATTTATACCCTTACTCCACGATTGTGCTTTTCACCACCAACTTTTTACTTGATTGACTAATGAAAGCTTATTTTTGATGATTCAATTAAATTACATGTAGAGTCCAGTAACACTATAATTCCTATTTAAATACATGTCTTCAAAATAACGTCAAACTGCACCACCCCGCATCCTTGGCCTTATCCCAATCAGTTTCGTCGATTTCTGCTTGCAAATGTTGCCATCTCAACCAGATATTCATTCGACTTTTGGCACCTCCACCTTTCTCTTCAGGCTCACCAAATTTCTCAACAAAGTCCCTCCCACTATACTCCAACGTGACTCCTAATGGCAACACTAGCTCTGGCATGACAGGTTGAAATTTTTGAGATCGCGAGAAGAAATCAATGCTGTCCAATTTATCAGCTACAAAGAAAAAGCTGATACCAAGCTTGTAGTAATCAAAGGTTTTGGAATTGGAAGAGGATTCTACATAATGGTCAGCTTCTTGTTGACTTAATTGTATTCCCAACTGACTAGTCACGGCTAAGAGCTGCGGATCCTGTAACTCACACCCTAGAATCCGCATCCACCTATCAGTTGCACCTGCGTCATCACACATTGCATGTATGCAAAATTCTTCACCAATTACAGCTATTCAGTTTCTCAATTCATTTATTCAATGGATGAATAAAGAAAAACATTTTTTTCTCTCATTAGGTCGATGGATTAACACCAGCCCCACCGATTCTACTAACTGAAAATCGCTAAGGGATTTCATGTTGGTTGCAATGAGACCACAAGCTTTCCAGGAATTGGATTAGAAAATCGATGTTTGGAAGGTCTCTTTATGGGATATACATACTTTTACTGTATAGACTTTTTTTATAGAGTTTGTACATGATTTACTCTTGATTTTGCATCGGTACTTAACCCCAATCTTATTTGAGCGATATACAATGTTCGCTGAGAAAAGCTGTATCCCCTCTATTTTGTTTGAAATTTCGTCACGTTTGATTTCCAACTCTCTGTGGAACAAACTGATTAAGATTAAGTTCATTATCAAAACGAGCGAGTGGAAAATAATGAAATACATGTTGAGAGCAGCTAGTGATACATAGTAAGGAGTGTCAACAAATAATATATATATAAAGACTGTGAAACTTGCTTTGGTCACGAGAGCTCGTTGCACTAAAGAGGAGTCTTTTGAATCTTCAATGCAGTAATACTACAGCTTTTAAAAGAAATATATATAAAAAAACATGAAGACGTGTGTACTTTGCCTACATCGTTACTGCCGAGCTGATAGTTCAAATTCTTGATGAATCTGTCATCACACTAATTATCAGAATATAGCAATCGACTATCTGTATAATACAAACGGTTCCCTTAATATTGGGGTTTATGGGAACCGAACAACATTGCTTTGTTATTATCATTGATATCATGACAATTTTTCTTCTATATTTTGATAGCGACCGACCGACCGACCGACATAGTTGAAAGGCCATTTCCCCCAATTTGTCAAAGATCCGAATGATTCTGTTGTCCTTTTTTCTCGGATTATTTAAGTAAAGAGATGGATGGAGGGACGGTAATGTCTTTTCATCCGAGGGAATGATTACTTCCCTGTTTCGGGACAGTGACGCAGTCTCGAACGGGCAATGTCAGTGCCGTTTGCAGTTCATGTGGTGGGGGAAGCAGACGTGGCTGGTGGCTGCCGTGGCAACGTGAGCCCTACCCATGGGAAAAGAAAAAACATTTCTGTTCTGCCTTTTTCCCAACTGCTTAGGAAGAAATAAAACGAAAAAAAAGCAAAACATTTTGCTGTACACGACAACTGACTTTGTTTTTGCTAATTTATTTGTTCATGACATTTGTATTCAATCAAAGGAGATGGATTTGCCCACTAACACTAGTTGCTGAAAAACATTATAAATTAGTACAGCTTAAGTGATGATACCAAATTTGGGTGATGGAATCAATGTGCTCCCGGCTCAAACACTACGGGAAGAGCTTCGAATAGAGGAGTAACTGCTTTGTTTACAATTTTCTGATTTATTTGTTTGTTTATTTGTTGTTAATATACGCGTGGTTTTTTGTTTGGTGTCTTTATGACAGGGATCTTGAGTGGTTCACGCCTTGGTATAGAATTTTTTTTTCTTTTTCTACAGCCGAGCCGAAAGATGTTGGCAACAAGATGTCGAATTCACTGACTGTCGTTCATAGAAAAGACCAAATTGGCAGATAATTGCCGATCTTCCCAAGCACTTTATTGTTTGTTCAATCATATTGACAGCGAGTCTTGGTTTTTATGTCACAATTGTTAAATAATAATAATTTTAGTCATATCTCTCTAACACATACATAATATGGGTTCCAAAAACAACAAATAAAGGTGAACAGAAGGAAAAGTCTCACTAAAAAATACAATCCATAGAAGAATATAAACAAACAAATCAAAACTAATAATAAAATGTCAACATCAGAAAGAAAAGTTGGCTGATCGACATCATTTGGAATTCCAGCCTTGTAAAGTATCTTATCTTTAAGATGCAAACAAATCCATTCTTGTCCAGAATTTCAACAAGACTTACAACTGCTGTTGTAAAATCATCCACCACAAATATCAATATCTTCTATTGACTGCAAGACAATGATAAAATAAAAGCCCATACCCATAGCTCAAACCAAAAAAGAAAAAGAAAAAATCACAAACATAAAAAAGACGAAAACAAGTGGCCTGTCTCTCCCTACCTTACAGCTTATTCTTCTTCTTCTTCATCATACCGAAAAGTCCCTTCTTCTTTTTATCCTCCTTCAACTTTGGAGCTGTTGGAGTGTATACACCTTGTTCGAACCCGCTTCCATCACGGTTACCAAATGACATAACGGGGTTTTGTGACATTCCTGCTGCCTGCGATACTGGCAGTTGCAGTTGCTGCAGTGGTTGGTACAGACCAGCATAGTTGTTACCCCCGTCGTAGGCAAAGTTGGAGCGTACTCTCCAGCCCAAATGTGGTGTCTCCAATTGATCTCTGAATGTTGGATCTCCAGTGATAGCGTATTCAAAGGATCTTATCGTATCCATAGGTCTCTCGTCTCTTGCTCTGGTAGGGTTTGATATATCCAGACTTTGGATAGGGTTACCAAAGATATCCTTCATGCCTGATAAATTGTTCAATGAAGACATTCTCTGATGATTGACATTTTGTGATTGTTCAAAAGGCTGCTGTTCATTAACAGCGTCCAAAATCGGATCATGTACATTCTGTGATCTCATCTTGAACATTTTCTCATCTTCCTTTGTTAATTTTTGGGTTACTGGATCATGACTACCTCCAGATGATTGCTTGGATTGCTCACTGGCATGAGACAGTTTTCTATGCAAAAAACCCATTATGATTCGCTATATGTGTGACGATGTCGATGATTGAAAAAGACCGATTATGGATGGCAGTTGTTGTATTTCTATAGGAGACGCAAGACAGTAAAGTGAAGTAACTGACTAAGACGTTGATGGCAAGCGAATGAAGAAGTTGAGTTAAATTTGATGGATATATGAATACTAAAAGGCTGGGAAAAGTTTTTCTTTTGTGTAAGATATTTTTGTTTGAATAGTTGTGTTGTGTGTTGTCTTTCTCTGCATGTAGCGAAGAGCGAAGAGCTTTTTTTTTGGTGTTTTTTTTTTTTTTTTTGGTGAGGCAGGCAGACAGGCAGGCCTAAACTGTTATTATATATGAGAGAGTGGTCGTGTACAACACAGACAAAGATCACAGCCTCTGAGCAAAAAATCGTCTATTTATAGAGCAATATATTATTTATACAAGGATATCACCACATTGATCTCGATACTTATCCTCCAGCATTTGGCAACAGCTCTTACTACTCATTCCCCAATACCTCTTCCCCATTATCTCCCATTCGAAAACATATATCACATTCCCCACGCTCTTATCCACAACTTCCCACTCACTGCGCTCTCCAATACTCCAGACCGTTTTCCCAAACTCCTTTGCCCCTTCTCCTGCCCTGTTTTTTTTATTTTGCGATGCCAGTGCCAGTGCCACTGCCCCTACCGCTGCTCGTGCTGTGCCGCGACTCTTTATCTGTATCGAGGACAACTCAACCAATTTAATCCCCGACTCCATAATGTCCAAACTCTTAAAATACATCTTTTTTTTAGGCTGCCACTGCTGCTGCTGTGGGTTGTCGTTTGACTCAAACTCATCTTCACCATATTCTTCATCGGGACAACATCCAATATCGTATATCAAGTCTGTATAGTACCAGAAGGATTTCGACAACATCCTTCCAACACTGTGAATCTTGTTCAGTAACAACATCCTGTATTGACTACTCACTTTTAACACCACACCATCCTGCACGTATCCGGGGTTGATCATTACATTATTCCAACTCTTCTTTTGCTTTGTCATCTCATCCAACGCTAACTCATGATCGATCACGTTGTCATACAACGAGTGTAACTCTCCATCTACAACGATGTAGTAACACAAGCTTGTCCTTATCTTAAATGAACATATAGAGCCACTGTTGGGCACAAAATTCAAGTTCAAGTGTGAATTTTTCGCATCTAGTCCAATACTGTTAAAGGACTCAAAATCGTTTAACGCATTTCTCAAACTGTACTCGGCTGCCATCCTTTTCACAGTTTCCGAATAACCTGAGTTTTTATCTGGGTTTCTTCCAATCTTATATCTTTCTTCCATGAGCGCAAAAAAGAGCTAGATTTTGGTCCGCCCATTGTATTATAAGGCGGTACAAATTTGGGATACCTTAATTGTATAAGGAGGGTGGAAAAAAAAATTATAATAGGAAAAAATATAGAGTGTACTTACTACGACTCAGCATATGGGTCCCTCACCTAATATGATTTGATAAACTACAAAAGTCACCGCCAATCTAATATTACCATACAAGGGTGAGGGACCGTGGAAATATTGAAAGCCCGCTATACCGGTAACCGAGACGAACAAAAACCAAAGAGCCAGGTTCTTGGTCTGTATACAGAGCATCTACAAATGATGGATGACCAAGTCTTTCCTATCCTCTTTGTCAAAGTGATAACAGAGTGAGAGTGCAATAATGAACTTAAAGCTAGCGGTGATTTCTTGCTACATCTAAGACTTTACCCATAATTGGAATAAAGTGTCACATCTGTGCATCTATGTGAAACTTTTCAGCCGTATGATTAACCAGTAAATGGCCCAAATTGCTAATTTAATATTGCGTAGTGTCCTTTCAATAGGTATCGAAGCGGCTAAAAATATCTAGCTTGGTTATCAGATCTTTTGAGAAATTGACGATTTTATCACAGAAATTGGAAGATACCAGTCAACTTTCGGTAGGTTTCGCAGTGAACAATCTCAACCCGACCCTAAAGTTTGTAAAGTCATTTGCATCAGTTGAATTCGTAAGCATTCACTACATGTGATAAGATGACCATCTTGCCAATTTTTTATTTCACCTCACCCATCAGATTTGTCCCACTGGGGTGCATAGCATATAGAGCAAGATCTTTCACAAGACTTGTTGGGAAGATTACATGATATATAGAGCTGAGGGTGTTGTTCCTCACGTATGGGCGTAAGCGGAAAGTTGAGATGACCATGACTGTTCACTATCCATTATAGCAAGCGAATTCAATGCTAAAATCACTGATTTTTTTACAAATACAACCACCCAATGACGTAGGGCGATTGCTACTTAGCTAGCCAGTTAGCTGGATAGTTTGGATGATTATTCAGTTGATTTAGAACCTCGGTCGACTCTGGAACAATTTGCCTCTCGGTACTGCTGGTTATAGCTCTCCTGTAATTTGAAGAGCAAGTTCCTTGATTTTCTGTATCAACTCCTCACTTGAAATTGTTGTTGCAGTTATTGTTGAACGGTAGAAAATTGACAGATTACATAAGTGAATTCTATCGAAGGCTTTCAAGCAACTACTGACTTAAAATCTTATAGTGAAGATGGGAATAGGAGGGGTATTAAGATGTAAAGAAAGTACACTACACACACATAAGTGAAATTAAACCAGGAGACTGACAGAAATAAAGCAACCTGAGATCGTAAAATGCTAATTGTAACACTGGTTCGTACCTACTTTGAGATAAGGGCTGCTTATATTTGGTGGGTTTTTTTCTTCAATTTTGACTATTTTAGGGCTATCAATCAACTTCCGCGTTAATTTTCCTATTTTGTTAGCAAACTGAAAACTTCATCCTCATCGATCCAAAAATTTAATTTAAGATCGATAGAAATTCAGCTAAAAAATAATTTCAATTAAAACCAAATAATAGTGCTGTTTTACTCGAACCTTTCATCTGTTCAAAAACCCTGTCAATTGCAAATTTGAAAATGTCTTCCCCATTCAAAGTTGATGCTGAAATCAAAGTCTTCGATGGTAAGCTTTTGAAGCTTACCCATGAATCCAAAGCATGTAACTGTACGTTGCCTGTCAACATTTACTTGCCACCACAGTACGATGCCTCTAAGAAAACACCTGTTTTGATCTACCTTTCTGGTTTGGGTTGTACTCCAGCTAATGTCACTGAAAAGGGTGGTTGGTACTCATACGCTGCTCAATACGGCTTTGCCTTGGTTTTCCCTGATACCTCACCAAGAGGTGTTCAACCAGATGATGAACGTTGGTGGGTCGGTAGTGATGCCGGTTACTTCGTTGATGCTACCCAAGAACCATGGTCCAATCATTACAAAGGTTACACTTACATCGATAAAGAATTGCCAGAATTGTTGAGCAAACTGTACACTGGTTTGGACTTTGAAAATGTCTCTATTACCGGTCACTCAGTTGGTGGATATGCTGCTATGATGTTCCAAATGAAAACTGACAAATACAAGTCTTGTTCAGCCTTATGTCCAATGTGTGATATCAACCATAATTCATGGACAGAGCTGGCCTTGACATTATACTTGGGTAAAGACAAAGATTTATGGAAGGAATATGATTTGATACACCTTATGCGAACCTATAAGAAGGATTACGAAGGTAAGATTTTGATGCATTGTGGAACGGCTGATCCTTTCTACGATGAATTGAAGCACGATAATTTGTTAGATGCTACTAAGGGAACTAAATTCGATGGTAAATTTGATTTCCATTTAGTTGATGGTTATGATCACTCATACTACTTTGTCAGCACATTTGCCGGAGAACATTCTAAATTCCACGCTAAGTACCTTGGTTTATTATAAAGTGAGGCAGAAGATGACACAATGAAGGAGAAAGGTCAACTATGTAACAATCGCAATCTGATTCTGTATACAATCTCCAAATTCTGAGGATTCGCCAAAATTAAATCATTCCCATTGGATGTTGTTGTCTTCATTGGTTTATAGTCTTGGTATAAAAATCCAGTTTGCTTATCAAATTTGTGCTTTTTGAAAAGTTCATGTAAATCTGTTTCCTCGTGCGATAATCCCTCGAAGATATGGTCGATATCGACTTCACTTTCTCGCACATTAAACAAGACATCTTCGTCATTTGTTATTGTTTGTGAATGTGGATAATGCTCTGATTTGATAATGGTATTGTTGAAATTTAAAATGGGACGTTCAATTATATTCGACAATTTCACACCATTTACAAAAATATTTTCATTTTGTAACGAGCTCAATGACTTGAAACGTATCTCACTCAATAAGATCTCTTGCCTTTGGAAAAAAAAATTGAAAACTCTCGATAAGTATAATAAATGATAGTTTTCACCTTCAAATGCTTGCGGTCTGGCTACAGAAAATTGTCCCATAAATCCAATACTGAAGAAAAACATTACTTCTGGAAATATAGCAACCAAGGACTCAGAAATCGCAAGGTAATAACACATGACAATTTGCTTACCTTCTTCCATTCGGAATTCTTCAGAAGTTAAGTTAAACAACTCTGAGGGTATGATACTATACCATGCGACAATCAATTTGTACATGAATTTAGGGGAATAGGTACTCATGTTGTTTAATCTGCTATCATTATCGCTCAATTCGTGAATTAACCTTTCAAGGAAAGAGACCAAATTTGTATAGTACACCATATCATCGAAACCCAAGCTTTTTAAGTTGGAGTAAATCTCATTCAAAAATGTTGGGTCATAAGATGGAACAAAACATCCTTTAAATGATTGGATGATGTTGTCTCCTGCAACTTCCATGTCTATTGCCGTTTCGGTTTTCTTGAAACCCTCAATTCCAATTGAGATGATGGATAAAATTCCTGTCGTGAAGCTCGCGTAAGCGTGCAACTCTGCTTCCTGATAGATTGAATTCCAAGACAATATCAATGTTGAAGATACGAGATAATCATAATGACAAGTCACAAGAATTGGCAAATTCGAAATCATTTTCTTCTGCGACAGTATACTTTTGCCAAAATAATTTAGTGCAAACTTGTGATAAAGATCACTGATGTCTCCCATGTTTATTTTACTCAAGTAATTGCATGTGAAACTCAAAAGCGACTGAAAGTAGATGTCAGCCACACTCGAAAGCAACAAGATCTTGGTTAAATGAGCTCTCAAAAACATTGGAAGGTTCTCTCTCTTCATGGCACTCTCTCTGTCAACCATGGCCAACTCTCGTAGCGACTGAAATGAGTCAAACATGTTTTTGAAGAACATCGACTTGTTAGCATACGATTTTATCTTGAATTCACCAACCTGAGTGGCACCATTCAACGGTCTACCAATCTTCTTCAACAGCTGTGGAGACTCACTAGCGCTAGCAGAACTCACTTCCAATACGTCCTTCTCCAGCGCTTTCACTGCTGTTATCTTCATCCTACTCAATTCCTTTTCGCTTAGATTGAGGTATGAGCATGGCGCATATGTTACACCAGACGTCGAAGTTGTGCGTGATTGCGATAACTTGACACAGTTGGCACACTCAGGTAGTTGTTCATCACATTTGATCCGACGTTTTTTACAATTTTGACAACCATTGTGGGAGTTCTTGTGTTTTCTTCTGGTGACTTTTTGCTTCTGTTGATGATGATACTGTGACGACAGCAGTGGTTGAAGATGATCGTTCGGAAGCTCTTGTTCAGCTGGAGGCATGCCGTACACGATGACCTTTTGTTGTCAAGATTAGAAACTGTGTCAAGATTAGGTAATCTCCGATGCTTTGTGTATTGTAGATCGATCTGATCGCTCATGTAGGCTTTTTTTTTGTGTACCAATAGTAAACTGCATGCGTAGATGATCTTAACAATACAAAGGAAAAAAATTAGCTTTGACTCCCTCGTTATTGAATACTCTTCCAAGATATACATGCTCAACAAGCACATACGCTCTGGAGTGGGTTCTAAGATCCTTAGAGCAGCCTACTTATACGGGTAACAAAGCTGGAGTGTTTGTTTTGTCCACAATCTGAGAAGAACAGACTGCATGAGATTCTCTTATCTAAACTCAATCAATTAAGGCAATTTCGTTATCAATTACATTTGCAGCAATTATGATTGACGTCTACTTACAATACGATAACTCAAACAAAGATGTCAATTCCAATGAGAGCAGGTCACACGATGTTTAAGATGATGATCTGTGCAAGGGAAGGCAAATCAGCTCAACACATTCCTCTCATTCGGTTCTTCGGTTCTTCGGTAATTAATGACAATGTTTGATCCCTAAATGCAAGCAATTTATTCAAAACAGATTTGACAAACTTCAATTACCTCATAATGGCTTATATGAACCAAGTCTTCCCTTTATCAAATTTAACACGGGACTTTACCGTTCATGCCCCCTACAAGAGGAAACGCCGTTAGAATGAGGCATTAAATATCACAGCAAAACTCCTAATGCAAACAAATTTTATCCTAATCATTGAGTTGAAGATGAAAACTTAGATCACTCAGACTTAAAAAATATCATATCATGACACTATCACCAACAATACAGGCACCATCTCGGGTCACAACATCAACCCTCACCTTTAATGGGCGGTTTTCGAGTATTAAATAAGGCACAACGCTTGCTCTCGAAAACACGTCATCGACTATAACATTCCAATACAAAGGGTTGAAATGCGAATCCCACTTCAAACAAATTTTATTAGAGTCTAGTGTCTTGAGAACCTCGAAGGACGCGATTTTTTCCGAACGAGGTTGGTCAACAATGGATGATACACCCAAGTCACCAAGCAACAAACTTAGAGTTTTGAGCTGCGGTCTCTTGTGATTTTGCTCAACTAACACCCAATCGTTATCAATAATATCTTCCAATATTAAGGAGTCTTCATGTGCAATTTCCGAGAACTCCAATTGAACCGACTCTAAAATCACCTTTTCGACTCTACAATGTTGTGGCATCTTCAAAGATTCGTCAATTTTCATCCAATTGTTACCAATATTATGCAAAGGGATTCTTATTGAACCATCTCGCACCCTATGGACAGACTTAACAGCCCGAACAACGTAATATCCAATGACTATATGGAAGTGGCTGGTATTTGGCGACAAATACTTGTATGAAAATCTCAAATTTAAATCAGTAACAAACTCTTGATCGAATCGGAACAATGTCTCAACAATTTTGACATTCTGTTGCTTTTTGTTCAAATAGTTCGATGTCGAAAGATCATCTTCATTCGCCACCGCACAATCCACTCTCAAACTCGTCCCTAAATGATAAGCGTCTTTGCTATACAACCCGAATTTCAAATCCTCTTCCCCCGGTGGCATTACTTTTTGCTCATAGTATTTGATTGGTATCTCATATGTCAAGCTCCCGTTTATCCAGCTTTGGTTCATCAACAATTCGCCCCTTTCGAAAAATTTCATACCTCTACCCTGACTAAAGTTTGTATAGAACATGAAGCTATTCTTGAACGGTACATATACCGTGGAGTTATGCGGTTTGACCATATCCATGATTGATTCCGACTTAGGAGCAAGCCAAAACTGAGTATCGTTCTTTTCGAAATCTAGGGGATCGAAATATTCATAGGTCCACGCCGGTGCAAAAATTCCACAATTGCTATCATAACTTGCCAACTTTTTCAAAGCTATTGCACTTTTAAAACCGCCTTCACCATATCGCATGCCACGGCCCCACACATCAATACCTACAAATAGATTTGCCTTCGTTCCAGCGAGGACAATATTTCTTTGCAAGTTTTCTTCAGTCCACCAATAATTGGTGAGCATTGAGTCGCTATTTTTCATAAACAGGAAATTCAAGTCAGTGATACCATTTCCATAGCTTACCTTGTTCAACTCTGATACATATGCGTCATACCAGACTACTTTACTGTTCTTATTGATCAACTTTAATTCGGCCTGCAATGATAAAATGAAGGGGGCCATCTCTTTTCCCAAAAGGCTACTGGAGAATCTTGTTTCAATATTGACGAGAAATCCATCAAAATTATAGTGCTGGCATAGCCTTACCAACATGGCCACATATTTATAATGAATACCGTCATCCTCTTTCTCAACGAATTGGTCCAATTCTTGGAAGTCCGAGGATGAATTTCCTTCAAATATGACAGTACCAAGACAGCATACTCCATTTTTGTGGCATTGATTTATCCATGATATTGGGGGAATACTTATGCGATGATGAGAGAAGTAGATGAACTCATCACATAGTTGAGGAAACTGCATGAAATAATAATGGGGACTAGATGATGGGAAATAACCAACAGGACTAAGGTCTTCTTCATGCTGGTAACCATTTTTGTAGTCATGTATTATTTGCAATTTCAATTTTGATGCTCCTGAGATATCGCACCTGTGATATGAATCAAGAGACTCTCTGGCTATTCGTAATTTATCGGTTAATGGCAAGCTCTCAGAGGTATTATACCATTGCTGTAATTCTCCTAAGCTCGAGAAATATAAACTATCAGTCGACGCCATCACAGGCCGAAAGTTGCTTGAAGATGAAGAGCTACTTTTGCTTGGGAGCGGTTTTGAGCTGCACTGTGGAGCCAGCGTACTTGATTGAAAGGATGATGTTTGTGGAGACCACTGATTGGGTGAATTTAGCTCCAAAAGTTGAATTGAGCTGAAGCAATTAAAGATCGAAATTATGGCAAAAATATATACTTTGGTGACCGATACAAGCTAGTTTCGTCTTCAAGAGTGAAGGTGATGCTGAGGTATCGACAACGAAATGACACATCTTTAGCCATATTATGTCATTTATATTTTCTCGGTATAGAGTATTTTTTGTTGTCGTGCACAAATCAAAACGAACACATCCTAAAAAATGGAAACATGCTAAATGGAGAGCACAAATTCATCAAATTGAACTTTTACCATGGCGTCACCCAACAATAAAGGAATGTTCCGGTCAATGTCTCCAGCATTCTCGCTTCTATCATTGTCTGGAAAGGACGGGCTATCATCAAAAGAGAAAAAATATATATCATCGGTGGAGAAGTTGATAGGAACATTTGACACCTCAATCGTGGAATGGGCAGATCATATCTCCTTCTTATCCAGGTTGTTGAAGTGCTTGCAACTTAACCCGAGGACAGAATTGACCAAAAATTACATACCGTCAGATTCGGAAATATCAAAATGCTTGTCAAGCTCATTGTCAAAGAATTTGCCGAGTGGTGTTCATAAGAAAGCTCTCGAAGTTTATGATTATATCTTCAAAGTTTTGGATGATCATTTGAGCGACAGAATAAACATATGGCTACCTGGGTTACTCCCATTGATGTCTTATGCATCGATGGGTGTGAAGCCTCAACTAATTGACTTATTCAGTAACTACATACTTACATTACCAGATGCAACTTTGAAACATATTTTGAGACCTGTATTATTAAGTTTATTGCCATCAATTGATGATGAAACCAGTGATACCTTTGGTGATTGTTTGAAATTGATAGATAATTTGAAGAAAAATACTGGGGATGATAGACATTTTTGGAGCGTGATATACCTTATCATCATCACATCGAATGACAGAAGACTTGGTGGTTTAATATGGTGTCAAAGAAGGCTACCTCTTTTCAACGTTCAATCAGAGGATGAGGTAGATGAGAATGCCAGAAGCTGTGTGTCACCAACACCTAAACTTTTGACGAAAGCAATATCTAAAGGGTTGAGAGATGAAAACCTTTTGGTGCAGCGGGGTTTTTTTGACTTGTTAGTAAAGCATTTGGAATTGAAAAGTTATGTACTTCAATCGCTGAGCGATAAGCAAACTTTGAAAGAGTTGGTA
This sequence comes from Nakazawaea populi, assembly GCA_030557235.1. NCBI lineage: Eukaryota > Fungi > Ascomycota > Pichiomycetes > Alaninales > Pachysolenaceae > Nakazawaea > Nakazawaea populi. Next base: position 517,554 of record JAKTVN010000001.1, read on the forward strand.
ATGAATGCATCTGCTTGTGTATTGAGAAGAGACATGTCATTGAACAGAAGATTGTGGAACTGGTTGCTTGGACCAGATGAAACCGAAACAACGCTCACTAACGGTGAAGCAAAATTGTCAAGGTCAGAGTATTTTGCCAAGTTTGGATTCGAGCCCTTAAGTGAAGGACTTTTTGATATGATAAATGGGAAAGTCAGACACATGAAACCAAGTGAGCAACGTATTGAAAGTTTTAGAATATCTTTACTGATAATGGATAAATGGGAAATTGGCCAGATTATGATTCCAAAAATTTTGACTCCAATCTTGATTAACTGCGAAATATTGTCAGACAATCAAGATGTCTTGAAGTATGGAGAAACCTTTTTCGACAATGTTGACTGCTTTAATATTTGGTCTGCATTCTTAAAGTTAGTTTTAGATGGCAATTTGAGCTTATGCTTTTTTATTCTACAAAACTTTGATGTTGAAGAAGAGGAAATGTTAATTAAACATTTACCCATTATTTTGCTCGCTTTACTATGCATCCCGGAGAAAACAACGAAATTGAATGAGTTGGTTTTGATGATCAGCAACTTAATACCCCAACGTGCTTATTTACCTATAGATCATGCTGATAAAGAAGCTATTCAGCAAATGGAGGCCACGGATATTTTGAATACAATCAAGTCCTACTATTTCGATGACGACGATCCTGACCAGGTAGTGCCTTATAAAGCAGCAGATTTGAGCTTTATGATTTTAGAGCAGTTATCGAACTTGGTCACTGAAAGAATTTTGTACATCTACGAAGAGGCAAGAAGTACTGATCCCGTTATTTACATGCTTTGTGAATTGTATTCTGATGTCATGGACAAAATTCCTCAGTTGAATCTTAACCAGGTTTATTCCAACGATAAGCTTTTGAATTGTGTCTTTCTGATCGCAGAGCATGAGAACTGTCTTGAGTTAACATTTGGAATTGGTAAAGTCTTCAATCACATTATTCGTGCTGACCTTGACATTGTTGAAAAAGTTGTGTTTTTACAAGATTTTCTTCGACAGTTATGGATTTTGCTCTCTTCCAATTTAGCCACCCGTTATCAAGTTGAAATAGTTAAAATGGTGTTTCAGTTGGAGATCGCAATGTCTTCTGATTATGTTGAAGCTCTGATTACAAAGTTTTTTCGTGAAGAAAAGGACATTGTGCAAAAGTTAAATAAATTCAATTTATTGTGGGTCCACTCTTCACACTTTCAAGATCATGGATTATTTTTGAATAGATCAGTCGAATTGATCATTGATGAAATGCAAATCAGCAGTAATGAACCTTATATTAGAAATTGGATTACGCAATTGATATCCAACGGCAACGTGAACAGGTTCATGAAAATTTTGATATCATCTTCAATATTAAGGTTTCGTTTTTTGCAAGACTACAAAACACCGAAAAACGATGATTTTGACGTGTACAATTATCAGTTGGGCAATATCATCAAGTTTATCAAATTAGATAAGAAAATCGTTGAAGTTTTGAAGACAGAGATGGTGGTTGTTGACAATGAGCAGTTAATACAGGTCATAAACTCGAATCACTGGGAAACGATCAGCAGCTACAAGTCATTGATTGTTGAGATTTGTTTTAAACTTACTCAGTTAGAAAATCCAAACAGCGATTGCTTCTTGAAGTGCTTGGAAATCATAGGATTACTAGTTGATGGAAATGAGCTGCAGTTCAAAACGTATTTTAACACTTTATTGACCTTGGCGTTAAATACTACTAATGACCTATTAAAAATTGAGTTGATCAACTTGATATTGCTGTTATTAAAAACGTCCAAATCAAAGTCGGTGAAGATTTTCACAGATGAAGAAATAAATAATGACAATTTGATCCTACAATTGTTGCTAGACGGATTATTGCAGTTTTCCAATTCCAATGTTTTGATACCCTTGGTGAAGTTACTTTCTGAGTCTCTCAACGTTTTCAAGGACTTTATATTCAACATCATATTGAAAATTTCAAATACTATGATACTAAAAATAAATGAGTTTTTCAACAACTTTCAGAATTATGTGGATGGTAAAGAAGAACTCATTTCCCCAGATGTTGACCAATCGATCTCATTGTTAATGAATGGTTTGGAGGAGTTGTTATCAGTGAGCCATTCATATCTATTGGCTTATCAGTTAGATCACAGCGATTCAGCAACATCTAGCAACCAAGATCTGGGATTTTTCGGTAGCGTAATACAAGGAGTTTTTCAATTGGAGCAGCACCAAGAAACTAACACTGGATTATTGAATAAAAAAACTGCTGTATTGTTGTCATTCAAAAATAGTGTCTATTCGATATACAAAATATGGTTGTGGGCAGAAGTCAACTCGAAAATGACCTCATCTAATGAGATCAACAACAGCACTAAGTCACTCATATACATCGCATCAAAATATAAATACAGGTCAAAAAAATTTTTGGAATTCCTGTACTTGATTGAACCACTAGAAATTCTAGAGTCATTGATAAGTTATAATCAGTCAAGTGATAGTAAGCTTATATTCAAGATGTTACATGTATTAGATGGATCAAGACCAAATTTGACGTTGCCTCATTTGTTTGATTCGATCACATCCAGATGCTTGTCAGGGCTGGAAGAGAGAATCAATAAAGAACTAGACGAACGCCAGCTAAGTAAATTTTTGTTTTCCTATTTTGAATCCCTAGATAAGAATATCTACGAGGATTTGTACAATTTATTGAGTGGATTTTTGAAAACTATTTTACTGCTGCCTCCTACTTACAAACTGGTTTATCCTGACATTTTGAGTGTCATCGTGTTGTTCAACGTCGGTTTGAATAGCGATTTCAAAAAGTACAAGAAGGAACTAAATGAGATTTTTTTGAAAATGTTATCGATCATCGGTAACTCAAGACTTGGCGATTTAGAAGATGATTTTTTGAAGAGTATCATCTATATTGTTCCACTCTTGAAAAGTATGCAATTAGACCAGGACAAGTTGAGCATTGCCTTCAATATAGTCATTAACCATTTACAACCATTTTTGTTGAGGGATGATATGAAAAGCGATCTCGTTGAACAGGGAATACTCACTGTAAACAGAAATTCGACATTGAGAACATGGAAGACATTAGTTGGTGACCTGACAATCGGAAGCAGTCATTTTTTTAACACGAAATCTCCAAACTTGGTATTGTACAACACTCTAGTTCAAAAGAATTTTAGTAGTGACGTTGACAAGATTAGTGACTTGCTCACGAGATTGACTGTAAACAACTCCAACTTTTTGAACTGGAACGATTACACAGAAATTTTGAATGGCAAAAAATTGAACTTGAGGAGGATCATATATTTGATATCCTGTTGTGATAAAAACAACTACATCAACTTAGTTAGCGAAATTGTTAACAAAATTAAGGATTTGATTTCTGATAGAGATTTGAAAACAGAGATTTACTTATTGATAAGGTGTTTGATTTTGAAATTCAACGAGACATATTTAGCTAACCTTTGGATCATTGTGTACACTGAGCTTTTTAGACTATTTTCAAGTATCCTCGAGGGCCAGCAAAGCATTGAGAATCAAGTCATTTTAGGAGGCTGTAAACTTTTGGATGTCTTAATCTACTTGAAGCCGGAGGAGTTTCAGTTAGCCGAATGGTTATTTATCTCCGACAATGAACTCATGGACTCTGATTCAAACATCTCATCATTGATTGATGAAATTGCAAAGCTGGACTTGACAGAAAAGAAAGAGAAGAAGGACGTGGCAACAGAAGAGAGTGAACAACAACAAGTGTACGGAAATGAAAACAATGGTTCGATGTTGGAACTGCTCCCAACATGTCCTCTATTAGTCGATATCAAATCATTGGAGAATATTCAAACGGTGCAAGACATGTTTTTTTCCAAGCTATCTTCGGCTAACTTCAATGATATTGCGAATGGTGCTAATGTCATAAACGAAGATATATTAGTCCAAGATATTTTTAATGATCTATTTTAACGAATTTATAGATACTCAAAACTTCCCAACCACATTTTCTCTTGCTTAGCAACGAAATATCCCAATTACCGTAAAAGTCTGCATTATCTTTGATCTTCTCAATCACTCTTCCAGGCTTATTGCTCTCACAAAACAAAATGTAAGCAATTCCGTTGTTCGCGAGAAAATAATTCATCTGAGAAAGTAGCTTGTTTGTAACGACCATGCCCTCTTCACCACCATCCAACGCCAAGTCTAGCCAATTTTCATCTTCATTTTGTCCAGGGACAGACGGTACAGTTGGAGCTGGCACATATGGTGGGTTGAAGACTAATATATCTATAGAACTTTTTCGAAAGATTGATAGTAAATCACATTGAGCTATTTCAACATTTACTCCATTGGTATTTGCGGTCAACATGGTACTCTTGCATGCAAACGGATTCAAATCTGTGGCAATGGCCAAGTATATAGGACAAATATTTTGTTTCACAAACGTCGAAACTATCCCAGAGCCCGATCCAACTTCGACAAACAAGGGTACCAAGTGTGAGAAGCTATGACCTATTATCACACTCTTCTCCAGTTCTAAAACATCCAAGATTAGAAAGGAATCTTCCAGAGGTTCGTATACCTTATCATAATCGATATCTTTGGGAAGTCGAGGAGTTGGAAGCATCTTGGTATCACCCAACTTGTAGGGTGATTGTGATATTTTTTTAAACACAATCTTTTTTTTTCCACACGATGAGTGACGATCTTAACATGGGCTTGGATATTAGATAGACAGACACAGGTTTGGCGGTACTAGACTGTTACATGCCATAGTGAAGAAACGGAATTGAACTTTGCTGATTCATTCTTTAGCTCATTGATGATTTTTACCGAACACTTGCCTTCAAATCTTTGAGAAATCCTAGTCTTTTTGAAAAGCGAACCGTCTTCATTACGTCAAAAGTTGTAACATCTACCACTACTAAGCAGGTGAAATCATGCTGATAACCTGAAATTGATTTAATCTATCAAGCACGTTTTTCTCTCCTGTGATTACATGCAGGCTTTTGAGATCAGTAATATAGATTCTATAGCAATACTTTGGGAATTTTGATATAGTTGTTTATCTGCATCTACAGTGCACATACCTCGGAGTATTCATGTGTTTGATATGATAAGAAGCTTCGCTCAACGGACACATGTGTGTTAGCTCTCAAATTCTATTGAATGTTTGATGGTCTGTTTCAAAGAGAAGTGATATAACTGGGGGTTTTAGTGCAATTTACTTAATCAGGCATCTTCCAAATAAGGAAGTCTAAAATTATCAGTATTGAAAAAAAATGTAACAATTGCCCTTGATAACAAATATTCAGTCTGTTATTTTGCATCAACATACCTCGAGTATCTTTACAATGGAAATCAAAGTCAAAGTACGTTAGACTAGTCAGCCATGTAGGCATAATTGTCTCATGCTGCCTCAAACGGGGTTGATAAACCATTATATTGAAAATATACTAACATTATTAAAATCACAGACTCTTACTGGTAGAGAAGTAGGTACTCAGACTTTTAATGATCTCGAAAATATGGTTACTAACTCACCAGATTCCTGTCAATGTTGAACCAACTGATAAAGTAAGTCATAATTTCTAATTTTGTACAATATAATAATAGCTTTAACTGACCAAAGTACCAGATCATTCGTATAAAAGAGTTGATGGAAGAAAAGGAAGGAATCCCACCAAGTCAACAAAGGTTTTTATTTGGTGGCAAGCAACTGTAAGTCTCATTATAGCAAATTTTAACGAATTGAGGCGATTCTTTTAACTAACAGACCTAGAATTGATGAACAAACTATTGAGTTTTACAAGATCACCGCTGGATCTCAACTACATTTAGTGTTGACCTTAAGAGGAGGGAATTGAGCAGCTGTTCTTGAGAGTTCGGATGTCTTCTCAATTGACTGCATGTGTTGTGGGATGTTTTGTGGGCAATTTTGCATGCCTTAATTGTAATTATACTTTAGTCTGTGCGTTTTTAGTATCTTAATGTATCACGTTGTCTTTCTGATAATTTTGTCACGATTATAAATCGTCCACAGGCTCTTTACGAAGAAAGTTACCCCTTTTTCCCCTCCTTATGATCATACAAGTCTACTGTTTCTAGTAACAACGGAAACTGAGTAACACTGTCGGTCACTTGTTTCGAGTGCTTTTCTTTTGCTCAATTAAGTTGGATGGTGGATGAATTTCTCCAAAATACTTTTAGAGCTTCAAAAGAATACAGACAGTAGATAGAATTTGAAGGTCATAGAAGAGGAGGGAAATCGGCAACGTGTGAAAGCATTTTTATATATCCAACTTTGAGCGTTACGTTCCACGGAGGAGAATCTTTCGCCAAAATATATTTTAACCCATCTTTTTCATTTTGTTTTTTGCTAGGCTTATATAAAAAAAGTTGATGTGTTTCTGAAAAACTATCGCTGAACGAATCTATCATCGCGACGGATTGAGAAAGTGAGCATGTTTTCTTACACATTGCTCTCATCGGATGATGGCACAAACAGTTCGAAAGCGTCTCTATTAGTTTTCGAGTCGGAGATGACGAAACAGACGATAAAAATATTGGCTGACCCAGGTTGGGATGGAGTGTCAGATTTGTCGTATCTAGATGAAGTCATTTCCACCGTCGATTTGATACTATTGAGCCACTCAACTCAGGCTTACCTTGGGGCATTGCCCCTGATGTTCAAAAAGTTTGGTTCTGTGTTGAAAAAAGTACCGATTTATACCACCTTACCAATATCACAATTGGGAAAGAATACTATGATTGAATTATACAGGGCTTTTGGATTAATTGGGCCTTATGATACAAATGAGTTCGAATTGAAGGATTTCGATAATATAGTTAATGAGTTTCAATTGCTCAAACATGGGCAGTCAATAGTATTGACAACTTTGAGTAATTTAAGAATTCATTGTTACAACGCTGGTCATTCGTTGGGTGGTTCGTTTTGGTCAATCTCAAACTCTTCAAATGAGAAAGTCATCTATGCACCGACTTGGAACCACTCTAAAGACTCGTTTTTGAACGGGAGTGCCATGTTGGAGTACGGTTCCAGCCCGTTGCCTCAATTGCTAAGACCAACAACTATTATCACGTCTTCTGAATTGGGCTCTTCGATGGCATATAAACAGAGAGTACAGGAGTTTTACCAGTTGATAGACAATACCATACAGCGAGGTGGAACGGTTGTGTTGCCCACCTCAGTAAGTGGGAGAATGCTCGAATTGGTTCATTTGGTTGATGATCATCTACAACATCAGCCAATTCCCGTGATATTGATGTCTTTTACCGGGACAAAAAATTTAAGTCTTGCTGGAAACATGCTTGAATGGATGTCACCTCAGGTGATCAAGAACTGGGAGTTCAAAAATCAGATACCCTTTGATCTGTCTCGAGTGGAGTATGTTGATGACATTAATGAAATTATGAAGAGAACGGGGTCAAAGATTATTTTTGTATCTGACAATAATGGAACCGAAGGTACGTTTAGTAATGAGTTGATCAATCGGTTGAGTAGTGATGATAAGACAACAATCATTTTGACGGAAAAATCCGACATCGGGACACTAGGAGACGAATTGTATCAAAATTGGGAGAGTTTATGCCTCAACAGTAACTCTGGTAAAATACTAGATGGTGTACCAGTTGGTTTACAGGAGAACATCGAGTTCACGACTACTAGAGAGGATCTGTTGTTTGGCGATGAACTAGAAGAGTTCACAAAAAAAATTCTCAAGATAAGGAAGGATAAGGAGTACTTACTTAAATTGGAAGAAGAGAACAAGAAGATGATATCGCAAAAGTTAAAATCATTGGAAGATGAAGATGATGAAGGCGATGAAAGTGGAAACAGTGATGGTGAAGACTTGAATTTAGACCCTGCTACTTTGAGCACCACTCAAAGGCTACAAGAGCAAGAACAACAACTGCAAAGCAAAGAGGAAGAGGTGAGGTTTGATTATGATTTGAGGTTTCAAACCAGAAATAGAAATAAGGTTTTCCCGTTCGTCAACCCCAAAACAAAGACCGATGATTATGGTGAAGTGATAAATCCAAAGGATTTCGTCAAAGAAGACGACAACCTTTTTTTCCAGAAAAAACAAAGGATTACTCAGGAATCCGATGGGGAAGATGATCAATGGAATAACAACAAGAAAAGGCAGAAGAAGCCTAAAAAAAAGTCAAAGCAAGAAGAAGAGGAGGAAAAAATAATAGAAGGTTTGGATCCCTTGAATCGTCCAAGAAAACTTACGAAGTACAAATCAAGACACGGCACAAGATGCGCATTATCATATATCGATTTGAGCGGAACTGTGGACTTGAGATCATACTTACTGATTTTGAATCAATTGAAGCCAAAAAAGATCATCATATATAACTCTTTCAAGAGCTCATCAAAAATTCACAACATCGATTTGATCAAGTCTAAATTGAATGAGGAATTGTTAATTATTGCCTCGAAGAACAAAGAAGTGGTCATTGATAATGTCGTCACCAATATTGATATCAAGTTGGATGAGTCATTAGAAAACCAATTGAACTGGCAGAAGTTGGGTGACGGTTACAATATCTCTCACGTTATCGGAGAGCTAGAGAAGATCAATAATGAATATGTGTTAAAGCCTTTGGTATCCGCTTCAAACATTTTAACGACCAACACTTTGAACGAGATCAACATCGGAGATTTGAAACTCTCAGATTTGAGATTGAAGTTGAAAGCTTTGAACTACGATGTTGTTTTCAAGGGTGAGGGTATATTGAGTGTGAACAATGACTTGTGTCTTATAAGAAGGCTGAACGACGACGGAGACTTAGTCATTGACGGTACACCTAATGACGAGTTTTATGTGGTAAGAAACGTGGTTAACAATATGTTGGCTCATGTATAGTAACAATTTTGAATTTGAATTCCTTCAATCCATCTGTATACAGTTCAAAGTGAAGACAATTGTTTCTTTATTAAAAGCTGTCGCAAAATGACAAACGAATGCAACGAAGGTGGTGATATATTCACAACAATAACACGATACTGATAGGCAAGTTGAAAGTTTAGGCGATCCATTTTCTTTAATGGAGAAGAACAAATCTGGAGTGAAATCAGACCTATAGAACCAGTCGATTGATAATATGGGATATTGTTAAATATTGAAAGTAAATAAATTAATAAATAAATATGAAAATGAATATGAAAATAAATAAGCGAATAAATACATTAAGTGGGAGTGTTAACACGAATTGATTGTTCGATTTGATCACGACTTAGATTGTGAGAAACCATCTAAAATTGACTCACAGCAGTAGTTTAAGCGAAATTACAATCTTATAACATTGACTGGTTCGTCATCACCATCAATCAAACCCAATGTTTTAGGAGTTAAAAACTGTCTCTTCTTGACGAATGGCAACCCAACTTCTTCAATGTCCCTTCCCTGTTCCTCCATGTTTTGTTTGATCAAGAAATTTTTGTACCTCTCCAATCTATGCGATCTGCATTCGAGATAATCGTCTTTTAAAAACAGGCAAGGCTCGTACGAGTCATGTTTATTGTTGGTCATACATTCAACCACCTTCTGGAACTCTCCGAAACATTTGTTTGGACCCCCATGTCTTCCTACTTGCTGTAATGGTGCCATTGTACTTAAAAATTAAAACTGAAGTATTGATGGATAATGACCAAATTAAAACAGTTGTGTTCATTTCTACAAATCTTTTTTTTAAAATTATACTGAATTGTTCGCTCTATCATTAATTACTCTTACGACCCCACCTTCTCTTTAATGAAGATTACATTTAAAAGCTGAAAGGCCTTCGGCTGAGGCGTTACATTCATCCAACATGCAAACCTGCGACATGTTTCACGACATAACGAACGCAGGAGATATGGTAATTATTTACCCATCTCCGTGAGGCCAAGCGCTTACGCTGAGTTTACGTTACCACGAAGTCTGGTACGGATTTCAACAATCATATTCGTCACCAATTGTGCTAGGAGATTGTCAGACTTTTGATGATATCTGACTATCACCCTGAGACTCTGTTCTCTTTTAAACGGTAAAATTTCTCCTTTCGCAAGTAATATAATTGCCTGTTATCTGTGTAATCATCGATGAATTTGCTGACTTCTTGATCAATCAAAAATCCTTCGCTGCTTGATAGTAAGCTTTGATATAGAGTCTTGGTGTAATCGTCAACCTCCAACACTAAAGAATTCATCATCCTCATAAGATTCTCTATGGAATATTTGCTTAACAAACCATACATCTCGAATTCTTGCTTGGACCAAACCTGCTTGAATTTGGCATCCAAATCCGATAATGCCTGAATCATCGATTCTTCTCTAGGCAAAATACTTGTGGTAAGGAGAGTTTGCAATTCGTTTAACAGCTCGATGTTGGCCTCCACTTGCTTCATAATCTTCTCCTCAATTTCATCAATTTTGGACCTGCATATAGATAACAAGTAATCCCTCAATAGCGCATGATTGGCTACCAAGTCTTTTAAGATATTGGTAGGTAAAGAGTCCAGATAGCTTGGAAGCTGGATTGGTTCGAGTTGAAGACCCTGAATGGGAGAATGTACCAGCGGCACAACTTGAGATTGAGATGGGAGCAGTGTTGGAGAAAACGGGCTATTCTCATCGAAGTTCGTTCTTTTAGGAGGAAGTCTTGGAGGAGAAAACGACATCGACAAGTAACTGATCACCTTATCGTCTGTTCTTTTATGTCTCACCTCAAATCAGTCGCGCTCGATGAAAGCCTCGCCCATTTGGGAAATTTTTTTGAAAATGAAAATGAAAACAAAATATGAACAAAATTCAAGACCCCATCAAATCTATACACTTCAATGATAATGGATACTGAATCACCTGTAGGGAATTCTACCACAGAAAACTCTCCTACGGCATCCGAGGAGACTCTTCTTACTGCCGCAACCACTCCTTCACCGGGTTTAGAGGATGGCAAGGCTGACCAGCAACAAGAGGAACCATTGAGAAAGAAAAAGAAGTCACGATCACTGTTGGATCAGTTGATAGCTGACCATGACTGGTACATATCGTTTGAAGCGGAGTCACGTAGATCCTCTTCTATTAAAAGGCAAATTCTGAAAATACAAGAGTCAAATATTGAATCGATAGAGAAAGAGGAATTGACCGAAGAAGAAAAAGAAAGAAGGCGAGAAGTTAACCGTCTTGCTCATCTTAAAAGAAGAGAAACCATAGAGAGAAAGAGAAGGGAGCTGCAGGAAAGAGCAGAGGAAAGGAAGAGACTGCTGCTTCTGTTGGGGGAAGTCAAAAAGCCACACGCAAAGAGTAACCTAGATCTCAAACTGGTGATGGAAGGTGCTAGCTGGTTCAATAGAAACTTTGAAGGTGATTCATATACGAGAAAGATTAAGCCCAAGACTGAATGGTTTATCATTGAAGAGGAACCAGTGAAGAAAATCAAGAAACGATCTGTAACTCCAAAAACCGAAGAGGAAGAGTTGAGATTGCGATCAAGAGGACAAAAGAGAAGACCAAATAACATCAAAGCGGAGAAGAAAACGAGAAAAAATATTGTCAAGAAGACAACTAAGGAGAAGATGCAGAAAACGAACAAAAAAGAAGGCGAAATTATCAACATTCCAGCGCCAGATCTCATAGAGGAAGAAGTGATAGTAGAAGAAGAGGAAGAGGAGGAAAAGTTCAATTGGTTTCTCGATCTTGATGATGACGAGACAATTGAATTTGGTAGTCGTCAAGCGTTTATCGATGAAATTTATCGTGGCGAATTGTTAGCTACCGACTATCTGAAATTAGATGAGAACTCCGAGGACCATTTAGTTTCTGCATCTAGTTTGATAAGCCATTTCAAAGATCATTACACCAACAACGAAAAGTTTCCATATACTGAAGTTTCGTTGTCCACCTTGTTTTCGAATTATAAAGAAGATTACATCTTGAGTTTGCCAAAGGATGATGAGTTGAATCCCTTTGTTGAAATCGGTATCAATATGGAGACAATGGCTCTACTGTATTTACCAGAGGAAATTAAAGTCAAGATCAGAAACGAGGAAAAACCCGAGGAGTCCATAGTGGGGAGATATATCAAACTGTACTCTGAGGAAGACTTAAATGGCGTCTTACAAGAAATCGATAATTTCAACAGTCTAGTTGATAACTTGAGGAACAGTAAGACGTTTTTGAGTCATTTACAAACTTTGAAGACTATTCCAAGAACTGTGATTCATGAAATTTTGAATCAGTCATACTCAAGAACAGTCTCACCAAATGTGCAAACTTTGAGGTCATATAAAGCCTTCTCAAATGAAGTTTATGGTGAACTTTTACCTTCATTCTTGTCATTAGTTTACCAAAAAACTAATTTGAACCACAAAAAAACGTTCATGGACCTTGGCTCTGGAGTGGGGAATTGTGTTTTACAAGCGGCCTTAGAGTACGGTTGTAAATCATATGGCTGTGAGATTATGGCAAACGCCTCAAAATTGTCCGATTTACAAACAAGAGAGTTTAACAAACGTTGCAAAATATTTGGCCTCAACCCTGGTACTGTCACGAATTTTTTGCAGCAGAGTTTTGTCAACAATGAGCCGGTATCCAAGGCTGTTAACGAGTGCGATGTCATATTGTGCAATAACTATCTATTTGATGCCGATTTGAATGCAAAGGCGGTCGAGTTGTTTAGACATTTAAAAACAGGTACTAGAATCATCACATTAAAGCCTATTGTGCCATTAGGATACAGTTTTAATGCCATGGATGTGGAGAGTATATTGAATAGATTGAAAGTTGAAAAATTTGCATATGGGTCTAACAGTGTGTCATGGACCAGTAACGGGGGAGTATACTATATAAGCGAGGTGCAGGAAGACATTGTGAGCGAGTATTTTGTGGAGCACGCAAAAGGAAGGACGAATAGAACTAGAAGTAGGATGTAAAAGTTGTGATGCACATCACACAAGATATTTAGAATGCAAAGCGTTGAGGATCCTAGTCAAAAAACAATGTAACTATTCTAATGAAAAATTTGTCAATTATTAGATATGATGTAAAAGAATATTGTATATTACAAATAACACAAAGACAAGCAAAACGAAAACATGACCACAACCAAATTAGGGTGACACCCGGGAAAAATATACCACCCGATCATTACCCGAATGGGACCCGATATAAGTCAGCGCACACGACTTCAACCTTTTCAACAAATTCTGATTCTGTCTCTTCGTCATCTACTTCACAAAGTTTCTCGGGATATACTGTTGTTGATTAATAATGAAATTTCTGTTGGTATTGTCACGCACGATTACCCTTTAGATGACAAACGAATTCTATGATTCTTACCTCTTGAAAGTTAATCCGAAATTCGCACATTGAAAAGGATATACCATCCACTTTAACGCGAAAAAGAAACCAGTAAACAAAATGGGGCTGGCTGACGAGTTGAAAAAAGTTCTGGGGTAAAAACCCAGAGATTTGACTTCACCGGTAAGAGAAAGCAAGAATAATTGCAAAACAACTTATGGAAATGGGTCCGTTTCAATATCTTTGTTGATTTCCAGAGGTTTCGATTTTGGTCAACAATTCAAAAGCCTGAAGTGAGTCGTTTCTATTCCGAAACTAATCAAATATTGTTGTGGGCATTATTAAGTTATCGGAATAATTAATTTCTAAGCAGGCGAGAATTGAGGCTCGGAGAAATTAGCAATTGTAAACAGAAAGCAAAAAAAAAAAAATAGAAAAAAGTGATAGATTTCCCCGTGGAGGGTTGTCCATAACTTGGTATATAAGTACCACGATTGATCCCAATTCTTCATTCTTGATTAAACTTTTCCATTCATGAGTTTTAATAGTTTTTTATACTACTCAATCATATAGAAACCCCATCCAGGATATACCGTAGAACTATCACAAAGAAATTAAAATGTCATCAACATTAGAAGGTGGAGTAGATGGGGTCATCGAAACAGATATCATCACTTTGACCAGATTTATTTTACAAGAACAACAAAGAGTAGCATCCAATGCCACAGGTGAATTGACCTTGTTGTTGAATTCTTTACAATTTGCATTCAAATTCATTGCTCACACAATTAGAAGAGCAGAGTTGGTAAATTTGATTGGATTGGCAGGTGTCACCAATGCTACAGGTGATGCTCAAAAGAAATTGGATGTCATTGGTGATGAGATTTTCATCAATGCCATGAAATCTTCAGGAAATGTCAAGTTAGTGGTAAGTGAGGAGCAAGAGGACTTGATTGTATTCGATACCCCAGACGGTAATTACGCTGTATGTTGTGATCCAATTGATGGTTCCTCCAACATTGACGCCGGTGTTTCTGTCGGTACTATATTTGGTATCTATAAGCTTTTACCAAACTCAAAGGGGAACATAAAGGATGTTCTTAGACCTGGAACTGAAATGGTTGCAGCTGGATATACCATGTACGGTGCCTCGGCTCATTTGATGCTTACTACGGGTCATGGTGTCAATGGCTTTACATTGGATACACAATTGGGTGAATTCATTTTGACACATCCAAAGTTGCAAATTCCAAATACTAGACATATCTACTCCATAAACGAGGGTAATACCCATTTCTGGAGTGAGAAGGCGCAAAAGTTCGTTGCATCGTTAAAAAAACCACAAGCTGATGGTAAACCATATTCAGCACGTTATGTTGGTTCTATGGTTGCTGATGTACATAGAACAATGTTATATGGAGGTTTGTTTGCATATCCAAGTGATGCCAAATCTAAGACTGGTAAATTGAGAATCTTGTATGAGTGTTTTCCGATGGCAATGTTGATGGAGCAAGCTGGTGGGTTGGCGGTTAACGATAAGGGTGAGCGTATCTTGGAGATATTGCCTAAGAAAATTCATGATAGAAGTGGTATTTGGTTAGGAAGCAAAGGCGAAGTTTCAAACTATGTTGATTTCCAAGAGTGATCTTGATTTATATGTGGAGTAAAACAACAATATTTTTGATATCTTTAACTTCGTAGTGTCCCTGAAACACAAATCTATCAGAAAAAGACCAAACTGTTAGTCATTTATGTGATACAGTCAGAGAGAAATATAGAGATGAATGTATTCATGTCACATCAAAGATATTAACAAGAATGACAATATCATCTGTGGAACATGCTTTGACCATTCATATCCGCAGATGCCTTACCAAGTACATTGCGGTGTCCAATTTGAAACTTATAGCCTTCATCACTTCGTTACTATCATGTCTTTTCATAGGTGCCGTGCTAACGATATCCATCTACACTCCATATTTCATCACCGAGCTAAATTACAATCAATTTCAAATTAACTTAATCGGAAGCTTCATCTCTGTGGGGATGTACTTGCCCCTCCCATTACTTGGGTACCTTGCCGACTACCATGGTCCAGTGGTGTTGTCGGTGCTCAGTCTTTGCATGCTCTCGCCAGGTTACTATTTAGTTGGACAAGTATATCTGCAGCATTTGGAATTTGCAAAGATACTAATGGGATTCTTGTTGATCGGGAGTGGTACTTCCTCATTATATTTCACTTGCTTGTTGACTTGTGCCAAAATGTATCCAAATTCAAAAAGTTTGAGTATAACAGGGCCAATCACCTGTTATGGGTTGAGCTCCTTCATGATTTCGGAGTTGGTATTAAACTTCGATTATTTCAGTACAACAAAAAACTCTGGTGATAACGAGTATCAAGTATTGGAAATTACAAAGATCTTTGACTTCTTAGCAGTGCTATTTTTACTGTTGGGACTATTGAATTGGATTTCAGCATCGATAGTCACCATTGAGAAGGATACGTTTTTCGGTGAGGGAGATGAAACAACAAGTCTATTGCTGACCGCGGATGATACAGTCGAAAATCATGACAATAAGGGACATAACGAAAAGTTTCAAAGATTTTTACACGATAGGTCCATGTACTTTTTACTTGGGTCTCTTTTACTTTGCATTGGCCCTTTAGAAAGTTTCATCGTAAACATTTCATCATTTAGCGATGTCTTGCAATTGAATAACAGTTCAGAGCTAATCAAGTTTTCATTTTGCTCTACATTTGCAAGAGTTGTATTTGGTCTCCTCTTGGAATTTACCAAGGCAAACTTGCTGCAAAAACTCATATTGATTATTCTTTTGTTGGTGCTTCAACTAATCGGATCCCTCGCCACATTCACCTCTTTCATGCCATTCACCATTTCCGCAATATTTGGTCTCACTTATGGGGGTCTATTCACTGTATATCCAACTACACTAGCCAATATCTGGGGAGTTGATATCTTTGGTTCCACTTGGGGATTATTTCTGTTGGCCCCACTGTTTGGCTCAATAATTTTCGGGTTAATTTATGGAACACAATACGACAAGCATTGTGATTTTCACACTGTGACTGCAGAAGGGTGGAACTCACTTGTGGTGAATTGCTTGTATAATTGTTACGGTATCGTTTGTGGTGCATTGATTTGCTCTGCTGGGTTGATTATTATCGGATGGAGGCTCTGGTGGTGTAAAAGAGACCTATGAATTGTGTAGTGCATTTAGAATTGAAAAAATTTATGTATTTAGTCTAGACTTACTGCTTGTGGTAAGTATTGACTATATGAGTAGCTAAAACAGTCTACCAAAATTTATAGGTGGGGAGTTTCAGTATAAATAGTATCTCAATAGCTCTGGCATTGTTTATTTTACCTGATGGAGTGAAACAGTCATCATGAACAGTTCATTTTCGTTAAAAGGTAAAGTTGCCTTAATCACAGGTGCTACAAATGGTATTGGGCAAGCAATGGGTATTGGTCTTGCAGAATCAAATATCGACCAGATCATCTTCATCCATAGAGCCACCACCAAAGCCGATCTGACCATTGATTTGATAAAGAGTCTGAATCCAAAGACCAAGGTGAATGTTATTGTTCAAGATCTTGGGGAATTAAAACTTGACGATGTTGACACCAAGATTGTGCAAAGGCTGATTTCGATATCCATTCATGGTCAAATTGATATTTTGATCAATAACGCTGGTTACACTTTGCGCCACGAATTTATAACATTCCCTCAAGAGGTTTTTGATAAGATCTTACACATCAATCTATATGTTCCTATGAAAATGACCCAATTGGTGGGCAAGCACATGATTAGCAAGAACATTAAGGGAAAGATAATTTTCACCGCATCTTTAGCATCATTCCAAGCAGGTTTATCTGGAGTTCCTTACTCAGTCTCAAAAGGAGGTATCAGGGCTTTCATTCAAGCTGTTTCGAATGAGTGGGCCTCGAAGGGGATTAATGTCAATGGTATCGCACCAGGTTATATAATGACCAACATGACAAAGGATATCGAGGCTGAGTCAGAGGCAAATTATAAACAGATTACAGGCAGGATTCCTGCTGCAAGATGGGGTGATCCAGCTGATTTTAAAGGTCCAGTAGTGTTTTTGAGTAGTGAGGCTAGTAATTACGTTTGTGGTGAATTGCTCGCTGTTGATGGGGGTTGGTTGGGTCGCTGAAGGGATGTCTGCTTGCCACGTGTAATCACTCAATTAGTTTAGTAATCAAACGACAGACTCATGCCATTTCTCTGTGTAGCTACTTCTTGAAATCCAAATGATAACTGTTAGAAACCATTAGAAACCAATAAAACAAATATTCGGGGTTCATCTATATGTCAGCACTCTCTCGGGGCAGTATTGCAGTGATGAGGGCGAGAGTACTGAAAAAGGAAAAAACGAAAAAAATTGGCACTCAATGTTGCTTTCCTAGTTTGGCAATTTGAAAGTCATTAGTAATATTGTTGTAAAAGTTTTTGACTATGACAATCATTTGATTGAAATTTTGCAATAACACAAATACCGCCACGATGACAAAGAAATTTGCAATCATACATTTGAGCATATTCTGAAGAATGATATAAAAGTCGCTTTGATTCCTGCCATTTGTTCGTCAGATATTTGAAATGTATACAAATCATCTAAGCAACCATCCATACATAGTTCAAAATGTCTTCATTATCAGAAAAACCAACAACAACCTATTTTATTACTGGAGGTAACCGTGGCATGGGCTTCGAATTTGTCGATGTTCTTTCTCGTAGAGAGAATACAAAGGTCATCGCAACAACACGTTCAGATTCAGAGAACTTGACCAAGTTGGCTAACGAGAGGAAAAATATCACAATATTAAAGTTATCAGTCGATGATGAGGAATCTGTTAGTAACTTGGGAAAAGAATTGGCTAAAATTGAAGACTTAAAGATTGACGTCTTCCTCTCTAATGCAGGTTACGCTGACTCCTATTCAACTGTCACAGAGAGTTCAAGGGAAGCGTACATCAAGCACTGGTCTATCAATGCTTTAGGTCCTATCGAAGTTTTCAAGCAAATTGATCGTTATTTGGCACCTAAGAACAAGTTGCTTTTTATCTCAACTTTGGCTGCCTCCATCTCCAGTTTGGACAAATTCCCTATCAGTGTTTCAGCTTATGGTTCTTCTAAACTGGCTTTGAACTATCTTATCAAGGAGTTGAGTGTGGAGAGAAAAGAATCCTCCATCGTTGTGGCAATGAGTCCCGGTGTGGTTTTGACTGAAATGGGACTTCAAGGTACCAAAGAACTTGCTAAGCAGTTAGGTTTTGAGGTTCCCGGCATCACAGCTAAGGAAAGCGTTGCTCAACAGTTGAATATCTTTGATAACTTGAAGGCTGAGGATAATGGTAAGTTCCTCAGTTACGATGGCGAGGTCTTCGGATGGTAAAGATGAGGATGTTTTTTCGCTATAAACCGGATTTTCTTATGAATGTTTTTTTTTTTTTGATACTAATAACAATCTCATCGAATACAAATATACTATTTAATGCATTAAACTCACTTATCACCGCTCTTATCTTTCCTTGAATCAGATTGAGAAGAGGGCTATTATCTGTCAAGGCTTTGAGTCGAGAATGATTGTTGATAAGGTAACGTCAACCTCATCGGGCGTCGCCAAAAAGGAAGCACACAACTAACATCCTTGGCGACATGATATTTATCATAATAACTCTTTCATACCTGGGTTCAGATTAAGCACCACCAAATTGGGAAGTCGCTTAAAAATTGCTTCCTAACAAAAAACCTATGTTTCAATATTAAGTGATCAAAAATCCACTTCTTCAATTTTTAGTCGACGAAGAGAGTGCCAAGGAGAAGAAACTGATTTTTCCAGATCGGGAAAGTAGATATAGCAAGTGATCGTTGTTGAGCTTCATACGAAAGGTCTTTAGTATAATTTCACTACAAGGTGTTAGCTAAAATTTGCCGGTGCTTTGCTCACTAAAGTCGCGTTGCCCCACACACGAAGAAAAAAACAAATTTTTGTTATCGGACCCTTATAAATCTGTCGCCAAAATGTTATAGACCCTGCGTCAAGATAAGAAATTTCAACTTGTCGCTTTTGGACACTTCGATCTATATATATATATATATATATATATATATATGCATGGCTGCAATTACGGATGGACAGAGTTTTAATTCTCATCAGAAACGGATAACTAATGTCTCCTTCAATAAGCGAACACAAATCAGATTCTTCATTGGATCAGAATTCCATTGAGAAAGGCCCGGAGGTCGTTCACACAACTACATCTTACAATGAGGAACAAGAAATAAAAGACAAGGCTTATGAAATTTTGAAAGATCATATCGAAGACCCAATCTCTGATGAGGAGAATAAAACCGTTTTGAGAAAGATCGATTGGAGATTTATGCCATTAATCACACTGTTGTACGGTATAAACTACGTCGATAAAGCTGCCACAGGTTGGGCAGTGATGTTCAACTTCAGAGAGGATACCCAAACAACAGGTAATAATTACTCCTGGGTTGGATCCATTTTCTACTTTGGGTATTTAGCTGCTGAATACCCAGCAAACTTGCTAGTTCATAAGTATCCTGTGACTAATATCCTCTTTGGTGTTTGCGTGACTTGGTTCGTGTTGATGCTTGCACACATCGGTTGTAAAAACTTTCCATCTATTTTGGTAGTCAGATTTCTTTTGGGTGTGAGTGAGGCCCCAGTTTCCAGTTGTTGTACAATTTTGATTTCATCCTGGTTCAAAAAATCTGAACAACCAAACAGATTTTTGTGTTTTAATTCTGGTCAAGGGTTTTGTTATATCATCTTCAGTTTTGTCTCGTACGGTTTGGGTCATGCTGGTGGTGCCTTGAGCCCATGGAAGTACATTTATATTTCCTTAGCATTTGTGTCACTCTTGCTTAGCATTGGGTTTTGGTTCATGCCTTCTTTACCTCAAGAGGCAAAGTTTTTGAACGAAAGACAGAGGGTGGTAGCTGCAAAAAGAGTTGCTGAAAACATGATGGGTGTCAAGAACACGGAATGGAAAATGTATCAAGTTTTGCATGCAATCAAGGATGTCAAAACTTATTTGATATGTGGTGCAATGTTTTTCAGTATGATTCCAAACGGTGGTTTAACTAACTTCAACACTTTAGTTATAAGCTCTTTTAATTTTGATCACTACCAAACCATTTTAGTGGGCTTGCCTTCGTCTTTATTCTCCGCTGGACAGATGTGGATTTGGGCATTTGCAGGTCGGTATATCAAGAACATCAGGTGTTTGGGTTTGACTATTCCGATGTGTATTGCTATCACCGGTATTGCAATCGTATACGGCACGGAGGGTAAAGAAGGAGTCAACAGATGGGGGAGAGTGTTTTCGTACTGGATGATCAACTCATACGCTGTCACATTCCCATTCGTTTTGAATATGATGGGTCAAAATATTTCAGGTCACACGAAGAGAACCTTCACCAATGCCTGTGTCTTAGTAGTATATGCTGTGGCCAATATCATTGGTCCTTTCTGTTTCAGGGCCAGTGATGCTCCACTTTACACAAATGCATTGGCAACGATCATGGGATGTTTTGCTGCTTCCATATTATTTGGTGTTTTGTTGTACATCTATTTGCGTCGCGAAAATAACAGAAGAGATAAGAAGTATGGTAAGCCAGCAGAGATTGAAGATGCTAGGCTTCAAGGTATCATTGATGGTTTGAAGGATAAAACTGACTTGGAGAACAAGAATTTCAGATTTGTCTACTGAGTATGTTAACACTGGATTTTTGCCTACTGTTGAGAATTATTGATTCTACTATTTCTTCTTCTGTCATGTAATTCTTGTCAATCAACATTTGAACTTTAAAAGAGATCTTGTCTCACATGGCCGCACTGTACGCTGAAATATCAAACTGTTTCATGCACAAACTGAGCACAAAGAAAGCGAGAGATGAATGCAATTTTGGCTTTTCAAAGTAGCTCCTACTAACTTATAGCAAATGAACTAAAGCTTGTATTTGGCGTCCTCACTTTTGCAGATGTTGCTCAAATGGGGAGCGCTTAAATGTTGTACGTTTCCGATAGTGGATGTACGCGCAAACAAAAAATTGGCTGTGCCTTCTCAATAGTATGTGTGCATGGACAACTAACTTCAATAGGTAGATACATTTTACTTGCTAAATGTGAGCTAGTATGCCACCAAGGACATACAACGCAGGCGGAAGGGGGGGGGGGGCTCTTCATAGAGTTGAGTGCCTTTTTCAATGTTACAGTGTTTCAATCCTTCCAGTATTTTCGATAAAAAAAAGATTCATTTGCGGGTGTTCACTTCCTTTGCCGATGAAGCGCTTATCTTACTCTTTTTTCAAGAGCGAGTTTTTCTTTCCAAAAAGAGTTTCAGATAAGCAATACCAAGCAATACTATGCAATGACGCATGAGTACTTGCCCTAGACAAAGCATGCGGGTCCCTTTGGAAATTCTCTTATCAAAATTTTCAGCGACATGATAAGCGATTTTCACTTCTTTTCGCGTTCCCCTCAAGACTCTATATAATGAGGGTGATGGGGCGAAATATACTTCTTCACAGTTTTTATTAGCCAACTCATAAACAAAACACAGACCAAAACGATGAGTGATTCGGTAGTAGAAAGCAAGGACTTATCAACTTCTGAGCAGAACTCCATTGAAAAAGGACCAGTAGTGGTTAAAACTATTGGCTCCTACGATGAAGAGCAAGAGATCAGAGATAAGGCTTATGAAATTTTGAAAGATCATATCGAAGACCCAATCTCTGACGAGGAGAATAAAGCCGTTTTGAGAAAGATTGATTGGAGATTCATGCCGTTGATCACACTGTTGTACGGTATAAATTACGTCGATAAAGCTGCCACAGGTTGGGCAGTGATGTTCAACTTCAGAGAGGATACTCACACAACAGGTAATAACTACTCCTGGGTTGGATCTATTTTCTACTTCGGGTATTTAGCTGCTGAATACCCAGCTAATTTGCTTGTTCATAAGTACCCTGTCACAAACATTCTTTTTTGTGTTTGTATTGCTTGGTTCGCTTTAATGCTTGCCCATATTGGTTGCAAGAGCTTTGCATCTATCATGGTGGTGAGATTCCTTTTGGGTGTGAGTGAGGCCCCAGTTTCTAGTTGTTGTACAATTTTGATTTCATCTTGGTTCAAGAAAACTGAACAACCAAACAGATTTTTGTGTTTCAATTCTGGTCAAGGGTTTTGCTATATCATATTCAGTTTTGTTGCCTATGGATTGGGTCATACACATGGTGCTTTGAGTCCATGGAAATATATATATATTACCTTGGGATGTGTCTCGCTTTTGCTAAGTATTGGATTTTGGTTTTTGCCTTCATTGCCTCTGGATGCCAAATTTTTAGACGATAGAGAAAAGGTGGTGGCAACGAAACGAGTTGCCGAAAATATGATGGGTTTTAAGAACACTGAATGGAAAATGTATCAAGTTTGGCATGCAATCAAGGATGTCAAAACTTATTTGATTTTCGGTGCAATGTTTTTCAGTATGATTCCAAACGGTGGTTTGACTAATTTTAATACTTTGGTTATCAGCTCTTTCCATTTTGATCATTACAAAACAATCTTGGTGGGCTTGCCTTCGTCTTTATTCTCCGCTGGACAGATGTGGATTTGGGCATTTGCAGGTCGGTATATCAAAAACATCAGATGTTTAGGTTTGACTATCCCGATGTGTATTGCTATCACCGGTATTGCAATCGTATACGGCACGGAGGGTAAAGAAGGAGTCAACAGATGGGGGAGAGTGTTTTCGTACTGGATGATCAACTCATACGCTGTCACATTCCCATTCGTTTTGAATATGATGGGTCAAAATATTTCAGGTCACACGAAGAGAACCTTCACCAATGCCTGTGTCTTGGTAGTCTTTGCCGTTGCAAATATCATCGGTCCTTTCTGTTTCAGGGCCAGTGATGCTCCACTCTACTCTAATGCATTGGCAACGATCATGGGATGTTTCGCTGCTTCCATTGTGTTCGGTATCTTGTTATATGTCTGGTTGGTCCGTGAGAACAGAATTAGAGACAAAAAATACGGTAAACCAGCAGAAATCCACGATGTTAGATTACAAGGTATCATCGATGGGTTGAAAGACAAGACTGATTTGGAAAACAAGAATTTCAGATTCGTGTATTGAAAATAGGCCGCTTTTCCTTTAGTATCTCAGACTTTCAGCACAACAACTTCTCCAAATGTATAATCTTGAAATTTATTTATCTTTTTCTAGAGTGATTTCACCAAATCCACCAGTATTGCGATCTGTTGGCTCTCGATACCTAATTCCCAATTTTTCAAATATTGCCCTTTCATCAAAACTTTCAATCAAATTCCAGTTCTTGATGTCACCCTTTCTTTGATACAAACCTTTATCATTCAAGTGTAGACCTCGGCTTGTGGCGAGATGTCTCATACTCCGATTCAAAATATCATTTCCTGTAAAATAAACCAATTCTGCACCTTTTCTTTCCCATGGAATCACTAGCATATCAACTCTACGACAAAGTTGGTGCTCTGGAAGTTTAGCCCCACCATAGAACTTTCTTATCTTGGGATCAACTCGAAATAAGGAGCATTGAATATAATTTTGATTTTTAAGATTTAATACAAGTTGATGTAACAATTGACTTAACTCGTCCATATCGTTGCAGTCCTTTTTCATTATTAGAAAATCGATATCCCCACACTCTCTCAGACCACGCCTGTAGGAGCCAGCACATACCAGTTCCAGTTTAGAGTCGATATTAATTAGGGCAGACTTAACACACTCGATATGCTTTTCAACTTCATCTCGAGGAATCTTGATGTTCCAATCCTTATAATACTTGATACCCAATTTTTGGTTATCGGTTAAAGTTTTTAGTTTTGAAACATCCTTCACTGTTCGCAATCCTTGTTCATACCACAAGTTTGCAATGTGCTGTCCAACGCCGTATATACTAGTGAATGCTTGTAGTGTTCTTAACTTAGGATCATTTTTAAGTGCATCTAATTGGACCAATTTACCAGTCTTGTTAATTTGCTCAATTTTTGAAGCTAGTCTCTTTCCTATATGAGGTAGCGAAATAGCCTCGTCGAATGTGGTCAAAGGGTGATCTAGACTGTCGATGACGTTGATTGCTTTCTTATAATTCACATATTTAAAACTTTCACCATTTTTTTTATATTCCTCTGCCATTCTACTAAAATAACCAATGATTAATTGATTTGGATGTTCAGATGACTTACTCAATAAAGAAAGCTGTCGCTCAGGCGAAGCTAGCAGTTTCGAAGTTCTATGCTCGGCTTCGTTGATGTCGGAGTCATCTTCCTCATCAATAAGATCATCATCAATCTTCAACTTTTTGCTTTGTTCTTTTGTGATCTGGTCTTCCTTTCTTCTCTTCCTTTCCACTTTATCGATATAGATCTGTCGCTGGGAATTTTCATCTGTGCGAACACCTTCGATATTGTAAATGAACTGTTTGGGGTCTTGGATAGCATTTTTCAGTAACGAACTGGTTGCCCATTCCGTATGCAATATCGGATATTTCACGACCAATTCATCTCTAGGTTCAAAATCTTTAACACTGAAAGTTTTTGCGAGCTGCAGTTTGTCAATTTGATTGCCAGTGTCTTCTACCACAATGTAGTTGACCACATTCGGGTCAATGTCTCTTAAACTGTGAGAAATCAAAGCACCATTTTTTTTATACAAATCCTTCCTAAATAAAGCCAATTTTTGCCTTGAATTGGGAAGAATGATGAAATTGTACCCGTCAAATACTTTGAGCGCCATCAGAATGTCATGTAGATCAAAACACTACTAGGTATCGGCAGCGGTCATTGACCGTGATTGTTATCAAAGCTTATTGGTCTTTTTGGCATACAAAAGTGGTAGCAATAATAGTAAAAAGTATCTGCTTCATAATGTCATTTAGATTATTGATAAGTTTCAGACGACCAATTTATCCAGATTGGAGATGTTTTAGTTTCCATCTCCGGAGTCAACTATAATAGGAGAAGGAAACCCCAAGCACAGGTCGGTCTCATTAACTGTCGGGCCTCGACTGTTATCAGCAGTTTTAATTTCGAATTGAATCAGGAGAAAGATGTGTGCTGCCTTAGAAGGTTTCGTATCGAACCTCACCTCCTGCTGATCATTTAAGTTTGGGTATGTTGATTCAATTTAATTGCCTGCTGAAAAGTGATAGATCTTCACTGTTATTATTTTTTTGTCTTTCGTCGATCTGATTTTCATGCAACGAACAACACTAGGGCTCAATTAGCCGAAAATAAATGAATACTGGACGGACTACAGAAGTTTGAGAGCTGAACACATCAACTCTTCATGCCTCTTTTCATGGTTGGTTGGAATGAAGTGAGTTAGCGAGAATGTTAATGAGCCTTTTTGTTACAACACCTATTGACTTCCCCGCTCTACATCATCTGCTTTACCCCAGTTTTCTTTAGGATTGAGATACTTCCTGTTTACAATTTGCAATCGTAATCCCGTAAGTGATCACCAAAGGCATATACTAGGCTAATTTTGCTGCAGTGTAAAGGCCCATTTTGATTGAAATAATAGGTGATTTTAATGATATCGATTTGTAATGATTACTGTCACGCGCCGGACACAAACCTGCAGCCTTTCATCTGTCAAAGTTGAACCACGCATGACACAGCGATGTGCAAAACCCGCTGTGACTTTAGACGATTTTGAGTGATGAAATTCAGGGGTTCAGTCGACCGATATTACAATCAAAGTAAGCCTATTAAAATAAATTTTCTTATTGTAGAATATCTCATTCATCAGGGGGAGGACCTATCGTACCACAACTCGCGAAAAAAGAAAAAGAAAATTAATTTGCAGCAATTTTGTCATTTCAACTCCAATCTACCACAACAAATAATCTTGGAGCGTTTATTCAATAATGTCTATCGATCCTAGTAACCTTATCACTTTCCCGCATGATCCTGCCACCACTAAGGATGTTGCAGTAGCAGGTGCCTTTTCAAACTGGCTGCCTTTAGCAATGACATTCAATGAAATAGCAAATCAATGGGAGTTTGATCTATACGACTACTTGATTTCTCAACAGAACTCCATGGAAGATATCATCGATCAGAATTTCATGTACAAATTCATTTTAAATGGGGACAATTGGTGCTGCAATATTTTGAAACCAATTGTCAAAGATGAATCTGGTAATGACAACAATGTCTTGAAGATCTCTGCCAAGTTATCCTCTTCTTCCGTTGTGGGACTGGAGGAACGAATGAAATCATCATCTGCAAGTTCATTATCGCCAACACAACAGCCTGTGGAACAGGAGACTTCATCTTCGCTGTCTTCTATGCACTCAGGGGATGATGGGACTACGACAAAGTCGGCACCACAAAATCCAGCCGATGGAAGGGATGAAGAAGTTGCAGAAGATGATGAGGAAGATGAACAAAAAGAAGAGGAACAGGATCAAGATAGAAAAAATGTTGAAGTCAACACCACTTCTAAGAAAATAGCCAAGCCTAAAAATGCCAATCCAGTCTTTAAATTTTTCCGTTGGTTATGGGAATTTATCTTTTATAAGATTTTTGGTGCCGATTTGAGTAAAAGTCACAGTGACAGAGGCCTGGATAGTCATGCATGAAAGATTACTACAAGAAGCCTTTAAACGACCCATTTACAATTTCAATTCAGACGAAACTATTCTCGAGGCAACGAGTTGGCCTTTCCAAGAGGTGAGAAGCCCTTGTAAACTTGTGCCGTTCGTTTTTTGTAATATTTATATTTTCAGTTTATATGGTTCTGCATTCATTACCGCGAATTTTGGTATTTAAATCCGATTTAATCATATTCATATTATAGCTTGTGTTGACTTTTTTTTAACTTATTACTTTACATTATTAGGCGATAAAGCAAAATTTCTAAGATTAACAAAAAACGGGAGATCATCCAAAGAAAAACCTATAACATTCAAGCAAACAACGCGATCAGCGACCAAACTTTTTCAACTCAAAATATCTCAAGATGGGATATGTGATTGTGACAATTCCCATTGACAACCACATCCCCAAGTCCCCGCCGTATTCGCCAAAGTGTTTTGCAACTGGGCCAATGAAGTAGACCTGTGCCATTCCAACAACAGCGCCAACAACTCCACAACAAAAAGATGAGGTTGATGCAATGCCGTGAGTCATTTTTCCATAGTCGTCCCAAATATCAAAATTGTAGTATGGCCAGGATCCGATGTCATTGTAGTTCAGTTCATCGAACTCATGTCTGTACAAATGAATGAATTTTTTAGTTCTGAAAATGCAATTTTCTTCAACAAGCATTGTGAAATACATGGTGAACCAATACCCAATCATCGGTAAGAAATTACTTAATATCACTGAGAACTTATTTCTTCCAACCAACGAACATACCAAGGTGACAACAGTGATCACCACCGATAACAACCAGCGTGGCACTTTATTCAATTTGAAACCACCGAGCTGAATACCAAATGCTGCAGAATATGTGTTGATGATGTTGTTGGATATCAATGACAACCACAACACCATGAGTAAAAATTTTCCTCCTCCACTCCATCTGTCAAACACTTGCATAAGCAATCCTCCAAGTCCACCATCCTCGTATGATGCCATCCAAACTTTATCGTTCAATGCAACATTGGCAATCAAAATTGAAATAACAGCACCAAAAATTGTTGGTAGCTCAATGCTGAAAAAAGTCACCAGATATATATATGAAGGAGAACAGGTGTCTGGGAACAATATATAGTAGTCCGATGCTATTGAACCCCAAGTAGATGTCACTGAGTAACATAAACTGAAAAAGCTCATGTAGTCACCTTTAACAGTCAACGGATCTCCAACAGAGATCGTGTTTAGATGTTGTGAGATGTGATCACCTGACAGCAGATATAATAATATAACAGCAATAATGACTGGGATGGAAAGAAAAGCTTCGGCTCTTAAGACATGTTTGATTCCAAACACAGCAACTAAGAAGGTCAATATATTGATCAAGACAATACCAACTTCTATTGGTACTTTTCCGGATGAGACAGCAACTAAAATTTGACCTCCAAGGACACAATTGGTCACACTCCAACCCAATAATCCAACAATAAGAACAAGGGAGACGAACTTGATGAACCAATAACCAAACAAATACCTTGACCCTACCATTTGCCTCAATCCTGATCTTGGCCCCATTGTTGCACAATAAGAGGCAAACAGGGTTCCAAGTGTTGATGCCACCACCCCACATACCATGGAATCCTTCAAACCTAATCCAAATACCAATGGACCTAAGAAGAAAGATGACATCGACGTCAACCCACCACATCCAGAGAGCCATAACCCAACCACCGAGAACGATATTTTAAACACGTTCTGAGATCTCTCCTCCGGTAGCACTCTCTCCAATCCCCTTGATTCTGCCCCGAATGAATCTAGGAGATTTGAGATCTGTTGTATTCTATATAAAAAGCGATTTTTTTTTTGAGTTTTCTCATTCTCCACCGTGGAGGTTACGGAGCTGCTTGTAGACTCTTTCACCAGCACGGTCTTTTCATATTCGCACTTTTCCTCCCTATCGATTATGGATGATAATCTATTGGAATCATCTGAAGAAGAAGTCATTTTTCACCTAGATCTTCTTCCTAGCAAAAAGAAAAAGAAATGCAAATGTTTGTTTTATGCAGGGAGAAATTTCCAGTCAAAAACTTAAGTGGATAATGTGTATTAAACAATACCTCAAGTTGTATATAAGTGGAAGAACTGGTAAGATATAGATATCTTTTCTTTATATAATTGGTGAAACTTTGATATAAATTATCAGCGAAATTGATTACTGATAATCAAACTGGTATTTATTCTTTGATTATCGGATTTGACAAACTTTTTCTCATCGGTTTTCTACCAGGTTTGAAAAACTTTTTTTGTCACTGGACAAGATGCGGATCGGATTTGAAGAGTGCACAAATTCATCAGGTTTGACAAAAGTTAACTGCTAGCAGCGGCTGCGCCAAAAACCGATTATGACACATTTCTGATTTAAAAGGTGAACAAGATTACAAAAATACTTGCTTATACCTAATGGTCAGCTTTATTTGTAGACTCATTTCATAAATTTTAAAATGACAACATTAAGAATTGAACTGAGTGAATAATTCAAAGCCAGACGATCTTTTCACAACACATACGATAACAACACCTGTTGTCACAAAGTGAAATGGTTTTGCTTCTACAACCGATATTTGGGCTATTCGAACAGTTTTCCCAGAATTGCCTGGTCAAAACTTCTGTACATGATTATTCGATACATAGAATACTTACCGAAAGTGGGCTGAAACCTGACAGGAACCCGGCCATATTATTTTGAAAGAAAAACAAAATACATTTGACAAGTGTTTCCGGAATGCAGAGGTTTTGAGATGAAAATCTCAAAAATAACGTGGCACCAGCTTGAAATCTTCCGTTTTATAACTCTCAGCTATTTACAACAACATGTATCAGTGGTCCAAAAATAAGGATACTGAGAAACTGGTATTTTTAGTATCGTGGCATGAAACAACTTCCTTCTGATCGGCAGGATGTCAAAATGGTTTTTTTCCCAGAGTCGGTCCGCTAGTAATCTTATCATTGGATGAAAGTTTTCATTTTGAAGATGATACTTCTCAATTATGATCTTTCCACCGCATAGTAGATACGTGAAGGAGGGCGCTTACGATAGAACTATCAACTATATTTTGTTGGTTTTTATGGATGAAAATCAGAGGTATCTGAAATATGAGTATTCGTGATGATCAATAAAGGGGCAAGAACAGAAAATTGGTGGCGATCATAGTCGAGTCGTCTCAAACGAGATTCAAGAGTATCCCCGGAGTGAAAAATTATCAAATTGGTACTACACACAAACCAATTAGTCTGTGTAATTGACAGGATCCCAACAGTATACAACGTAAGAGTCGCGATGTGATAATTTCTCAACATCTTCCAGGCTTATATCAAAGTCGAAAACGTCCAAGTTCTGTGCAGCTCTCTCCAACTTCTCTGATTTTGGTAAACAAATAAAACCCTGCTCCAAAGACCATCTTATCAAAATTTGAGCTGGAGACTTGTTGTACTTGTTAGCAATGGCAACCAACTGTTCATCACCTAATTTGTTACCCCTGGTCAAAGGTGAATACAGCTCTAAATTGATATCATGGCTGCGACAAAATTCAACTAAGTCGGTACGCATCAACCAAGGACTCAACTCAATTTGATTGACGACTGGCTTGTATTTCAAACCAGACCAGTCCAACAATTCTTGAATATGAGTTTGTCCATAGTTGGATACACCAATTGATTTGACTGTACCATCATCAACCGCTTCCTGCAATGCCTTCCAAGTACCCAATCTCTTCTCCTTGTTGGATTGTGGAGAATGAATCAAGATTAAATCAATGTAACCGAGTTGTGAGACTTTGGCAAGGCTCTCTTCAATTGACTTCTTAGCCAATTCGTAGCCATGGCATGAATCCTTGATTTTAGTGGTCAAGAAGACATCCTCTCTCTTGTTGCCCTCCTTTAGCCATTTCGAGATACCATTACCAACTTCTTGTTCATTCCCGTATGCTTGAGCAGAATCCACGTGTTTGTATCCTACTTTCAACGCATTGTAGACAACTTGTTCCGCAACTTCAGAGGAAGTTTGGTACACACCCATACCAATAATTGGTATCTTCTTATTGTTGTTCAAAGTGATAGTAGAATCCTTGGTCAATTTGGACATTGTTGATTGAGGCGATTAATTGATCAATAAATGGTGATTGAGAAACTGATCATTAAATAATGATGAAGGTATTTATTTAATCAGTTGCCCGAAAAAAAAACCACAGTAGTAAACTCCCCACAGTTTTTGCTTGAAACTCATTTAGAAAAAAAAAAAGCTTTTTATTTATCGCTACACGACTTCAAATGACAGATAACGAAACACCATAACATCTTCTCCCTCCATTTGGAATTTTGTCTGTAGATATACACATAGTCCCTGTTCACGCGAAGTGGATATGTCTGTTTCTACCCGAACTCTAGTTATTTATACTAGAGGCTGTTTATTGTGTTGCTCTGAGACCAAGCTCGTGCCTCAGTTGATGTCAAGCTTCGAGGTTGGATAGTCAGTTATATCGAAACGGATATGAGGGGTACCGGTGAAGTTCTCTGGCATCGACCAAGTTGAATTGAAAGACCAAAAATCGTTAATATCACTGTCGATATTGAAGTAAAATATCTCGCTGGTGAGGTTGACATTTCCCGAAACCGACATTTTCAAACCAGGAAGATCAGAGATCGTAGTCAAATTATCATTTGGATAGACATCAAAACTCGATACTGTGAAAGTGAATGGTGCATCACCTTGAAAAGAGTCAGTTACATTGGGATATGTGATGTCCAAAAATTTATCACCAGCGACAGCATGAATCCATCCTTGAGTTGGGTGTAAAGTAATGTATCCCATTCTACCTTCCCTCACGTACCATTGAATAACTGCAGGATTAAAAGCGGTTGGAGAATTAGCAGGGCCACCGATATTAGTCTCATTGACTGTTTCAGCTCCAATGTGAATGAATTCGTCTGACCAGACACTGATGTTTCTTGGATAAGTATCGAATGGTGGTGAGAAGGCTTGCTTGGTAAAAGAGTGGGATCCTGGATAAATCTTGAAAGATGATAGCACATCTTCGGAAATTAAAGGCTCAATCTGTGGCATTCCCAATGCAATTAGGTGACCAAAACCGAAATCGGCAATGTGGAACATTCCAGAAATTTGGTTTGGCATTGGTGCATACTCTCTTCCCACTAATCCCCAAACAGTTGTGGCGGTAATGGCAAAATACTGGTTCATATCGAATCCATAGGATCGATCAAACGGACCAGCAAAGTTTTTGAGGTTAGCATTGTACAAATCCTTGGTCAAACTCATCAACTCTCCAAACATCTCTTTAGCATAAGTAGGCAAGGATGAGTTAGATGGAGCATATCTCACCCAAACACCAAGAGCAAACATGTCAACTCCAGTATACGTCGGAGAATTGAATTCTGAAAATGTATTGTGCTTTTTGAATAATGTGTAAATTTCTTTTCCCCATGTCTCACCCGCCAGGGTCATGTTTGCATTACCCAAATAATTACCGGCAAAGGATTGAAGGATACATCTCATCATCCAAGGATTTGAGTATGCTGGGTATAAATTATCACCATCAACACCACCGACACGGTACTGATCACCCTTCGCTAACAAATAAATCATTTGTTTTAACGTATCAATAGTCTCACTAGAAAAACGATCTTCGTAGTCACTTAGCATAATGACAAAAGCGGCACCAACAAAGTCTCTCCAATTAGGATCCCAGCTGTTATAAGTTTTTGGCTCATAGACTCCCTCTTGTGGTGTTGGTTCATCCGGACATTGTTGTATATCACCGTACCATTGTTTTGTTGGATCCTTGTATTGACCTCTATAAAGGTTGGCGATGATCCTTTCAGCTCTAGATACATCCCCACCCCTGTTTCTAGCTACCAAACCAACAGCATACCAAGCTGATTGACGGGAATCATATCGACCCGGTAAAGTGTTGTCTGCTGATATGAGATAACCGGCTGTCTCATCCCAAAATCCATCTTGCCAGTCCATTGACGTATCGAACAAGTCTTGAGCATACTCGCTCATAACATAGTCAACTTTGTGTGGGGGCCTCCCAGAAGCTTGGATTGGAAAAGCAATCACCGATTGTATAAACAGCATTAAAGTCACCAAAATGGTAAATTTAAGCATCTTGACAATAGTTTAAATTGGGTGTAAAATTTTCTCAAAACTACCCAAAGATTCGTGACTCTATCGGCTTTTTATATCAATGTCTCTGGATAGAGGAGTGCTACCAACACTCGATCCGGCAAAGCGATGATTTCATCCAATTTATTCTGAGCTTAGGTACAAGCACAAATCAAGTTGAATTTTTCATTTATTTACGACAGAAAGCGGTTCGGATTCCCTCATCCTCCAAACGTTTCTAATTTACAATTCAGACATTTTCGCTCATCTTGGTAGATCTCTGTACTTGAGATAAGTCCCACGAATGCAGTGTATTATGCAACGGTTGAGGACTAGTGCATGTGACTATTCACAAACCTACTGCTTCGTCGGCCAAGAAACAAAGATCTTCGGGTATGTTACATAAGCGCCCCCCGATGCATTATTACGCAAACTAAAAATACTACACCAAAATCAATTCCCTTTCAATGTTGCAGTAACACTGAACAACAATTTACAGTAGGTGCAGAAGATAGAGCAATGATGAATATAAGTGGACATCGATTGAATTGGTTTATTTCTATTTGGCGGGAGAGCCCTTACTTCCTGCAGCAAACCCTGCTAAACTTCAAGATGCTTGTTCTTCTTCATCACTGATTGTCTAAGAAAATTAAATTATATAGAGTAGACCTGTAAACCCTGGCTTTAAAGCTTCAGATGAATGATCTTGCAGAAAGTGATGAAAATTGAACATCTTACCTTATAGTGCCTATCTTCCGGATACAGATGAAAAGAAATATCTTATCGTCCTGATATCTCCTGTTTTCAACTCCAAGTGAAAGTGAACCTTGACTAGATAAGAGCTCTTTGTTCTGTCTGTTCTAGTTTTGAGTGTAGTGTGAGATAAATGAGATGTCACATGTATACTAATATGGAACCCAAATGTAACAGCGAGATCATTTTACAACAAAAAATGTAACACAAGTTGAAGTAACAATTGCAATGTTACATTTAATCTTCACTAATGATGGAATTGTAACATGAGTTTTGAAGGAGGGGCTTAGCCAAAGGATTGTGAGTGAGTTGAATAATCAATTCTTGCATCACAGCTGAGAAGGAGTTAATGAAGAGCGCGAAATTCACATAGACTCCTCATCTCATTGTTTTGGTCGAATTTCCTTCTCATTTGTTAGTTCGAATGTTCAGTCTTGAAATTGTTTGTGGAGTTGGCCTAAAATCTAGATTTAAACGAAAAAAAAAATAAGATAAGAACTGGTAATCTATCTTGATTAAGAAATTCCTTGATGTACCTGTAAATACTCTTGATCACACCAGTACTCATTTCAAGCTGATATCAACTGGTAATATGACTAGAGCCTTGGATATTGATGTTCTCAGAGGATTGAACATCCTCGAGATGGAAAATACTGAATCCTGTGATCACCCATTTTTCGATCATGCCGCATATGACGAGATGCGAATGAACTACGCTGACACCATATTCCCGTGCTTCTCGTTCATAAGTGGTTTACTCATGAGACCTGAGAGGATAATCCCAATGAAAAAGAGTTTACAGCTTATAGGACTAGGAATGGCGTTCAATTCAATTCCGCTGTATCTCGATGGGGAGAAATTCAGGCCCTTGGGAGTTTTACAAAGACATGGCCTTAGCACAATTCTTTTAAATAACTTGGTACCGGTGGATATTCGAAACTCAATTGCATTTCCGTTTCTTTTAATTGGGGTATGGCAGATATTGTCGGTTGGATGTGCAAATGACATGCTGAACCCGTTTGGCAAACAGGAGCTTACGACACAACAAAACGTTGATGCTCGATTTTTCAAAGGCAGGACGTATCACGAAAATTTTGATCCTGAAGGTTTGTTAGGCTCATTGATGACTGCAGTCACCATATGGAGTGGGTACTGGTTTAAACAACAGAACTTCTGCAATACTAGCTCCCTTTTACTAGGTATGGGCTCCCTCGGATCGGGTGTACTACTAAGTAATGTATTCCCGAAACAATTTCCAGTCTCGAAGCCTTTATGGAGTCCTGCCTTTGTTTTGATGTCAAATGGTTGGAGCATTTTGAAGTATTTGGTAGTAAAGGTCTCAATCCCTTATTTACCAAACACTATAAAAACTCTTTTAGCAATCACAGGAAAACAATCAATGGAAGTATACTTTCTGGGAGAGATAATGTTGCTTGCTTTGAAGTACGAATTCAATGAAAATAAGTCTATTTGGAAAGTACTAGAATCTAAGCTCAATAATGTTCTCGGCCCTGGTTTGAGCAAGACAATGCTTACAATTATATTTGATATATCGTTGGTTGGTTTCGCATACTTATGCCATACTTATAAGATGAACATTAGATTATTTTGAGGATGGTGAATGAAGTGTTTGATTAATCTATGTAAATGATTTCAATTTTCAGCAGAGCATAAGCACTAGCTGTGTGTATAGCGCGTTTGATAATTCACTGTTATGTATTCAACGGACTGGTAGTTCGTCCACTGAACGACTTCCATAGACGAATGGTGTCGTTGATGCATTGAGATCAATGATCAGTAATCAACTATGTCTATTATTTGAGATATATGCCACGACTATTCATCGGCTAAAAAATGCTTAATTTATTTGATAAGGCTGTTCAGGGTGAAAGCTCGATACGGTGGAAATTTATTGTTTTCATGTTGTAAATTTCCAACTCCGATGTTACATTTCCCTAACTTAGATGTAACATTTGCTCATGTGACTTATTCTTTATCAACTCCGCTCGCCAGATCTGTCTTATCGTTTTTTTGATAAGGAACAAATCTACGCAGAACCTTACTCTTTCGAAGTCGACTCATCTTCTACAAAATACTATTAAAGACAACACTTTTCATGCTTTTGTAGAGAGAGGTCATTAACAGGATTCCACTCAACTATATCAAGAATGTCAGACTTTGAGGAAGAAAAGAATCAGCACGATATTGAAGAAGTGGAAATCGAACAAACATTTTTTGATTCTCAAAAATTTGCCTTGGCCGAAAAACAGATTGGGGTTTTAGAGGCTATCAAGTTATATCCGAAGGAAGTTTTCTGGTGCTCTGTCTTTTGTATCGGTGTCATAATGTCTGGTTATGATGCCCAGATTATCGGAACATTTTATGCCCTACCTGCTTTTCAAAAAAGATTTGGTGTACAAGGCGATGATGACACATACCAGATCACTGCTCCTTGGCAAACAGCTCTTGGTATGGGTTCACCAATCGGACAAGTCATTGGAACTCTATGTGTTGCATGGCCTCTTGAGTGGTTCGGTAGAAAACTGACCTATGCAGTTGTGAGTCTGGGTTGTTTGGCCTTGGTTTTCATGCAATTTTTTGCCTCATCGTTGGGAGTGTTAACTGCCGGTGAAATCTTGGCAGGTATGTTGTGGGGCTGCATGGTATTGATTGGTCCTCTTTACGCTTCAGAAGTAGCTCAGATCAAATTGAGGGGTCTCTTGACTGCCATGTCCAACTTGAGTTTTGTTATTGGTCAATTTATCGCTAATGGTGTTTCAGATGGATTTGCAGACAATTCCACTGAGTGGGCCTACAAGGTTCCATTTGCCATCCAGTGGATATGGCCACTTATCATTCTTGCTGCATTACCGTTTGCTCCAGAATCACCATACTGGTTAGTTCGTCACAACAGGATTGATGAGGCTAGGGAATCGATAAAGAAGATCTCTTCCAAATCGATATCTAGTGAAATTATTGAAGAAAGATTGCAATTGGTCATTGAAACCGATCAGTTAGAACATGAGATGGAGCAGACTACATCTTATAAAGATCTTTTTAAAGGATCGAATTTGAAAAGAACAGAAATTTGCACTGTGGTTTATGTCGTTCAAGTTTTATGTGGTGTTCCATTTGCTATGGGTTACAGTACTTATTTTTTTGAGCTCGCCAACTTCCCAACCAAGAGAGCCTTCGATCTTTCGCTTGGTTCTACCGCCATCGGATTTGCTGCCACTTGTTGTACAGGAATTGCTTTGGCATACGTCGGAAGAAGAATTCTATATAATTATGGTTTAGCATTCACCACCATTTTGTTATGGATCATCGGTTTTTTGGATATCCCACACAACTATAACAGCAGACCAGAATTGGCAAACACTCAAGCTGCCTTGATGATGATCTGGTCATTTGCTTACCAACTCACTGCTGGTCCTTTGTGTTTTGTGCTCAATGGTGAGGTCCCATCAACAAAGTTGAGAAGTAAGACCATTGCGTTTGCTACTGCCATTCAGGCCATCTTTTACATTGCCGCTACGGTTGCACTCCCTTACATGTTGAACCCTGGAAACGGTGATTTGCGTGGTAAAACTGGTTTTATTTTTGCCGCGTTTTCTACGTTTTGTTGTGTTTGGGCCTTCTTCAGATTGCCAGAGACTAAAGACAGGAGTTTTGAAGAATTGGATATTATGTTTCACAGAAATGTTCCGTCAAGAAAATTCAAAAACTACATCATTGAGCCTGAGGTAGCTGTGGCAAAACTTTCACGCGAAGCATCTACAGACAATCTGTAAGATCCCTGACACAAATGTAATTCTTTTGAGTTCAATTTGTCTTCATATTTGTGTATTTCATTCTTTTCAATATAATATGACACGCCTTCCTTGTTACAATCGGTCTTTTATTGCTATAGCCCGCAGTATTCTCATTGTTTATGAGCACTGATATCATTCATAGATATCAGTCATTTCGGTGATTGAATTATAATTAGCTCAAAAGACGTGCGCGCTACTGTGTAATTTTATACCACGAGATCATACTTTAAATATAAAATGTACTTCATGCTAAACGCAGCCTACTGATTGATAAAATGGAAGACACGCGATAGGAATATAAACAGTGTTGAAGAATTGAATGAATATCATATACATCAATTTTGACAACAATCTCTCGAAAAATATAACTAAAGATCTCTAAACATTTTTAGTTATGTTGTTGCTCATATGATTGTAGTCGTTAAACAAATTCTCGTTTCCGAACAACAAATCAATCAACTCACTATCGAACAACATATCATTATTGTAACTGTAATTGATCGGCTCGAACTCTTCTAATGAGTTTCCCATAGGAGATGGGATAGACTTCAATGTAGCTCTAGCTTTGATGTCTTCCTCGTAGTGCTCATTACCAACATTCAAGTTGTTGTTATTGAAACCAGGAGTGACGAAAATTGGGGAACCAAATTTTTCATCCAATACTGACACGATACCCAAATCATTCAACAATATTTCAACAATATCACTTGCTCTCTTCATTGAACCATCAATTTTGGACAAATTTTTCAAGTTCAACATGCGTATCAAATTGATCGCATATAAAATTGTATTCAAGTCAATGTTGTAGTGCTTGGATAAGTATTCGACGTCGATCAAATACTTGTGCGATGACTTGGTGTTTCCTCGGATCAAAATATAAGTCAAAATTAATATCATGATGGCATTGTAACCGTAGTAGATATCCATGTAGATAGACCCATTAAAAAACCCCTTTGCATCAGCAAATGTCAATATCTCAGCAGTGCTCAATGCGCTCTTGATACCATAGCACAACATTCCCAACAATGGATCATCATTCTTCAAAGTGTAGTTGTTGGAATTATTGATGACGTAAAGCATGTAGGGTAGTGTCAATGTGATGTAATAATAATGATACTGTATATGTAATTTAATTTTGTACCGCTTGTAAGGTGCACTTCTGTAATCTTTTAGTTCCTCATCACATTGATCCCGCCATTTTTGTAAGTTTATCTTAACTTTCATTGCCAACTCAATGTTATGCAAACTCAATGGTTCATTATTCAAATAAAGCGGTTTCCTGTTCTCCAAAATTTGATACATTATTTTACTCAAAGTCAACCCATGATTGTAATATTTTTTGAACAAAGAGTCTTTAACTTCGCTCACCACTGGAAATCCGACATTTATCTCCTCAATGATGAACGTTGATGATCTACCCAACTGAGCACAGAAAGACATCTCCAGTTTAAATATTGACCATAATAACCTTTTCATTTCGTCTTGCTTTTCAGGTTTAAATTTCGAAACAATGCTCTTTCTATGTATTCCAAGGCTTATTGATTGACGACCTGCCAATTCCAACAAAATCCATGCGCTCTCCTTTGTTCTCAAAGAGTCCAAATATATACCCAAGTAAAACAACAATCTAATACCGTTCAATGTTGGAGTGAGTAGAATGTCCAGCAAAGAAAGTTTGATGATATCAACATATTTCAACAGTAAGTCATTATCTAATTCCAGTTTTTTATTGTTGGAAAATCGCACATTAGAATTAAATCTTCTTCCTAACAACCAAACGATGTATATGCAACAAATCTCAGAATTACTCAATTTGCAAGAAACATTAGTTATTGAATTTGCATTAGATAATGGAGTTGAGCTGGATGAATTATTGTCTGAATGATAGTTGTATTGTATTGTTTGAACTTCTTTCCAAAACAAATCGTACTTCTTACGAAATTTATCTTCGTTAAAACAAAAATAAAATGGATGTATCTTATCGAAAAATACATTTGTATAATAATCCGCCTCTTCTCTGTTCAACAAGTTCACCAATGGAAACTTGTTGATGTTTATCAAATCGATATTAAACAAATGGGATGGGTATTCATAGATTGGTTCGTTCTCAGAGTTGATCGTATGAGCCTCATCTCGCTTGATGGTAACAGATGACAAATTACCAGATGATGATGCAGTTGCCTTGCGTCGTATTGAATTTTTAATAATGACATCGCTCAATCCATTGAGTAACAGTGAGGTACCTTGGGATCCAATATAATGTGTATTGCCACCACGATCCACCAACAATCTCTCTCTGCCGTAGACCATTTTTGATTTCTTTCTATCCACATCGGAGTGGTCATTGAGGCCCCTTAATCTTTCAAGAGCTGTAGCTGCCGCCTTGGCTGCCTCCAATTCCGCTTCTTCTGACGGTGGTTCTGGTGTGATTTCTTGTTGTGTGAAAATAAGGGACAGTGCCAGTGGTTGTTGTTGTTGTTGTGGTTGAGGTTGTTGAGGTGTTGATAAAGGTTGGTTCAGAAGATTTGACGGCTGTTCTGCATAGTTGTTGAACAACCTATTCAAGTCAGTGATCTCGGTGCAATCCGAGTCCTTATCTAAGGATGGCATGGGAATGTTTAGACTTATGCCCAACTCGATTAGCTCATCAATGTTATTTATATCCTTGTCGGGTAATAGGCCAGCCACTAAGCTTAGCAAACACTTGTAATGCAACCCAATGTTCTCCACGGCTCCATATATTCTTTTCTTCCTTGGTATAGTGGTGGTGCATTCGACTCCGGCTTTACTGCATTGCACGCAGGGTGTAGTATTGTCATACTTCAATTGGTTCGACTGCATTCTCTTACATCCGGTCTTGCGCAATTTGCAACGATCACAACTGAACAAGGCTCTCTTTCTACTCTCATTGGGTACGATTCTTCTTCTAGAAGATTTGATCGACTTTGATATTCTGTTGTCTTCTGTGGTAGCTGCATGTGGATTATTGGGTTTAAATGTAGTGGCGGTCTCTGTAGTGGTGTCAGTGGTGTTGGTGTTTAAGTTTGTTGTGGTGCTTCCATCTGTAAAAGCAGGTGTAGGTGATTTCGATGGATCTGAAACGATTTTGAAGCCGTCATCTGGTGATGAGTGGGACATCGTGCAAGTATCGATGAGAATGTACAAAAAGGCCCTCTTGGATTCTTTTTACCATCACTTTTAAAGATTAATGGGGCTTTATTAGCGCCGATTGATCTCCTTACCCGAGCAAATATTGACACGTGATTTATTTATTTTATTTTCAGTGTTGAATGACAGAGACATATAAATTAAGTCGTGCACCCATATCTCAAAAGAAGAGCCAGCCAACCAAATGCGAATGAAATCGAATTGTATATGACAAGAAGAAAAATTTACATTAAAAAACGCTTTGGAGGGATAACGAATCTTTACATAACAACAACAACAACTACAACTACAACAATGGCTAACTACGTCAAAGCACCAACTGTCAAGAAAATTCCACACTTTGGAAGCATCAATCTTTTCAATTTGCGAGCTTACACACCAATATTGACTGTCTGGGGTGTCAGTTCCATGTTGGGTATTTTTGTCTTTACCGAGCTGGTTCCAGTTTTCCAAAAGACATTTTACCAAAAGATTCCATATTTTGGTCAACATTGGATTCATGAACAAGATCCATTAGATGCCACTCATTAAATCCTACGAGAGTATACAATTTGCAAGTTTTCAATTATGTAAATATGAGATTAATCGATTGAGACCTTCATGGTGAATGGGAAAAACGATATCAATGGTGAATAGAGTTTTCTATGAGAGTGGAAGCATTTTTAATTCATGTTATAAAGAAGGCAAATTTAATCGACAGACAGTTAGCATAAATTCCAAAAATAAAATAAATTCAATTACAATTTCAAAACGTTTCAAATTCTCGAATGTGATCATAAATTGTAGGGAAATCTCATTTCAATAGGTAAATCATTTCATAAGTGCTAAGGCGAATGGTCTATTGTTTCGGCAATAAAAACTGTACCTAAAACGGCGGTTGATTCAAAAACAAAACAAATAAAGCTTATTATACGAAAGGATACTTCTAAAGTGCAATTCAACTCTCTCTCATGTGCATCATTGCAACAGTTTCATCTCGAGAGCGGGACCAATCTAGCCTACATTTAGTGCGTGATGATGAAATTAAGCTTGTTTTAGGTCAACGTGATTACGATCGATACCAAAGGTGGGTTCAATTTCGTAAAGGAAATTGGTCTGGCCTGTGGTTGTTACTCTTGCATAAACTGACTGTTTGATCTTCAAGCTGCTCCTCGGAATGATCAAAGATCAAAAAGATCTATGAATGGTTCAATCTCTTTGATGAACTTCTTCGAAAAGCTCGTCAAGATACCTCCTCTTCACCATTACTTGCGCTGATTCTTCTATTTCATCCTCTTCCTTCTCCTCCTGCTTTATTGTTGAGTTTCTTCTTCATCACCCGTAATACGGATTTGTGTCAAATGTTCTATTGTTTGTCAAAAAGGCTTGCTATTCCAATATTCGTATTGAATCATTATCTTCTTCCCCAATTGATATTCCACTTCAGCAGTAGTGACTAAAATTAAAATTAGCAACTGATGTCGATGACAGAACAATAACTGAAGCTTTGTTGAAATAATAAAAATCTTGTTAAAAGATGAGAGACTATTTATTGTGTAAGGAGAAGGGAGTTCTGTTTCGTTTCTTTTGATCACCCATATCCGATCGCGTAACAGTAACACCATTCTCTATGAAGAAAATGAAAGGCTCTATTCTTGCATGGCTTAGTAATAACGCTGTTATCTACGAAACACATGAAGTGCTCTATTTTTGTATCACTTCATCATTGAAGTTATTCTGTCGATTCTAACACCCCATCTTACCTGTGACGACTTCTTCAACTAACAACCTCTCGTCGATTCCAAAAAAACGGTATAGACAATACATGTCATGCCGGTTTTCTCAACTAACAAGTTCTCACCGATTTCAAAAAACGCCACATTGACAAACATCAAGCTTTTCTGCCTGTTTTCGCAATCAACTTTGAACAAGATCAATTTAGATTCAGTGATCAAAATATATCATATTCATCAGGATCAGTTACAGTGAAATATACAGTGGAACATGAATGGATCGCTGCACACCCTGATGGAACTGCATTTGTCCATTGTCACCACTTATGGCGCTGATGTATTGGGAGATGCAACGTATATATCGAATTACCAGAAGTGTCTAAGGATGAAGTTGTTACAGTTGTCTTTCTCTAAAAAATTTTATTCCGTCAAGGCTATAATTATATATATATATATATATATTTTTCTTTTATTCCCCAAATCACTCGATTTCACTACCACTACTGACATCATCATCATCATCGTCGTCTTCATTGTCACTTTTGAATGTATTTGGCTCACCATCATCATCATCATCCGATAGCGTGTTTTCAACTTCATTGTTTCCATCCTCATCACATCCAATAACTCCCCAACTTAACCCAGTGACTTCCTTGAGCCTGCTCAAGATATCTGTCATTGGAGTAAATAATCCAAATTGTTTGAATTCTCCATCATAACTGTGTAACATTCCAATAGCACCAAGCCCAGTTTCTATTCTGTCTTGATTCAAGATGGTATTAACAAAATTATTTTCATATTTGGCAACATCTTGTAATTTGGACAATATCCAAGAACCGGAATCACCACCACTGGCAAATGACAAGTTCTTGGACTCATTAGATTTGATAACGAATTCTGATGTTCTTAAACTACCATCTGACCAATATATTAGCTTGACTCCGTTTAAGAAACCCGTTGTGTATTTTGTAGTTGAACCATATTTGAAAACTTCTAATCCACCACCATTGACTAGGCCTCTTAAATTTTTTTTCAAATTTGAGAGATCAATGATTTTTTTCAAATAAAGATTGGTAAACATTAAAGATGGATCATATTCGTTGAAATTGATATCATCTCCTAAATAATTCAAACATTTCAAATCTGAAGACATCTTGATGATTGCCAAATCTGATAATTTACCAGCATTATTGTTAATTATTCTCTCACCCCAAATGATTTGACCAAATTTAGTACTAGCTAAATTTCTCTTCACCACATGTTGATTACCCAATTTTAAATCGGTCAATGGGAAAGAGTGATCAATTTGATTGATGACATTGTTATAAGCACAAAATTCCTCCGAGTTTGGTTTATACTTCAGTCTCTCATTGGTCAATGCTCTCTTATACAAGTTGATCAAGACTGGAGATGGACAACTGACATATGGATATTCTTCTTCGCTTGATATGTTGTCCTGTAATACAACGTGAGCACATGTGACTCCAAACACGCTATTCTTATACCTTGCCAATTTTTTATTTGTCACTTTGTCATCAATTTTAGGATAAATATAACCTCCCAATGTACCACTTAAATTAGTTGAATTTTCCGAACTTATAGACATTGAAATTGGAGGTTGTTTCATATCAGTTGGAATTCTAAATGGGGCTCTGAAATCGGTTTTAGCCAATTTGATTTGATTTCTTTGATATGTGAAATGGAAATCATCAACCAATGAATAAAATACATTGATGATTTGTTTATGCTCCTTTGTCAATTCTGGGAATCCAAATATAAAAGTGATGCATGAGATAGTTTCGTTATAAAAACCACGCAATACAGGTGCTATAAATGATCCTTCTTGATCCAAGATCAGACCTTGCTTGGAAAACAACAGAGATGTGATTGAATCAATCTTGGCCTCATTGGGGAACGGTACATCTGTGGAACCGATTGAGAACAACTTTGGTTGTAACATGGAATTATAATTGATCAAATCGTTGGGGTCATCTGAAGGTATCAATTTCAAAATGACAAGGAGATCATTGAAGCTTTTCAAAATTAAGACACGTGAATTGGTATAAACGTCATCGATCAACAAATTATCGATCAAGTACAATATCACTTTGACGATTTTTCTAAAACTTTGATTATTCAATGTGGTGATATATTTCATTGGTAAATGTTGAACCAATTTTTTCAATTGTAAATTCAGAATCACTTGTTTAAATAAATCGCTTACTTTGAT
Organism: Nakazawaea populi; assembly: GCA_030557235.1. NCBI lineage: Eukaryota > Fungi > Ascomycota > Pichiomycetes > Alaninales > Pachysolenaceae > Nakazawaea > Nakazawaea populi. The sequence goes on from JAKTVN010000001.1 coordinate 562,466, forward strand.
TGAGGACTTTGTTAAATTGAGTATCGATTGATTGATTTGTAAAACAATATTGTTCAACTCCATCAGTAATAACTTCAACTCCTTATCAATCTTACTCATCACCACATTGATATCGGTAACGACATTACTAGATGCAACGTTATTATTATTATTATTTTTCTTCTTCAACATTGATTCATCCTGTTTTGAATCACCACCTTTTTGATCTTCACCAATCTCTTCTTCATCCAACACTCTCAATAGCCGTCCAATACTAGTGATACCATGTTCATTTGTTTTCGATGCTGAGGTCGAAGACAACTCGGAATTTCTCGATGTCAGCAGAGTTGATGCAGTATGAGCACTCTTACTAAACAATGAATTTGATTTGAATGAGTATTGGAAACTTTTGAAATCAGTATTAGTGGCAGCCGAAGAATTGAAAGACTGCACTTCGGTGTTCATCATGGTTGTTGCTGGGAGACTATTGTTGTTTACTGGCGGTAAAGGACCTGCGGTGGTGGAATTACCGCTCATGTTGTTGGTTGATGTGGATGGTGTATGATGGGTATAGTGATGATGATGATGATGTTGTTGTTGTTGTTGTTGTTGTTGTTGTTGTTGTTGTGGGCGAAAATTGTGTTGGCGATGATGAGAAGAAGTAGAGGAGGAGTGAGCAGAAGATGAATCGTCAGGATCTGCCACGTTACTACTGCTACTACTACTGCTTCTCTTGAAGGATAACAACTTCTTCTTGACAGCCATTTTAATCAACTATTCAAAATCTGTATCCTGCAAGTAGGTTGGTAGGCACTTTTGATCGAAGTCAGCTATTTTCTTTTTAAAAAAAAAAAAAAAAAAATTTTACAATAAAGAAGAATGCCGCAGCTATTTATTATTGGAGCAGCTAAATGCCAAAAAGAAGCTTGTAGATGATACTTGTTTTTCATCTTATTGTAACGATCATCATCAAAAGGATTCTTTTGGTTTTTTTGATTTATCTACAACTTAGTATGCTTCCTGTCTACTCTTTGATGCTAGTTTCTCTTATATTAAGAACTGATTTTCATGAAAAGGGAATATTAAAGTGATACTGGGAGTGTCAAGGTTGTTTATTATTGCATAAATGTGTTAGTTACCCCAGTAGCGCATATTTATTTATTTATACACAATACAACCACAAATGCCTTCTTTCATAACAATAAATTTTTTTTTTTCTCTTTTATAAGCTTTTGATGATCTCATCCCTCATTTGCTGTCTTTTATATATAAATCATTTCAAGAATTGGTGTGTTGAGTACCTCACAATAATTAGAAGTTGTTTGGTTTTTTTTTTGGCTTTGCTTGGTCATTTGGTATACCTCTAGCTAATGCGGTGATCAAAGTCAACAACACAAAAGGTTTTTTACAAATGATGTATATAAGAGAGGATGCATAATGCCCATACGAGTTATATATATTGAAAACATCACTCACATAATGCAAGCACTAAACTTGGTGTCCGCCCACTAATTCTCTTAATTTAATGAAGTTTATATTATAATATTGAAGAAATTCCATCTAGCTCCGGTAAAAGGGCCTGAAATCGGAGCCATCCTTTTTTTAAAGTATGATACACTAAATAGTCATACTGTGTTCTTTTGGAAACAATAACATGAACTACAAGGCGAGGGAGGAGAAGTAAGACGAACTCAATGTATCAAGGGATATATACAGTCTCGAGTCAATCGAGTATGATTATGATTAATAAATAATGGGGGTGCTTTTCATTATAAACGAGTAATACGAGATAGAGATAAAAATAAATAATAATAATAATAATAATAATAATAGAAGAAATTGTTTAATTTTAAATGTGTCAATTAATGAACCTTTTTGAAAATGCAAAATCTCATTTTGTGCTAAAATGAACTTGATTCCACGAAGAATTTGATGTATTATCTGGATAAGATCAGTTTGTGAAAAGTACAAAACTTATATATGTATTTATGTATCGATTGGGATACATGTCCAGGTACTAAAGCAAAAAAACCAATTGATAGTAAATTGAATGAACAAATAAAGTTATGATACGTAAATTGAGTATATATACCTTCTCTCTTTTGGTTTTTTTATTTTGGCAATTTAAAAGTGATAAAAGTAATGAACACACTTTTAGTTGGCAACAAATTTGTCAAGCAGGTGCTTGTTGACCAAGTTTGGTCATTGATTGATAAATGTAATGCACACAATAGATTTTATGAGAATATAAATTTTTTTAAAAAGATGATGATGATGATGACGATGATGATGATGATGATGATGATAAATAAATTAACCTCTTAAAAAACCTGATATAAACAAAATATCAAAAATAAAGAACAAACAAATACCAAATGGTTAGCAGGGGCAAAAGAATTGCAATTGCAAAACAAAACAGTTAAACACTATCTCAATGTATATATATATATATATATATATATATATATATATTTGAAAAAAAAAAATCTAATCAATTCAATTGATCAATTGAGGTTCGGTGATAAATGGTATGCTAACTCTAACTCTGTGACTGATGGCTAATTTAGGAACAACAGCAACTAAACAAAAAGCAAAATTTAACAAAAACAATTGTAAATCATATCTGCTATAATGAGTACTTATTAAAAATAAGGCAATTGGAACACCCATCAAGAATTTCTTTGCAGGAGTGTATTGATCACCATTATCAATTTGTTCCCACATTGTTAAATTATCATATGCACCAGAATTAAATTCAAATGGAGTACCTTTAACTTGATGAAACATGATATAAGATCCAACAACATATGTTAAATTAGTTAAAGTCCAACTAACTTCTTTTGTAATTGATGGGAATAAACCATAAAAGATTCTTAATAATAAGATGATTACAATATGAATGATCCATGCACCTTTAAAATGTACCCAATTGGCATTCAAGTTGGGTAATACTTCTTGATCATTCAGTGCATCCAATGATTCAGGTTCAACATGGGAAATGATTGAAGATGATCTTCGACGACGATGTTCTTTTGATGTGATTGGAGTTAAGGATAATTTCTGTTGTGATGGAGATGAAGGGGCGACAAAGTTATCCGAGTCCAAATCAACTTCTTTAGTGGTGGTTCTGTCCAAATCATTTGAATCCAAGGATGACGTTGATGATGATGACATTATTATTATTTGTTATTATTATCTTTTATTATGTATGTAATGTATGTGTGTGTATATATGATGATATGGGTGATGTGTGTGATATGTGATAATTCTTGGTTATGGATGTGATGTGATGTGAGCTATTGAAATTTGTGAAAGGGAATAAATGGGATGTTCAAACTGATATGTTAAGTTGTGGAATAATGGGAAATGATTGATAAGTGAAGGATATTGAATGATGATGATGATGATATATATATATAATCTGTTGTTTTTGAGGGCAAAAGTTTTCCTTCTTTTTCTTTCTTTCTTTCTCTCTCTTTTATTCTCTTGTGTTTTGTGTTTTTCTTTGCGGTTTTTGGTGTTTTTTTTTTTTATTCTTCTTTTTTGAAACAAAAAAAAATCTGTGTTAATGGGTCTTTTTTGTATATTTATATTTATAAATAAAACATACAAAACAAAACCACACGCGTGTCTGTGTATTATATATGTATATACATATATACATATACATGATATCTGTATCTCTATTTCATATAACATTCATATTGATATCATTGAACAACAACAATAAAAAAAAAACAGACAGTAACTATATTCTATACATTTGATACTCTACTTCTTCTCCTTTCTCTTTTAATCATATTGTAATTAATTACATTCTATCTGAATGGACTTTTACAATATACACTCCCCTATAATTGAAAAAGAGGAGATAGAAGAAGGTGATGATGCTCTTATATACAACACAAACAAATATTGCTTCTCTTTAAAAGCTAACGGCTCACTCAGATCTATACACACACTGGTCAACCATCTCTTCAAATTCTATACTGCATTTAATCGTTTAACTCTCACACTGCACATTGTAAACATATACTTTAAAACGCCTCACAAATCACAAAGATAACTCATCCCTGTTTAGATGAATTACTACCTTCGGGTCATTGTTTGTTGTTAACCTATTCCATTTGCATTCATCTTATGATTTAGTTGATGATATAAAGGAGAATGTTGTGACATAAAATTATTGAAATATTATATAACTCATTTTCGTACATTTTAGGCGCCACTCGTTGTAGGTTGATGGCTCAACAACAACCCTATTGAGATATCTCTCGTCTTTCTTAGATTTGTTTTAAAACGATTATCGTAATTGAAAATCGATAGAAGAACTGATACATCATTCACGCTGCAAAGATGATATCAACGATGAAAAATAGTAAATAACAATAAATTAAAGAATAAATAAATAAATAGATAAATAGATAAATAAATAAATAAATAGGCAAATAAAACCCAATAAATGAATACTTTAATAAAGAGCAAAGATGATGAATCATCAACTCAATTTGATGCCAATTTTTAAGCAATCACCATTCTGGTTTTGGCAATATACCATCTTTCACCAGTTGTTGATGCTTGATCTTTAATCCCATCAAATTATCGTATTGACCACTCAAGATCCTTTCAATGATGACAGCATCTCTTCTATTCTTCTCCTGTCTTGTCAATTTAACTTCCAGTTCTGGAATCAACAAATCAAGAGCATCCAACAACTCCGTATCATCACCTGCACTCTCCCTTAATCTCTGCATCAACTCTTGATCTGCCCAATTCTCCACGGTATCATCTTTTTTATAAAGTAAGATACCAACCATCATGATCAACGATGGTATATACATATAATAAGTGGTGTTTTCCCAACCTTCCTTTTCATTGGCTCTCACAACCTTCCATTGAACTTCACCAGTTCTTGGATCAGTATATGGGATCTTATCAATGATTTTATTATTAGATGAGTATTTAAATTGCTTCAAATCATTATCATTATCCTCGTAAAAAGTTTCATTTTCAGGCGATAAGAAGAGAAAATCATGAAATGATAAAGACCTTTGTTCACTCAATGTATTCAATTGAGCAATTAATTGTAGTTCTTCATCTGATGGCTTTCTCGTTGAACCATCTGGATTCTTATAAATGTTATCTAATTTGGGTAATTTGTCAATCTTCTCCCTAATGTTCTGCTCCAATTTAAGATCAAACAGTCTAATAACTCTTGTTGTTGCAAATGTACGTAATGGCATGATCAGACATCTTTTCAAAAAGAAGTTTGTGGTTCTGATCATGATGGATGGAGGGTAAACCCTAATTGTAGATGATGAAATTAGAGAGATTTAAATGTGTCTTTTTGGGATTCACTTTCTCTCTATCTCTCTTCCTCCACTTTTATATAAATTTGTATTTTAACACACGTTCAACCGATGTTTGAGCTTTGTTTTGCAAAAAAAAAAAAAAAAAAAACATACAGAAGAGACAGACCGCGTCTAGAATAATAGATCTTATCTCTATTATCTATAAGTGAAACTACTGTCATTAACTCACAAATATCTCGAACGGTAAAGCAGCTCGAAACCGGCACAGAAAAATGTCTACGAGGAGCAAGCGTTCTTTCACGCCACAAGCCAAGGGGTCCCAGGTGATGTCAAGGTCGAATAATGAGGGGGAAATCATCAACACTACCACTACTACTAATGATCACCGCAAGAGCATTAATATCATGTCACCAAAACGACGTTCTAAAAACTTGGATTTTCTATCTCTCATGAGTAATGGGAGATCAAACTCAAGCATGAGACATACACAGAATGATATAGAACAAGACGTTATCGATGACAACGAAGATGCCGATGGCACTATAGATGGTGCTGACATTTTAGATGTGGCGGCGTCTCCCGTATCCTTTAGGGACAATACGCTGAGATCAGACATTCGTGGTGTCAACACCACCCTGAGAGTGTCCGATTGGCGCAGAGAGATCAGATCCACCACTACAGTAACCAAGCCTTTAAAGGGGGATGATGCACCAACGAACAAGATGAGACCCGGTACACCTCTGGTGTCACGTCATCGTTCTGATTTGGACGAGTTTGTCTCGTCAGATGATCTGGAAGATCTGGGAGATCGAGGTTTCAAGTATCGTGATGGCATCTTTGCAACTACAACAACAGCAACAAAAAAAGATTCCAAGCGTACGTCAACCCCACCACCAACAACAACAACAACAACAACAACAACAACAACAACAACTAATAAATCAACTTCTGCCTCGTCATTCGAAGATCTTGTCCATAAAGATGATGAAACCAAACCCTATTCCAATTCCAATACAACCACCATGACTCAACTGTGGAATTCAACACCGAAGGAAAAAGATCCATATGCGTTATCACCAGTGATAATGTCGTCGACGTCAATGCACATGTTTACCACATCATCTCCTTTAAGCGACCGTCGAAGAGGAGCAACAATTACCTCGGCTACTAATACAATGAAAGCAGTAGCAGCTGGCAATCCTGGATTGATTGATGATGATGAACATAGTAATAACAACGATGACGACGACGACGCTGAGAAAGATTTGGAGAGTGAGATTGTGAAGAGAAGAGGAGTATCAATTGGAACGCCGCCATCAGTTGCTTCGTCATCATCTAGTAATAGTTTAGAAAACTCACGTGTAGATGAGACGATAAGAAAACTGGAGAATTTTCTTCAAAATCGAGCGAGAAAGAGGAAGAGAAATCTTGAGTTCAACAATTCTAGACAAGACAAAGATGATAGTGTCATGTGGGAAAAAGAAAAACAAGATGAGAAAGAGGAAGAAGACTCTCGATCAGTAAAGAGGAAGAATGTAATACAAGGTGATACAGATGATGAGAATGATGATGAAAAAGGTTATCAATCATTGAAGAAGAGGAATGTCAAACATGATGATAATGATGATGAAAAAGAGGAAGTAGATTATCAATCAGTAAAGAGGAGGAAAGATGACAATGATCATCAATTGAAAGAGCAAGAGATAATAATAAATGAGACTGGACGCAAGCAACAGGGATCGTTGAAAAAAAGGACATCACAATTCGAAAACAAATCACGATTACTTCCACAGCGTCAAAAGAGACAAGCCATAAGACATCAACACATTGCAAGTATAAAAGAAACTGAAGTGTCAAAACCCAAAGACCATGTGGATGATTCGTCACTTCAACCAATGGTTTCAAGTGATGATGAGCAAAGATTCCAACCTTTGACAGTGGACCAATGGAATGATGTTCAAAATTATATGGATTCATTCCAAAGATGTGAGGATAATATATTGAAGATGACTATGCTGAGTGCAGATTACGTTCGCAAAAGATTTGGTTGTTCGCTTACGGAAATGAATCTTAGAATTCAAACGCTTAATAGGTTTAATAAGGGTAATAAGAGGAAAAAATGTTAAGTTTTGTTTGGGTTACTGAAATGAATTTGGAGATGCTCAATAGGTTCATTAAAGGTGATAAGAGGAAAAACAGTGAATGAAAATAGATAGTTAATGAAATTTGTAATACTAGCAAAATTAAATGACAACAATAAATTTATGTTAATCAACCTGTTAATTGGAATTGACCAAAGCTTTAAATTTTTTGAATTTGAAACCTTTAGATATATATTAAAAACAACATATATAAAAATATATATATAAATGATTAGTTAAATTTTTTCTTTTCGTTTGTTACGACGATTTTACAAAAGAAGGGTTAATCAGATTATTTCTTCTTTTCAGCTTCAGCTTCAGCTTTTTCCTTAGCTCTCTTTTCTCTAATACCAGCATATCTCTTATCAGATCTTGCCAATCTCAAGGTTCTGTAAGCGGTTTGTTCTGGTACTGAAACGGCTCTTGGACCTAATTCAGGAGCAGGTTGAGCAATTGGGAATGAAGTGGCAATATCACCTTGTTGAGCAGCCTTGATATCAGCCTTTGACGATTTCTTGGTGAAAACAATCAATTTAGAGTTATAAGCAGTTAATCTATCAACGTTTAATTTGAAACCTTCTTCAGATCTGTTTTGTCTTCTGTGATCAACGGCAATACCAACAGTTCTAGCATATTTGGCAGTTAAACCAACAGCTTTCAATTCAGCCAAGGTGAAACCTTTACCGGCTCTTAATTTTCTGTTATATTTGATGGTTGGAGCTCTAACAATTGGTCTTAAAAGATCCAATGGTTTTGGAGCAGCTTGAGCTAATTTGGTAGCTCTGGCTTGTCTTCTACTGACCTTCTTACCAGCTTGATCCAAGTGAACTCTGACACGTTCTTGCCAGTGCTTTCTGAAATGGTTTTTCAATAATGGTAAGTTCTTTGAGATAGCTATAGAAATTTAAAAGAAAAATTGTTAGTATTGTGGTGAAAATCATCAATTTACAACCTCCTTGCCATCTTTTCACCAATTTTGTGATATCTCATTCGTATATGATCAAATTTTCTTCTGAAACAGAAACTTTTACAGTAACTAATCTATACCACATTCTCTAGAGTGATATGATTTGGGTTGGACGAGTTCTTGAAGACCCATATATGTGAACACAGAATGACGGATTGAATTTTGATCAGTTGTAATACATAGTTGAGACGATATTCTATGAGATAAAATCGGTGATAATGATAATTCTGACGACAATATTATGATGGTGATGGCGAGTTGATAGTCTATAATATGGACATACCCATTGTTAAGTTGGTTGATTAGATACTGTATTCAAAACAACTAATGGTGTATTAACAAAAATTTTTTTTTTATTTTTCTCTCTCTTTCGCTCTGTGTGTGTGTGAAAATTAACAATTATCTTCTCTCACTAAAAACTTATCAAAGTGAGTATATTTGGTCGTGCACACTTCAGATAAAAAAAATCAAAAATTTAAAGTGGTTGATACGGTCGTGTTTGAAATTACCAAGAGGGAGAATGCGCGCGCTTTCATACTGCGCTGGAGAAAACACAGTCACACCTATGCGTAAATTCGATTTCAGTGCTGCGTAAACTGAGTCCCTAACAAACACCCCCTTAGTTTCTGTCATTTCTATTGAATTAACTTTACGTGTCAACAATAACCAAATGATTTTTTTCCAGAGAACAATACACGACTATTTCTTCAGTACTTCTCCTTCATTACTACACACACTCTAGAGAGGGAAACACAGAGAGAGAGAGAGAGAGAAAAAAAAATTTAATATTTTTCCATTTCTTGATAAATTGTTAAAGAGTAGATAGAACATCAACAACAACAACAACATCATCACAATGTCATCTAACTCAGTTCCAAGTGTTCAAGTATGTCCATCCTATAATTTTATCATGAGGTGACTCCCTCGCATATATGTATAATTAAAACCGGTGATGCTTTTCATAGACTTGGGATCCCAACATGTCATATATCTTTGATCACCCACCACAAGAGGTATCAGATTCGGCAATATGGTTCACATACACAAATCAAACTCTTCATCAGCTAGTCCCATTGTGATCGTTATATTGTAAAGAACAAGAATTATCAACTTTTCATTCAGATTGATCCTATTTCATTCATCTATAAATATATCATTTTGTTAAGTCTTGAAGAGCTCAACCGGTTTGATACATACATACATATATGCAGTACTTGTGAAACAATTACTAACTTAAATTTTTTATAGACTTTTGGTAAAAAGAAGACCGCCACAGCTGTTGCCCATGTCAAGGCTGGTACCGGTTTGATTAAATTAAACGGTTCTCCAATCACTTTAGTTGAGCCAGAAATTTTGAGACACAAGGTTTACGAACCATTATTATTGGTTGGATTGGACAAATTTGCCGGTATTGATATCAGAATCAAGGTTTCCGGTGGTGGTCACGTTTCTCAAGTTTACGCCATTAGACAAGCCATTGCTAAAGGTTTGATTGCTTATACACAAAAATATGTTGATGAATCAACCAAGAATGAATTGAAAAAAGTTTTCCAATCATATGATAGAACATTATTGATTGCTGATTCAAGAAGAATGGAACCAAAGAAATTCGGTGGTCGTGGTGCTAGAGCTAGATTCCAAAAATCATACCGTTAAGAAGTTTATTCATTTTCTTGTACGTTGTATGTATTTTGTATAATCAAATATCTGTCTTTGCAAAAAGATCTTTAAAAAGATAGAAAACTATTAATTTAAAAAGGAGAACCTTCTGTTAATCAGTTTGATACTATTGCTGTAAATGTATCATTATCGAGCATGTGTATCATGTAGTTTATCTAATTTTACAAATTTAGTTAAGTAATTTATCAATCAATCATCAACAAACGATGAAGGAAGGGTACTTACTGCAAGCTTTATTATACATAAACTTCTTTTGCTCTACACTCCACTCCTTCGATAATGATGATATGCCATGAAATGAAGTATTTATTTTGATGATAGATAAGCCTAATCGAACAAACCGAAACCCATATCAGCATCTGATTCTTCAGCAGCGGATTCTTCCTTAGCTTCTTCCTCAGCAGCAGCATCACCTCCAGCAGCAGCGGCACCACCAGCGGAAGCACCTGAGGCAGATGGAGTAGCACTGAAGTTGAAGAAAAATTCCTTCAAGTCCTTACCTTCCAAGGCCTTAGCAAAGATATCGGACCAAACTGAATCAGCTTCAATGTTAGCCTTTGACAATAAAGTGGCCAATTTGTCACTGGTGATTTCGACATCGGCATCAGCCAAGATTAAAGCAGCGTATGATAATGATTTTTCAACAGACATCTTTGACTTTTGTTATACGTGTTTTTGGTAATTTCGTACTAGAGATAATCAAGTTTAAGCAATGAAAGCGGACTATTCTAAGGAAACTAGTTGATGAATATATATAATAATAGACCCCGAAAAGTTGAATTTTTTTTTTGTGTGTAATTTTTTTTTTTTCTTCTCTTTGCACCAGCGCTCAGTACAATAATTGCAGCCCACGCTCAAACATCTTCTCTCATACATACAGAAAACAAATGGTAGTGTCAAAAGAGAACAAAAATTAATGAAAAAATAAAATTATACACAGATGATGGTGTTATGATCTTTATTCGTTTGTTTCCAGAAAGACTTCCGGATTAGGGTTTGGCACCCCAATAGCAAAATGAGAGAGATATAAAAGACGTGCATATGAGTACCAGATACTGCCGCTTTACTTTTTTTAAGCTTCTTGACAGCCTCAACAAATACAATAAAACTTATTTTTCCCCTCCAAGTTGTTTTCGCCTTGCACATTATTGAATAGTTACATTTCCCAAAATTAAGGATTACATTTTTATCTAATCTCATAGCAACAGTTATATTGTATACACATCTCACTAGTTAAAGTGACTCCCAGGGACCAAGAAATGATCATATGAATCAAAACAACAATAGTGTAATGTAAGTCCCAATTTGATGTTTGGTCCACACCCTTCTCCTAACTAGGCGCACATACACTACTTAATGTTTCAATTTTAGCCCCCATGGAGTTGATTGAAGAAGATTTCTATTGTGTACACTCATTCTAGAACTTTTCCAGTAAATATGCATGGTGGACTGGTTTGGTTTGAGTAGCAAATAGCCTTTCTCTCTCACTTTATAGCGATTTTATGGTATTTTTTAGTTGGTCGACTGGTGTGAGCCCAACGCCAGAATATTGTAGTGATCTACGATGTCTGTACTAGATTGAATGAAAAAAGAGGGTAGGGAGGAGGGACTTAATTTGTTTGTTGACAGATAAAGATGCATATATGATTCGAATGCATTCTTCTATGAGAAAAGACAGTATGCTATAATATCAACAAGATGTTCTCGATATGAAAGAAAACTATTAACACCTACCTAATTGAATGATTTGGTTTGATCTGTTTGGTTCTTTTACAACATACAATTGGGGACACGTAATTCGAGATTTTTCATTTCTTTCCAGAGAATTCCATGTCCGGTTATAGAGAGGGTGTCTTTTCTTCTATATTTTTTTTTTTTTTTTTGCTATGGTGAATGCGTGTGTGTGCGCGCGTGCTTTTCAAAGAGAGCCCCGCTATAACCGTAAAGCTTTATATAACTAACTGAAATAGTGGACAACGCATCCGTTTTGTTTGTTCTGTGTTGTTCTCTGTGGTTTTTTTTTGCCTCTCAGGGTATTTTTATATAAATGACACACACGCCTCAAAATACATATACCTGTCTTGATTGTTGTCAATTGTGAACAAATAATAATTAATAATATCATTACAAACACATCCAGAATGCTGTTCAAAGCAAATAGGTTTGTGATCAGTTTGGCCATATGTTTGTATGCCATATTGGTCATTGTGTTGCCACAACACACAGTAAACGCTGATGCCAACGAGGTCGAAAATTATGGTACTGTCATTGGAATTGATTTGGGTACCACTTACTCGTGTGTCGGTGTAATGAGATCAGGTAAAGTGGAAATCTTGGCCAATGACCAAGGTAACAGAATTACTCCATCTTATGTCGCCTTCACCGATGACGAAAGATTGGTTGGTGATGCCGCTAAGAATCAAGCTGCATCTAATCCTCATAATACCATCTTTGATATCAAGAGATTGATCGGTTCCAAATACTCTGATAAATCAGTACAGAAAGATTTAAAGCACATCCCATACACTGTTATAAATAAAAATGACAAACCAGTTGTCGAAGTTAAAGTGAATGGTGAAGATAAAATCTTCACTCCAGAAGAAATCTCTGGTATGATTTTAGGTAAAATGAAATCCATTGCCGAAGATTACTTGGGTAAAGCTGTCACTCATGCTGTTGTCACCGTTCCAGCTTATTTCAACGATGCTCAAAGACAAGCCACTAAGGATGCTGGTACAATTGCCGGTTTGAACGTGTTAAGAATTGTTAATGAACCAACCGCTGCTGCTATTGCATACGGTTTGGATAAATCCGATAAAGAAAAGCAAATCATTGTTTATGATTTGGGAGGAGGAACTTTTGATGTCTCATTATTGTCCATCGAAGGTGGTGTCTTTGAAGTTTTGGCTACTGCTGGTGATACCCATTTAGGTGGTGAAGATTTCGATTACAGAGTTGTTAGACATTTCACCAAGATCTTTAAGAAGAAACATGGTATCGATGTCACTGATAATGCTAAGGCCATTGGTAAATTAAAGAGAGAAGTTGAAAAGGCTAAGAGAACTTTGTCTTCTCAAATGACCACTAGAATTGAAATTGATTCATTTGTCGACGGTATCGATTTCTCTGAGACATTGACCAGAGCTAAGTTTGAAGAAATCAACATTCAATTGTTCAAAAACACTTTGAAACCAGTTGATCAAGTATTGAAGGATTCTGGTGTAAAGAAGGAAGACGTTGACGATATTGTCTTGGTTGGTGGTTCTACTAGAATTCCAAAAGTTCAAGAATTATTGGAACAATATTTCAACAAGAAGGCCTCCAAGAATATCAATCCAGATGAAGCTGTTGCATATGGTGCTGCTGTTCAAGCTGGTATCTTGTCTGGTGAAGAAGGTGTAGATGATATTGTCTTGTTGGATGTCAATGCCTTGACCTTGGGTATTGAAACCACCGGTGGTGTCATGACCACTTTGATTGGTAGAAACACTGCTATCCCAACCAAGAAATCACAAATATTTTCCACTGCTGTTGATAACCAACCAACAGTTTTGATTTCAGTTTACGAAGGTGAAAGAGCCTTGGTCAAGGACAACAACTTGTTGGGTAAATTTGAATTGACTGGTATCCCACCTGCACCAAGAGGTGTTCCTCAAATTGAAGTTACATTTGTATTGGATGCAAATGGAATTTTGAAAGTTTCTGCCACCGATAAAGGTACAGGAAAGAGTGAAGAGATTGTTATCACCAATGACAAGGGTAGATTATCTAAAGAGGAGATTGAAAGAATGGTTGAGGAAGCTGAAAAATACAAGGAAGAAGATGATGCTTTGAGAGAAAAGATTTTGAGCAAGAACTCATTGGAAAACTTGGTTTCTCAATTGAAGACTGCCGATTGGTTAGAAAAAGTTGACGAAGAAGACAAGGAGACATTGAATGATGCCTTACAAGAGGTTGCAGAATGGTTAGATGATAACGAAGATGCAACAAAGGAAGAGTATGATGAACAAAAGGATAGATTAAATAAGGTTTCCAACAAAATTGCTGAGAAGCTTTATGGTGCAGCTGGTGGTGCAGGTAGCGCTCCAGTTGATGACGACGATGATGATGAAGACTTCGATTATGATCATGATGAATTGTGATTGGTCTACATTCTTCAATGTTTTTGTTCCATTTGCCTTGTTTATTATATTTTGTTGCATTTGAAATTATCAAAAATAAAAAATCATGTTCATTAATTTAAGGTTTTCCTCCAAAAAAGAAAAAAACACACAACGTGAAGCAGACAAGTTTAGTTTTTCCATATAGAGATGGTGAGTCGTCGAAGGTGTAGTTAGAGAAAGAAGTATGAATCGAAACTGAGAACATCCCACTCAGTTAGTTATCATTATACGTATATATAGTTGTTTTTTCATATAGCTGAATGATTTTTGATTTGAATTCGCTCTGTTTTTCCTAGCCATATATACTTACCTACTACAAGAGCTTTTGGGATGTTTTATGTGATGATGCTCTAATGCGCTTCCAAACGTCAAAGAAGACAAGATGCTAGAGATCTACCAAGCTTGGAGTTCTGACGAATGGTGACAACCCTTGTTAGATGAAGTTGCGTGCTATTTTCACCATACTGAAGCTTGGTACTTAATCAACTAATAATTGCTAACCGATGTTATTCCTCAACTGCAATATCCTTGAATGAGGGTGAATACTTTTACAGCAAATTTTTTTTACTTTTGCAATTTGAAGCTCACTGAGATCAGTCAGAAGCTATCGTAACTACAAGTTTGTTTATGTAGGTTCCATTGTGCCCTTTTATTCAATATTGTAGATGAGTCGGAAATTGTATAATAACGTGAGATGACTACAATTTGAATTTTCTTTTAGTTCCGTTCTTCAAGAGTAGCACTGTTCCCAAAATGGTATAGTTAATAAAATCAAATTGTAAGGAGCAGAAAGATTTTTTTTTGCTACACTGACAACAGTCGTGTGGGATCAAAACAAAGTAACGGTTCATATGTCTTTTTTTTTTTAGGCGCTGATATAATTCTTGATCTGATATTGACACCCCCATCGAAGCGATGACTGACTGTAATGCCCAGCTACAAAAACGGAAGCAACTATCTGCTGACAGGTTTTAACTGAAACGTTTAGAAATGCGGCTATGTCTGAGGTCAATTGACAAGGCCTCAGATGACCAAGAGAGAGAACAAACATTAAAGGAATTCCATAAGACCATGTTTTACGAAGACTTTTTTGAGGTTGAATTCATGATCTCTTCAGTCTACCTCACTCCAAGCATGAAGAGTAGTAACGTGTTGAATTTACAAACTATCATGCCACAATGCTTGTTAGCCTCTTTGGACTCGTGGCTTGATGATGCTGTTAATTCGTGGGAGCGGCTGTTAGATTGTTATTTCAAAAAATGTGATGATATGGACACACTTGTCATAGTATCCGAGATGGAGAATGCTCTTTGCAATCGGAAAAACATTACTCCAATAATCTCAGAGTTGACTTACCGGTCAGCTGTCTCGGAGATTTTGGGTAACATATCAGGCTCAGTTATCACAGTTAGAAGCTCTGAAGTGGCACATAATGCTGTTCAATCGAATACTCTTGGTGAAAGTACCCCGTATTTTCTGATTGATTTTCCCGAGGAAGTCAAGGGTAATGGGGTTTTGACAGCTTTACCCCATGAAAAGGAAACTAAACTCCATTATGCAAAATCAGATTTAGCCATGGTTGTGGACATGGATGGCGAACAGACCATCGCCATGATATGGGAGATTAAAAAAGCTCCCATCATGGCAGCGGTTGAACTGTTCCTTGAACAGTCATCCTCACGGTGTCCAGATATTGAAAATCCTGATTACAGCAAGGGGATTCAATTGATACATCAAACTCTTATTGAATGTATCAGTTGTGGTGTCAAGTTTGGTTGTCTCACGGATATCAAGACCAGTTTACTAATACAAGTAGACTTGGAGGCGATTGAAAGTGCACAACCACATCACCTTCCAGTTCAGGTATGCCTTCTTTCATCCGAAATGACTGGGAAACGTTCATTAAAAAGTGCATTGCTGGTGGTTATTTACGCAATGAGTAAGAAGTCATTAGCTTCTTTGAAGCAGGAGGCAATAGAAGTTCGAACTACATTGTATGGTCATTTGCGCAAAACCAATGCTGAATTCATGAAAACGCTCACAAAGGAAGTAATGATTTTTTACAAGGAAGTTTTGGAAAAATGTCTTGATGGGAAGGGGGTTTTTGTTGGTCGATTTTATATGAAACATATCGGCAAAGAATTTACCCCTCCCCCTTTCTTGAGATGCGAGATGAGGTTTCAATCTAAACAAATTGTCGAAATACAGGTCGGATATGGTAATTTCAACAGCCAGATTTTTTCTATTTCCAGCTGCCATCTCAAAGAACTATTGATGAACATGCAATCACCTGCAGGCCAGCTGGTTTGTGATTTATCAGAGTTCATAAAGTCATTAACCGATGAGACCTATATTATCAAATTTTGAGACCCTTATCGCGGTAAAAAGCAACATCTGCGGGTCTTAAACAAAGAAGAAAGATTAGAAGTCGCCTTCAAAAGTTACATTGTCGAAAAGGAGATCTTCGAAAAACTTCACCAGCATTCACCAGCATTCAATAATGTTTATATCGAACAGCTTCTGTTGGGGGCTTACGCGAAAGATGACGAAGGCTTTTATTTGGCTATGGGTCCATTTCTCATTTTAAAACATGTACAAAATGAAAAGTGGGATGCTCTAGATTTGACCGAATCCAATAGAGTTGCAATTTTGCACCAACTTGAATTGTTACATGACAAAGATGTACAGATTATACACGGGGATCTCAAATTTTCGAATATCTTGTTAGATAACAATAACCGGATCTATTTAATAGACTTTGGTTTTTCTTCATTCAGAGAAAAGCAAGAGTCTGCCAAAGAGTTCGAGCTTCGGATAAATGATGAACTTCACCAATTTAATCAGATGTGGAGCAAAGGGGTTCCCATATCATATGGAGGATCATCTTCGGCTTTGTCTATCGCCCTTGACAACAAATCCTTCGAGTTTTCAGATGATGATTATGATATGGGTAGTGACAGCTGAGCAGTCTTTTTCATCACCAATCATGGCTCTTTCGGTTCTGTTCAAGTGATCGGTCGTGGTGTAACCTTTTCTCCAATTCTGTGTTATACTTATTCAATTCTATTCCATTATTTTATTTATATCGCATCATTTGTGGGTATTTGAATTTAATCAGATACTATTAGGATGAGAAGTTTATTATAAAACTAAACCTAAATTATTAATATTTTAGTGTATATAAACCGATATGAGATTTATTTATTTGGTTAATGTCATCTTTGATATAAGATGAAGTTAAAATACAAATTACATAAGCTTGCTTTTGTTTGAATTTTCAAATTCTATCAATAGTTTGTGGCGTTGTCATTATTGATTGCATACACCATATATTGACTGAACCGCGCAGTGTGATCTTACAAATTTTCAATCTCAGATACCAATTGAATGAAAGATATGAATTACCACTTTTAACTTTCCTGGTATCTTTCAAGCTGTAATTCAGTTTAGTAATGGTGAGATCACAAATTTAAAATGTCTTCGCTCTAGTAATATTGCCATTTCTAATGCGGACTTTTCAGATGTGCTTAAAGAATACAAAGACAATTTGTGTCATAATTTTCAATACTAAGCACAATGAAATGATATTGGCAAAACGGCTTTCGATTTCGCTTTCATCCAGTATTCTTGAAATTTTCTCCCATTTTTTTAATCTTACAATGAATGGCATCGTCCAATGAAAACTATTTCTTCAAGTATTCGTTCGAACGCTATCATCGTAAAGTAGAATAGATCACATCAAAAAATTCCAGATTTATATTTCATCAAGTTTTAATTTACGAAAACATTGACATCAAGATGAGATAAATTTCATCATTTAAAACACACATTACACATACATATATATATAAAAAACCCAGTTTGTTTATTCAAAACAAGAGAGAAAGAAGTGAAAAAGGAAAAACAAACACCAAACAAGCATCGCATCGCGTCAACAAGATCTCATTTCAAACCAATAAAGACACATAACCCTAGTTTTTGTTTTTCTCAACAAATACAACATGAGATTACTTATCAAAGCAAGAAAAGCATATTCAAGCTCAAGAAATAAGGGAGAGGGGGTCAACCAAATATCATTATTTGACTGACAATGCTTCCTCGATATCATCTAGCAACTCATTATTGATATCGTCTAATCCACAAGCTTTTGAAATCAATTTCTTATAATTCATAAAGTTTTCCTTACCTTCTTCGAAATTGACCAATTTCAAAATCAATTGTGAGATCAAATTCTTTCTCTTGCATTGTTGTAAAGATAAACGCAATACATCATCGGTATCAGAAGTATCTGATAGTTGTGAAGAATCCATGAGTAAATTCTGTTCTTGTTGTTGCACCAACTTAGCTAATTGCAAAGACTGAGATTTTTCCAAGAGCAGTAAATAGTTTCTTTGCTTGAACAGAAGTTCTTCCTCTAAGGAACTAACTTTGCCATTGATCTCATAAATGGTTAGATTTGTCGAGTTGAAAAGCTTTGAGGATTTCTCATTTGTCTGTCTTGTCATATCTGAGACATTATCCTTCAAAGTTTGATAGATCGATAAATTGTGCTTATATTCTTCATCCTTTGCATTGATTTGCTCCACAAACGATTCGTTCAACGAAGACAACAAATCGGGGATCTTGTCCTGAAATGTTGTCAAAGTTTTCTCCCTCGAGGCAAGCTCAAGCTCATCGACCTCAATCTTGAACTCAGCGGCAGGGGTATTTGAGCTGTTGTCAATGAAAATATTTTCCTTATCTTCGATCAAATCTTGCTTACTCTTGATCTTGACAGTTGAAAATTGAGGAGGGAGTGCCATTTGCTGCTGCTGCTGTTGTTGTTGTTGTTGTGGTGGTGGGGGTGGTGGTGGTGGTTGGGATTGAAGTTGCAATTGCGGCAGAAGCTGCAGTGGCTGGTGGATAGGTGTAGATGCCGGTAATGGCTGGATAGGAGCTATTAAAATTTGTGGTTGTTGTTGTTGTTGCTTTGACTGTTGAAGAGGTTGTTGTTGTTGTAACATGCCGGCAGTGTCTTTCTGAAATTCTTCCAATACTTCGATGCTTATCAAGTCTTTACAAGATGTACCAGAATTGTTGCAAACATCGATATCTGCACCTTTGGATAAGAGCAACTTTAAAATTTCCTTGTTACCTCCTCTGGCACAGATGTGTAGCACGGTATCGCCATTGATATCTTGATGATTCAACAAGATCTTCAACAAGCTTTTGTTCGACTGGTTTGGCAAATCCTCGGCAAATTTGAAGATCTCATGCAAGTAGTAATACAAGCTTTTTGTATTGCCATTATCATCCCCACTCTTACCCATCAACTCCATCAAATGATGCAAAGGTATTCTAGCATTGAAATCCGGGGTGACAAGGCAAATCTTGAACATTTCCAAAATTTGTGGAAAATTTTGTAATTCATATGAATTGTTGAAGAAAATCATCTTTGAAAGACAATTGATTCCAGCATTGTTAGGAACAACAGGGTTGGCGTTACAAATGTTCATCAAAACTTCAATCATTTGCAAATTTGCCAAAGACAGTGCCCAATGTAAAGGTGTATGACCCTCATCGTCAATTGGATCATTTGGTCTGAAATCGGATGTCGGATTGTACAAAAATTTGGGTATCTCGGCATTGTCTTTCTCAAAATAATCTAGCAAATGTGTAGTGTAAATTGAAACATCATCTTCCTCTAACACTGATTGTGATGTTATCATTGGAGGTGAAACCAACGTTGCTGAATGATTTGAAAATATTGAGGTCTCGCTGTTTCTTCTCTCACCGCTCGTTGAAAAGACATTTGATGCCACAGACTCTTGCGAATTTGAGGGCTGATGTTGTTGAGGGGGCTGTTGTTGATATTGACGATTCTGCTGTTGAGATGTGGATTGAAATTGAGGGATGTTGTAAGGTGTCTGGAAAAATGGTGGGAATTGTTGCTGTTGTTGTTGTTGTTGTTGTTGAGCTGTTGGAAAATTGTATTGCTGATATTGTACCTGTTGTGGTGGCTGCCGATGCAGAGGCATGAATTGTGGAGGCAACGACAACGACTGTTGCTGATTCTGATGTAATTGTTGTTGGTGAAGAAGATCAACATCCAATTTCTCCTCGTGAGTTTGAAACTTCAATTTTTTCACTATTTTGTCCCCATTTGGCTTCTTCTTGGTAATCTTTTTCTTTTCAGATGATTTCGAAGTCTTGGTAGGTGAAGGATTGATGTCGTTGTCAATACCAAGGTTTCTGCCTGGTTTACCCTTTCTCTTGAAAGGAGTAGCAATCAACTCCTTGGAGTCTGAATATAGTAGTGGAGCAATGTTAGCATCAATTCCATACTCTGTGGCCAAGTTTCTTGCGATATCCAAAGGAATCCAAGTACCCTGAAACCTTCCATAACCACCTTGCACTTTTTCATGTGTATGTATCTGTACTTGTTTCTCTAAAATCTTTGTTCTCTTGTTTTTTGGAAAGTTGGCAATTCTTAAAATTTGAGTAGCGTTAATCCAGTCATCTGAATAACGTCTCATCAATGGGATACCATTTATGACACTTTCAAAAACATCAGTCTAGGAATTTTCAGGTTAGTATGACAGATGCTGGCATTGAAGATTGAATCGACCCACTTCTCGAAATTACGCCTCATCTTTTCAGCATATCACTTTGTACTCAGTAATGGAAGAAAAAATAAACACGTTGAGGAGAAAGCCAAAACTTATTGGATCAGTCTTATCATTATGATTGGAATGTAATTGGCAACTCACGTTACAATATGTGGCTATATAAACTTGATCTTCGAGACCCATCTCTGTAATATATTATGTTGTCGTTTTTGAATTTGTTGAAAATTATTGTCAAGATCGAGGATCTCTGAAAAGCTGCCGCTTGATATATTGGAGGGCTCAACGTGATGTATTTTCAGGTCTTGGACTGATGATGATGATGATGAGATCAAATATTGATGACAATTTCAAACAGAATGGAGTTAATAATAGCAAGGGTAATAAATACAAATGAAAACCTGTTTAAATTGAGATATATGATTGTCTGACAACAATAAGTACTTTATTTGCAATTATAGACAAAAATTGATAAATAACGTGCATTTTTTTTTTTGTGTGTTACGTTTTTTTGAAGGGCAGCGTCTTTTTTTTTTCCTTGTTAATTCTCACTTTCCTCATTAGGACATTCATTCAGATTCTAAATATTAATAATAATAATAATAAGAATAATACCGGTCGCATCTCGGTCTTCCTCGGTCTTTCACTAAAATAGGGTTAATTAAACGATAACAAAATCTATCTCATATCAACTCTCATTGAAAAAAACATCACCCACCAATTTGCATCATCTTAATCTCCAATCTCCAATCTCCATCTCGCAAATTCAATATTTGCAATTAATCCCATTTTTATATTATGAGTTAATATTTGTTCAATTTGTTCGTGGGTAACAAATCTCGAGGGTATGAGAATTTTCTCGGTATTATTGCAAAGCCATCGTATTTGCCCAAATAGGTTAAAAAAAAAAGTTTCTCAACTGACGCGTTCCTTTAAACAGCCCCCGATTCCCGGAAGCCCCCCATCCCCCCTTTTTTTTGTCCCCTATCATCTTCTTATGAGCTACAGAGAGAAATACATACAGATCCGCTTCATCATATGATACCTCATTAGCATAGCTTTATTCGTTGTATTGATATAAAAAGTCTAGTTTTTTCGTCACAGTTCATCTATATATGCATTTTAATCTCTTATTTAGATAAAAGAAGGAAAGCTTTTTTTATTTGTTTTTTACATCATCATGAAGTCATCAACATCTTGTTCCTCAGGCTTGACGAAAAATGACATGTCAACATCCAATTCATTCTTGACAAAATTTTTACCCAAGTCTCCAATAATATCTGTAGTTCTACTGAATCTCGTTCCATTATTGTTCCTCACTATCTGCTCTTGGTCTTGTTGTTGCTGTTGCTGTGGGATTACTTGTGGTTGATCTTCCAATTTCACCACAGATGTGACACCATTACTTGCTCCGATATTACTACCATGGCCGCCTTCAAAATCGTTATTGGCAGCTGCCTTATCAACTGCCATCAGAAGAAAATCTTCTCGAATTTGCAGCAGATCCAAAGTGCTTTCGTAGCACACACAAGGTGAACCATTTGAACAAAATCCACATAACTCATTCTTGGGCCTGAATGAATTCGTCAAATCTAAGTTGTTCAAAATACTACTTTTGAGGGGAAGTGATTTACTCTTGGCCAACTTTGTCGATTTCAGTTTTGTTGGCTTCTCTCTCATCAACATCTTTGATTCATTCTTGCCCGATGTAGTACTACTATCAATCCAGTTGTTGTTTTTGAAATTGGTTTTCTTGATTAACAAATCAGTTGGCATCAATGTGTCAGCATTATAGAACCCAGCGTCATCCAAAGAATTACCATTCAACCCGATCCTAGTTGAATCGGATTTAAATTTGGACTCTGAGCTAAACCTTTTCAACCTTTTTGAATTCAAGTTGTAATTGATTCTAAGTGGATCAATCGTTGTTGACAAATCATTCATTATCGTGTTACTGATTGTCTCGTTAGGTATCAGGTTCAATTTCACATTTGGACGCGACTTGCTCTCCAATCTCACCAACTTCAACAAATCGATCTCTCGATTTAATTTGTTAATTATCTTTCTCAAATTCTCGTTCTCTTCGGTGGCATTCTGTAACTGAACTCTTAATTCAAAGTTTCCCTTGGATTCCAGTACTTCTTTTGCCGACGACGGTATTGTTGCATCGCTGTTAGACGCGGCTAGTGCAGTTCCACTGACTCCGGCCTTCTTAGGCTTCGCTGTCTTTCTAACTTTGGGCAGCTTCTTTGCTATAGTTGCCGCTCCGACCGTCGAAGTAGATGATGGTGAAGCACTTGTCGTATTTGTTGCTGCACTTATCAGTGGAGTAGAGTGTAACGGCTCAGGTGTATGGCTCGTACTATTCGACGGAGGCACAAGTAAATTTGAGTTGCAGCTATTGGTATTAAACTCTGTGGATTTCCTCCCTGGACGAGGTCTGGGCGGTAGCACCCATTGCTTGGACGTATTAACTATTGGATTTGAGCTTATCTTGGAGTTATTGTTGTTGTTATTACTAGCATGTTTCGGTTGTGCTGGTAGTAATTTGGGTAAGATTTGTTTTTTCGGAGCCAAAGGGGCCAAGGGTCTTAATGATAACCTATTCGAAACTGGTTTAGGCTCAATAGTGACAGGCTGTGGTTTCCTCTGTATATGCACTGACTCCGATTGCACTTTGATATTGACTTGTGGAGCTACTGGAGGAATAACCCTTGCCGGTTGAATTTTGGATTGCAGACCATGATCATTTTGATTGTTGTTCTCACTCGTCTTTTTGACCTCAGAGTCAGTTCTTAACGAAGCACCTTCGGGAATAATATTGGCCTTCACTTGAGTTTGGTCAGTGGAGGACATTAAAGTGATAGAAGATTCATAAAAGTAGTAGTCAAATAATTTATACCACTAGTGTTTGAAAGATGAATAATTGATTAATCGGGTAAATTAACAAAAGAAAGATTGAGTTTTTTACACAATTAATTTTTTATTTTTTATTTTTTTTAATACTCTCTTCACCGAAAGCGACGTTCTTGAATTTGTTCTTTACTCTCTACATCTATCTTTACTTTGAGGCTTGCACAAGATATAGCTGTTGAGCAGCTAGGCATACCGTAGGTGGAGAAAATTGAGATGAAAAATTGCCTATTTTCCCCGATGTTGATGTCAAAACAAATGCTGCAAGCGACAAAGTATAATATAATTTGTTTGTTTCGTACACGCTCTTTTGCTGATGTTGCAGCTGCAATTCTAGCCAAAATGATATGATGAATCGACCAACTTCTAGTGCAATCAAGTATGAAACGCATGCAATTATAGCCTCAATTTTTGCGGTGAGACATTGATTTTTTAGCTTGATATGGGTTTTTACGGTGTTTATCAAATCGAAATTACTTGGAATAGAAGAGACATAGAACCTATTGATCTGTTTTTGTTTTTGTTTTTGTTTTTTGTTTTGTATTTTCATTTTCTATATTTCTTGATATCAATTTTATAGCATAGAAACAAAAGACTTTGGTGTCAATCATGGCAGCCTCACCATCCTCAATCAAACAGCGACAATTGAAGCATTTGAGCTCACAATTCCAAGAGCTTCATGCTAATCTATCCACGTTAGAGTCTCACCTCAACATCACCAAATTACAAGCAGAATCCATACGAAAGATTGGACTCATACATGGGTCATTGTATGTATTCTTTGTGACATCACCGATGAGATATTATGAGACTCTTGGTCCCCACACATGCCACTTACTAACTTCAGAGCACTTCTTATAGGTTCATGTCGGTGCATAGAGTATTCTACGATCAAGAACGATCACTTGAACAGACAACAAATCAAGGTGACTCCAGCAATCAGATGGATATAGACATAGATAACGACGAAGAGGGTTATAATGACAGTAGCAGCTTTGTTCTTCCTGACGAATGATACTTTACTAGTCAATGATGGTTTTTATGGGGAGATACGACGATACAGAGAAACCAATTTTTTTGGTTTTGTGAGATTGCGTCTTTATATGCTTTGATTTCATGGCCCCTGGTGTTTGATTTGTTGCTGCTTGTATAGCTTTCATTCTTTGCAATGTGGTACTTGTACACGCGCTATAATTGTTCAGTCAATCCGCATTGATGTCTACGCGTAGTGGTTCATCTACACAGAGGTGAATTTAAAATGAACCAGATCTAGTAATTTCCTGATCTGGAATTCAAGGAACAGTTGTAAGAAAAGAAAAAAAAATTTCCACATAGAAATAACGAGTTATAGTAGACGGTGTCGGAAAGTAGTCATATCAACTAATCAACATGTTTGGGGCTTTTAAACAAACATTTGCAGCTTATGGGGGTTTGTTATGGTATGTCAACATCTTGTTTGTAATTAAGTCATGATGAATTAAGTATTAACAAATCACTGCATCTATACAGGAAGAGAACATGGAGAATGTCAAGAAACCAAAAATATAGATTGAGAAAGAGAATGCAGCAAGTTGATGCCAATATAGAGGCTCTTTATACTGGTTTACAATCAAAGGGTTTACTGGCGGCTCTGGTGAATAAGTTGAAGTTTGAATTTCCAAAAGAACTGGAAATGAAGCCAAGGGATAAATATACATTGTTCAACAAATCATCTATAGGTTACAGGAAGAGTGTGCATTTGGTGCCAAAATGGACAAAGAAGTCATTTAGATCGAATCCAGAACATTTTTAATGATGTTGTTATCGTATTTTGTTGCGTATAAGTGAGAAGAGTAATAATAATGTAAATAGTGAATTAGAATTCAGTAAGCGGTTTAATTGAAGTTTTCGAAAACGAATTAAAAATACAAAGCTTAGGATTACACAAGCAGGTGAACAGTTAAATCACAAACGCCATTACCCAAAGATGAAATCATGAAAAACAAATAAACAAAGAACTGAAATAGCACATACTCCACCTAAATCAAAAAAAAAAATTCTGACCACCAAGTAAGAACAAACTTGAGTTGTTTGAAATCATAACTTGTCCCAAATGTAGTTGGAGATAAAATAATCACTATATTGTTCGTCAACATTCAAGATGTTTGTTGTGTCATTTTCCTTGTTGTAGATGAGAATTCTATCTCTTGTCTGTGTGCCCTGGCTATCAGCTTCATTAGCCATATCAATGACAATACCCATTTTTCTGAACATCTTCAATCGTAGCACCAAGGAATCATAATTTTCAACAAAATCTGTCTCCACTATCTCATCTTTTTCCTTTGTCAAATCGATCAAAGCTGTATTTAAGCTTTGAAAACTAGAATTGAGTTGATTTAAGTTGATCTCCAAATCAGTTAAATTTTTGGCCAAGTCAAACTTATTGGCTTCCAATACTGAGATCTGATTCTTCAATTCTTTTCTGGACTCTGAGCTCTCTTGTTGTTGAACAGAGTTTTTCAACTCTTCATATTTACGACTGAGTGATTTCAACGTCTCTTTCAGTTCATCTATTGTGTCCATTCTCTTGTTCGATAAGCTTTTTAAATCCTCGTTGATCCTATCCACTGCAGCGAGTTCATCCTCGAGTTGAAATGCCTCTCTTGCAGACTTCACCAACGATATCTGGGCCTCTATCGGTGTCATGTGTGACATTTTTGTTTTAGTTTTTGAGGTATCTGATTAAAGGGTACGGGGTATTGTTTACATTATTTTCTAATAATTTTCTTCTCTTTTAGTTTTTTTAGGTGTTGTTGACACGGTTGGGAGCTGACGTTTGATGGTGGCAGATTATCTCCTAACTTTTTTTAATATTTTTTTTTCTCTCACACAATCAAGTCTATATTCGTATAGCTACAATTAAAGAAGAACTACTATACAAAAGTCATGGAGAAGGTGGAACACGAAACCACAAAGGGCTTACCAGTATGGATGCTCACCCCAAAAGAAGAAAAGGAAGTGTTTGAGCGTTGGAAGAAGAAGACTTGGGAAAGATGTGATGAAGATGTCAAAGGTAAGTAACTGTTTTTTTTTCTTATTATTTTTATATTCTATTACAACTTCATCTACAACAAATCACTGACATCTTTTTGATCTTTTGAATAGCTTTTGCCGAATGTGGCCAGCAGAGTGGGTATGGGGTATGGTTTAAGTGTAGAGGGTTGAGTAGAAAGATGAAAAATTGCATATCCAGTTATCAAAAGACCGAGTTTGTTGATCTTGAGAGAGATTTATTGATACAGGAAAAGATTAAAAAGTTGGAAGCGGAGGGAAAGGCGCTATGAAGGTTGATTTAAATTGGACTCATAAACATATAGCTTTTAATTAACATGATCTGTATATAAAAAATAGAATTAGTATGCACATATATACACCCACGCAATGTTATAAATTGGTGGAACGAGATTTCTATCTCCACTTGTTTATCAGATGACGTAGTAACAACAATCAAAATATGTTGACTCATTTTTAAAAAGGTTTGTGTCAAGTCGATCACCCACAATTATTTATCAATGACATGGGGAAGAAAAAGAAAAACAGCGCCCAGCCCGCTTTCTAATATGGCTGAATTAACCCATCTAAGATAATTATTATGGTTTATCTTGCTTTGCTCTCTTGTCTTTTTCTTAGTAATAAATCAATTTTAACTGAATCAAGCAATTTACACATGCAATTATTAAATTAAGTGCTATTAATTAGATGGCAAATTCTTTTAACCCTTATCTTAAACGACTTTGCAATCAATATATAAAGAAGTCATCATTCTTCACAAACTCAAAACTCATTCTGTAGATATAATATCACTTTAAATTTACACAATCTAGTTCAAAATTAAATAACATAAAATGTCATCATTCATAGACCGCTGGCTCAATAGGATGAGCGATCATCAGACACACAACTCGCGTCCAACAAACACCGGTCGTCTTGCCAATTACAACACCATTCAAGCTAGAAATTATGGCCAGTCACAAGTTTACTACAAGGCTAGGTCTCAATCCATGAGCTCACCAAATAACACCAATGTACCAGTCAGTTATTACGAAGAGGAGGCTATAATTTCGAAGCCAGAATTTGAGAAGTTGGCCAAGCAGGCTGATGCTAAAGGCATCCAAGTAGATACTCTCGCTGGCAGTGATAACAGGAAGGGCTCGATCGGAAGTATTGGAAGTGTTGACAGTAAAGGAGAGTGAAGAGTTGCAAGCATTGCAACATGAGTTGTTAGCTACAGAAAGACTGTCTTCAACTCAAACGTTTAACTGATGATACTGATGAGGAGTTAGTTGTATAGTAATGATTATTATTTCTGCCTTTCTTTATATTTTTTTTTACATTATGACCCCCAATACATTTCTTTCCCAGCTCATCTGCCCAACTATTAAGTTGATACAAGATTTTTAAAACTTCTACAACTTCGAAAATTCACACTATATATGTAAACATGTTTTTAATAGACCTCTTGTTGAATTAAGTGATATCTATTTGCAGTAGCGTTGTTTTCTAATCATCCCAGTTGCCACACAAAGCCGATTGAAATGTATAAATTTTTTTTTTTTTGATGATCTGCTACGCAGTACCACTTTCCTTCATGCATATTCATGCAGCGTTTCTCTCAACGACTAGGAGTTCCTCCCTACTGAAAAGCTGTGATTAAGTATTATCATCTACCTGAGATACTATGAGTGATAATGAGAGGGGGGATACTCCTGGACACTCAACATACCTCAACTGACTGAAGTGAAATTTTTAAATATCACATATATAAATACTTAATTCCATATGAATATCCAAATCAAAACGCTATATCTTTGCTCCAACTACCTTTCACGAACAACATGAGACTGACTACTCGAATCATCACATTTGTTATTCTCTATGTCATCAACACTGTCTTCTCTATACCAATTACGACTTTATCCTCTTCAGGTATCTCAACTTCTACCTATACTCAGTTGGTTAAATTGATTTCTTTGAGCAACATCAGCTACTGTATCAAAAGAAATAATCTAACCACCGGCAATCTTGCCAACTCATGTCCAATAGTGTATTGCCTCGAGAATGGAGAGATCGAGATTTTGAAAATTTTCCAACCAGAGGGAGATTTGATTGGCTCCGCTGGGTTTGTAGCAGTTGATGATTCTGCAAAAAACATTTACTTGGTGTTTAGAGGAAGTTCGACGGAAGCTGATTGGCAAGCTGATCTTAACATCAAAGCTGTTCAGTATATACCTTATACTTCCAAAATGGGGTTACTGGAGTGGAAAAGTGATGATTGCATGGTCCACGAGGGTTTCTATAATTCAATCTCATTTTTTATGAATACTGCTTTCGGTTACGTTGACGAACTGTTACAAAACAAAAGTGACTATGAATTGGTTATCACTGGTCACTCATTAGGTGGTGCCCTAGCACTTCTCGCAGGTTTGGAGTTCAAGGTACTGGGATACGATCCATTGGTTGCTACATTTGGACAACCGAAAGTGATTACGGGATTGTCATGTGCCGATCGCATCGACAGCATGTTCCACACAGAGCTAGGTGTACAACAACAAGAAGATGGGTTGAAGCCTGGTCTATATCGCGTGGTTCACCAAGGTGATGTCGTCACCGAGTTACCACCTGGTTATGTCCATGCCGGAGTGGAGTTGTACATCAAAGGTGATTTACCACACAATAAAGAAGATGTTGTCATTGTCGATGTTTCCAAACAAAATGGTGTACTGACTTCAGCTCAAATAGAAGAAATAAAGTCTAACAAGAAGGGTTCAGATTTGTTGTTCAAGCTGCATCGCGAATACTTCATACAAGTCTTTGGTTGTGGTAATACCGAGACTGAAAGCAGTGCAAGTAGGTAAATTTTTCAATTTTTTTTTTATCAATAGCTCACTCTATTCAACTCCCCCTTTAAATACTACAACAGCTTTTAATCTCAAGAAATTCAAGTCTCTGGCTCCCCTGAACTCTTTCATTCAGTCATCACAAACTTAAGAGAACATTATCAATCAATATGGAGCATTATTCTCCAACTATCATTGATGGCCCTGTTCCCACTTTTGACTTGGATTCATCTACTCCAGTGAGGCAAAAAAAGGATCATTCCCATCTTGGAGAGGGACAAGAACAACAAAACCTCTTTTCAAGATACATTTACGGTTTAATCAGCAGTGATGGTAATTTAAACTTCAATGAATTACTCGAGTTTTTGCCCAACTGGATTCCTGCAAGAGATTATCTCAATTATTGGCAACAACATGGTAACGAATTATGGAGTTTGTTCATGGCAAGGGTGTACATTTCGCTGATGAGACCATTTGCCAATTTTAACAGGTTGCTCAACTCAGAAGCATACAGATATCCGATTCAAGTGAGTGCCCGATTCTTTTTAAACCGCTATAGTAGTACAAAAATTACACGTTTGGTCATTGATCCCAATACTAACCTATTTGATTTCAGGGAGTTGTTTTCTTTTATCAGCACCCAGAATTGTGGAGCTCTCTACAAGTGGTACCTCCTCATTTCGCACTCTCCTGGGTCATTTACTGCCTCGTCTGGAGTACATTTTTTCCTATTCAATTTGTCTTCGCGACTGTATTTGGTGGACCAATTGGAATCGTCATCGCCTCCTTAGCAACTTTACAACAGTGCCATTACTATTCAAGTTTCGTCACGAACAAGATTTTACTTCCAGAACATTTGGATGCAGTTTTCGATAGAACTTTGATTTCGAGTAATCATTATGACGTGGTATTGAGAGGTAAAATGAGAAAAATTACTCCTGTACCATTTGTCACCAAATTTAGAAGGTTCATGTGGTCGATTCCAATCGAATTTCTGTTTTACCCTTTTGAAATGGCGAGAATTTTATTTCCAACCGTCTATAACTCCTTGCCCATACTTGGACCATTGATTTTCTCAATGGTCAATGCTTCTCAGATTGGAATTAATTATCAAAAAAGGTATTTTGTCTTGAAAAATCTAAAGCCAGAGCAAATCAGCGTGTTAAATAAGAAGAGAATGGGCCATTATTCTTCGTTTGGATTTGTTGCAGGTATCTTGGAGCTGACACCTTTTTTGGGATTTATCTTCGCCATCACTAACACCGTTGGTGCAGCTTTATATTGCGCTGAATTGGAAGATGAATTGAAAATTCAAAATTTTGCAGAAGGTGATAGAGCTGTTACAGTTAGAGGCTTGGTTAAAATAATGTCATGAGATCATTATTTATATAGGTAAAGAGAATCAACACATCCAAAGCCAGCGGCAACACCACCTTCATTACTACTGCTAAACTTCGATCTCAATAACCAGCCTGCATATGCATTTTCCAATATTTCTCCAGTAGCTTCATTGAATAAAACGGTGCCAAATATACCCAACTCACTAATAATGTCCTCTTGATAGATGACGCCTTCTCTTATAATTTTGTTTCGGAACGTTGGAGGTGTGATCAATTCCATCAAGATGTAGCCCGCCCACTCTTCTTCAGGTAAAGTTTCGAGGAAGCCAGGAATATTCTCCTTGTATATATTGTTACCACCACCTTCTCTCTGTGGCTTCAACACAAACTTCTCTGGTGAACTCTTAATCAATTGCTTCAGCTTTTTGCCCTCTTCAGAGTTATCCAATGGATAAATCTTGACAAACGTTTCCAACAACTGATTCATATCGTCCTTACTCAAATCAGGTAAAAACTGACTGATCTCCTCTTCAATAGTCAAAATTTGTTGGATTTTCTTAGCACCACTCAATTGAGTCAACAATGTGGGACACTTGATAGCTGTGGTCGTTTCGAGGTTGAGTCTTGCAACCCATGAGTTTTCAGTGACATAATCTGAAGGAGCATAAGCCGATCTGTAGTATACGACACTAACCTCATCGTTCGTGGTTGAAATGTACAATTTTCTAGTAGCTGGGTCTATTTTGGTACTGGAATTGATCTGCTCCAACGTTAATCTAAAAGATTTGATACCAAATTCACTGAGTAATTCGTACTCCAAAGCTCTCTGATCGAAACAGTTTCTTTCATTTGGTTGAACTACAAACAAGATCACAGTTGAGGTGTTATTGGATTTGTTGTTATAGTAATAATTTCCCTGATACAACCCCACTGCCAAACCCCTAATAGAGTCAGATATTGGGATCTCTCCACTTTTATAGTATGTGTCTGATCCGTGATTGTCATAGTCTCCTACACCGTTCAAATATTCATGCAATTTACCCACCTTTGGCGATAACCCACCAAATGATACACTCACGGTGTTGAATTCAATTTGCTTTATGGAACCATTGACTCCGTCTGAGGAATCAAACATGTAATCATTTCTGAATAAACCCAATGATAAATCTTGCACTATGCCTATTTCATTGGCTTTCAAATATGTTTCAAACAATTTGCCTGTGAACTCTGAATCAAACTTGGCCAAATCGGTCAAGATAGTGAGCAACCATTTTTTATTTTTTACCACGTTCAGATATAACATATTGAAAGTTTTCTGGACTTCAATTGCCTTATCGAATTGATTCTTTGGAAATGGTGTAGGGAACAAAGTGACAGGTGCATGTATAGCTGAGTGAGCCTTGAAATTTGGCGGATACATAGTGAGACCATTGCCCAATGACCAATTGAGAAGGTCTTCGACTAACTTATCCTGGTTGCTTTCACCGAGTTTAGGGAAATCTTTTATCTTTGACATTTGAGTGCAATAAGTGGCTGACTAAGTAGATTATTGATAATGTTGATCTTGAGCTAGCTATCTATCTATCTATCTATCTATCTATCTAATTTAGGCTCTTCGACCAACGAAAATTTCGGCCTACACACAGTTTTTTCTTGTTTTCTTTGCCGCTTTCGCACCATTTGATAGTTGAAGTACGACCTTGTCAACAAGAGATTTGAGGGGCATTAGAACAAACATTATGAATCATTTTGACGGATTTAGTTTAGATAAATGCATTAAGAGGCAACTTTCGGGAAAGAGACACAACTATATGACTGAGATGTAGAGTGCAAGATAAGATTTATTGTTCTCGTTGGCTGACTAGCACGAATGTCAAATGTTCGCTAAAACTGCTTAGTCAGATGAAGAGGAAGAGAGAATCAAATACCAAGCGGTATACATTCAAATGCCGTGATTCAAGAGACAAGCTTCAAAATAGATCTGCCCATGCTTGATTCAATCAAAGGGAACTATACA
The DNA here is from genome assembly GCA_030557235.1 of Nakazawaea populi. Classification (NCBI taxonomy): domain Eukaryota; kingdom Fungi; phylum Ascomycota; class Pichiomycetes; order Alaninales; family Pachysolenaceae; genus Nakazawaea; species Nakazawaea populi. The sequence continues at coordinate 595,459 of JAKTVN010000001.1, forward strand.
TCATTAGTCAATCGACCGTTGGATTGGGTAATGTGACGCCAACGACAGTGACTGGTAACACCTTTTTGCATAATGAAAAAAGTAAACAGAAACAAAAAAAAAGTCGTTAACCACAACAACAACCGAAAACGCCTAGTGCGGTATTGCTGCTGTCAAAGGCAATATAGTTTTTCCAGTGGAAATAAGAGACGCCGCAGGAAGTTGCCTAAACGTTATTGCCTAAAGCTTGTTCAAAAGCTTGAGGAATTATTCCAATGAAACCGAAACATTGAATTCTTCCAGGGCAATAAACTGTATGAAGTCATCTATTTCCCCGTTAGCAGATAATACCGAGAGGCTTGATCATGATAAACGAATATGGGAAGGCACTAGACAAACATTTTTCGATGATAACACTTATCTTTTCTTTATGCCTCTCCTCACCCCATTCCATCCCACCTTCATGTATGACTGGAAATTTATGATTAGACTACGAGGTTTTCCGATTTGATTTTGACCAATGCATCAACATATCTCTTCTTCCGCTTTTTTATATAAAGCTATTGATTTCATTCTTGTTTATAACCTTCATTTTTTGATAGTCTTTCAGAAAGTTGAAACATAGAGAATGTCCACAAACATAGATTATGAGAAACTGCCTTACGCATCGTCGTCGTCTCCAATGAGTGACGACAGTAAATATGTCATTGAATCGGGAGACGTCTCCGAAGTGAGTGTTGCGGATCAAGGACCACAGCATCATAACAAAGTTCGTAGCTTTTTCGATTCCTTCAAGAGAATGGAAATCGATGATTCGCAATTCCCACCAGATATGCCTCAAGAAGAGAAAATTGCAATTGCTACTCAAAACAACCCTATAGCCAAAGCTTTGAAACCAAGACATTTAAAACTGATTGCCATAGGAGGATGCATAGGTACCGGTTTATTCGTGAATTCTGGAAAGGCATTGAGAACTGGTGGACCAGCAGGGATTCTTATAGGATGGGTTGTTGTTGGTACCTTCGTCTATTGCACCTGTCAGGCATTAGGTGAGCTTACTGTAGCTATAGAAGCTTCAAGTGGGTTTATTGCGTATATCAATCGTTTTATGGAACCTTCATGGGGGTTTGCATCTTCTTGGAATTATGGTATACAATGGATTTGTGTCATGCCTTTGGAGATTGTTGCTGCGTCTTTGACAACTCAATATTGGGATGAGGATCAAAAATACAATCGTGATGCTTGGGTTGCCATATTCTACGCTTTCATTATTTTTATCAATCTTTTCCCATCAGGTTATGGTGAAGCCGAATTCTTCTTCTCCAGTATTAAAGTGATAGCCTTACTTGGTTTTATGATTCTTGGTATAGTCATCAACTGTGGCGGTACTGGTCATCAAGGTTACATTGGAGGAAAATACTACTATAATCCAGGTGGGTTTGCTCATGGGTTCCACGGTGTGTGCACTGTTTTCACATCTGCTGCTTTCAGTCTCGCTGGTGTCGAATTATCGGGTTTGGCTGCTGCTGAAAACAGTAACCCTAAAAAGGCTTTACCAAAGGCATTGAAATTGATCTTTTACAGAATCGTTGTTTTCTACGTCACATCATTGGTTTTGATCGGTTTATTGGTTCCATATAACAACCCTAACTTGTATAACGGGTCATCAGCTGCTATCTCACCATTTGTCATTGCCATCAGAGATGCTAGCATCAGAGGTCTTCCAAGTGTTATGAATGCAGTCATTATGTTATCAGTCTTGTCGGTTGCCAATGCTTCAGTATTTGGTTGCTCAAGAACTTTAGCTGGATTGGCTGGCCAAGGGCAGGCTCCTAAAATACTCGGATACGTTGATAGAATGGGGAGACCAACCGTCGCCATCGGTGTAACTTTGTTCTTTGGATTACTTGCATTTGTTGCAACTAGTGATAAAGAGGAGGTAGTTTTCGATTGGCTTATCTCCATTTCAGGTTTGTCTACCATATTTACTTGGTTCTCCATTAATGTTTCACACATTAGATGGAGACAGGCTTTGAAATACCACAACCGTTCTACAGATGAATTGTCATTTGTTGCACAATTTGGCCAATGGGGTTCTTATTATGCAGCATTTGGAAACTTTTTAATTCTCATTGCAGAATTTTATGTATCAGTATGGCCAGTGGGTGGAAGCCCAAGTGCCAATACTTTCTTCCAGAATTATTTGGGTGCTATTATTGTGTTAGCATTTTATGTTGGTCATAAAATTTGGTCAAGAAATCTTAGATTTTATATTAAAGTGCAAGATATTGACATTGATAGTGGAAGAAGGGAGTTTGACATAGAGTTGATAAAGCAAGAGATAGCAGAGGAAAAAGCACTCCTTGCATCAAAACCATGGTATTACAAAGTGTATAAATTTTTAGTATAGAAAGTAGATATGGCTGTTCAGTTTAAAATTTTTTTGACGTTCTTCAAATATCAATATCTGTAAATGAAAAAAAATTTTTGCCATTTGCTTCTAGTGCATTCCATGTATCTGCTTACTAGAAGTCAAGTATTCATATTTAAATAAATGAAAAGAAGCGATTTTTCGGATTTTTCCAACACTTCTAAGAAAGCTAAAATGGAAGAAGAGAAGAAAACCAACTTATTCGAGTCGGTCGGTGATCAAGCTCAGACGATAAATGATGAAGAAACAGATTCTCAGGGATTGGTAACGACAGGTGCCACAGATGCTGAGGGTCACCCAGTCCAAGAGATTGAATCATTGTGTATGAATTGCCATAAAAATGGCACAACGAGATTGTTATTGACTTCGATTCCCTTTTTCAGAGAGGTGGTTTTGATGTCGTTTGAATGTCCTCATTGTGGTTTTAAAAATTCTGAGATACAACCAGCTTCCCAGATACAGGAAAAAGGTGCTAAGTACATCCTCAAAATAGAGGAAAAAGAAGATTTTAGTAGACAAGTGGTGAAGTCAGAGACAGCGACTTGTAAATTCGTTGAATTAGATATTGAGATCCCTCCAAAGAGAGGACAATTAACAAATGCGGAAGGCCTTTTACAAGAAATGATTGACGACTTGGAATCAGATCAATCTCTGAGAAAAACTCTACAACCTGAGATATATGAGAAAATTGAAGAGTTTATCGCCAAAGTGAGGAATACGATCAACTGTGGAGAAGGCGCAGTACTCCCACTAACGTTGGTAGTTGACGATCCGTCAGGTAATTCATGGATCGAATATGTGCCAGGTGAGCCTACCCATAAGTGGTCAAGTGTGGAATATGAAAGAACTGCTGACCAAAATGTATTTTTGGGATTGGTATCGGAAGACCAAGTTGCTCAAGACCGTTTGGCCGCTAGACAGGCTAAACAAGATACCGAGAGGAATCCAACCTCCACTGGCTTCATATCAGATCAAACAGACATAGAAAATTTTGAGAACGAAGTTCAAACGTTCGCAGCCCATTGTTCATCTTGTTATGCTCCATGTGAGACGCATATGAAGGTTGTGAATATTCCCCATTTCAAAGATGTTATCATCATGAACACTTCGTGTGATAATTGTGGCTACAAATCTAACGAAGTTAAAACTGGGGGTGCTGTTCCAGAAAAAGGTCGTAAAGTCACACTTCTTGTTGATGATCCAGAGGACTTGACTAGAGATATTTTAAAATCAGAAACTTGTAACTTGGTGATTCCAGAGTTGAACTTGGACTTGACACCAGGAACACTAGGAGGTCGTTTCACCACTATCGAAGGTTTATTGAAACAAGTCCACGAGGAGTTGGAGAGCAGAGTTTTCACAGGAAGTTCAGACTCCATGCCTGAAGAGACGAAGAAGAGGTGGGAACTGTTTCTCGGGGGGTTGCAAGATGCTACTGACGGTAAACGTAAATTTACTATAATCATGGAAGATCCATTGTCAGCATCCTACATTCAAAATGTATATGCTCCAGATGATGATCCAAACATGAAAATTGAAGAGGTTGAAAGAACGCCAGAGCAAAATGAAGATTTGGGGTTGGTCGGTATGGTTACCGAAGGTTATGAAAAATTGGATAATTGAGTTTCTGTAGTACATACGACATTTGTATAGTAATTGTATTGATGGAGGAAGATCCAGAAGATTGAAATTATTTTTTTATAGTAAAGTTTTTCATGAACTTATGGCTATTTAATGTAGAGGCTTTGTCGGTGAGAACGGCGAGTGCATTTCGCTCTCGTTACTCGTAAAAGTATTTCATTTGAGACTTGACAGCAAAAAAAAAAATTGGAAAATAATAGGTCAAAGTTGTTTCTAAAATATATATATCAATCAACAGCTATATAACACATCCTTTCATCTCCAATCGAGTAAAACCAGAACAGCTTTACCTATTAAAAAGCCAAGGAAAAGGTGTATATATTTAAATATGGACTCAATCAATAAAACTTTAAACAATTTATCGTTGTATGAGGTCAAGGCGTATGTCAGAAAGGCACAAAATGCAGTATTGAGTCTAACGGAGATGGAATCCAAAGTGAGGGAGGCTACCAACAATGAACCTTGGGGTGCTCCTTCCTCATTGATGCAAC